>ML682073.1:1461138-1570188 GCA_007922195.1 Podocnemis expansa | reverse complement strand
CTGCCATTTCTGATACCCAGTTTTTGTCCATTTATTCTTTCAAGTAGAGACAGTCCAGTGTGTCCAATGTATAAGGCCGAGGGGCATTGCTGGCACATGATGGTATAAATCACATCGGTGGATGAGGGGGTGAACGAGCCCCTGATGGAGTAGTTGCTTTGATTAGGTCCTATGATGGTGTCATTAGCACTGAAGTGTGGTCAGAATTGGCATCAGGTTTTGTTGTAGGGATGTGTGCCTGCCTTAGGGTTTCTGTTGTACGGTCTGTCATTGCTGGTAAGTATCTGCTTAAGTTTTGGGGGCTGTCTGTCAGCGAGGAGAGGTCTGCTGCCCACGGCTTGAGAGGTTGAGAGATCATCTTGTAGGATAGGCTGTACTAGGTGCATTAAATGTGGGCAGAGCGCTTTGAGATCTCCAGGTGAAAGGTGCTGCGGTTTGAACGCTGAATATGTTTACAGCAGGAACGAACCTGCTGCTGATGTCACCTTGCCTACAGAATTGCTAGAGAGTTTGGTCCCAAAACCTATTTGAGGGGTGGGAGGAATGGAGCTGATTTCTATACCATAGCTCTCCTTACCATCCTAAAATTTCCAATCTTCAGATATTTTCTGTGCAGAGAAGGAAAACTGACTTTCTGATCAACTTGCTTGCAAAGATCTTTGTTCTCACCAAAGTTTGACCCTCCTTTCAGCCATGTGACGCTAGTCTGAGACCACTATAAAAGAACTTAGCCTGGCAAAGTGTTTTGATTTCAATTTTGCCTAACAATCAGTGAGTAAAAGGAATGCCAGAAATACAAGTCAAGTCATACTGTAACCTCTGGGTATGCCCAGTGACGCCAGTTGTGTGATAGCGTGCGTGGTATATAACGCAGCCTCGGCTGCCACAGGGGTATGGCGACTCCAAGGACTGTCTGCCCTGGGCCCTGTGTGGTTCCCGGAGACTTCAGTGGGAGCAGGCTCAGCTTAGGGGTCCTGTCCCTGCTCAAAAGAGGGGTTGGAGGTTTTCTGAATGTGCAGGAAAATTGGAGGGAATGAAGACCTTGTGTAATCGTGGCTGCGTAATTGAGCCTCTCTGGAGGAGTGTCTTGCTCCTTATTAAAAAGGGCTCAAAAGCAGTAGGCAGCCTCCTGAGGCTGAGTGTACCCTTCCTAAACCGCAAATCTGTTGTGAAGGAACTGGTTTTGTTTCACAATTTTCCCCTCTGCCATGTTATCTCCCAGCCCGGTGCCATTGACTAGCTAATTAGCCCTTGAGGCATTCTGCCTTGATACCAGACGGGAACAGCTCAAATAGGCTGCGTGTGCAGATGTTTACCCAGGGTCAGAGGGCAGGCCTGTTGTGACAGCCAGTTGGGAAAAGTGCACTGCTTTGGGGAGGGAAAGCTGCTCTCCTGTGGGTGTAAACCGAGTGCAGAAGCTCTTTGCTACCTTCAGTGAGCCTGTTTTTCTCTGCAATTTGGAAAATGGATTATGTGCCACAGGTTGTTAACAAAGTGCACTTTGAGTTTTGGGAAGGGAGGGAGGAGTGCTCTGACTTCTGAATTTTAAAGACTTTGGTGCATGCTGTTTGCCTGAAACTTAGGCCATTTTAAAGCCCCTTTGAAATCCCACCATTTCGCCAACCACTTAGTCCCTATGCCAGTTCTTGTGGTCACCCGACCCCATTTTCCTGCAATCCCATTGCGTTCTCTCCCCTGTTGCTGTGGGGGAGAGACATGCTCTGGGAAAACTTGGTGAACTGACTATATACCTCGTACTGTCAAATGCACCAGATGAACAAAAAGGACAGCAGCTTCCTCTAATCTCTTTGAAATGTCCTAGTTGCAAACTCTGATGCTGAGCTGCTTGTGTGGGCTTTGCAGCCTGTCCATAGAGGAAAGAGTCTGCTCCTGTGCCAAAAGATGTAGGATCAGAACTGAAGGTGTTACTAGTAATGCTAGTTGGTAAAATGCTTTCTCACAAAGCTGTAACCTCTGTTGCTGTTTAGGCCATAAACAAATAAATAGCCCCCCCTCCCCCAGATCTTAAAGAGGAAAAAAAAATCTTCATATTACTTTACATCAATAGTTTTCATCCTGTGGTCCGGGGGTTTGCAGACTTAATCTAAGATTTCCAAAAGCTCTGCACCTCCTTTGATATTTTTGACAAAAGTTTCAAACCTGCTGCTGTGGATGATTAAAATGGAAATGTTTCACTTATGCTTCATGTTGTTTCTTTACTTTCTTTCTTTGCTCTTGCTCTTGGTTTGAACAGTGAAAACCACTCAGTCCACTTTGCTTCTGTTTCTGGCAAGTTTCACTTCTCCATTTGTTTGTGTAACACACCTGAGTGAGTGTGCAGAGGTACTGTAGAATAGGGACCACGAGAGACTTGTGGCACTCTCGTCTTTGCCATCCACAGACTAACACAGCTACCCCTCTGGAAAAAATAGACAGAAGAGAAGTTTCACTGAAAAAAAAAATAGACATGAAAATATTTTTAATTCATCTTCCCCCAACTCCTAAGCCATGTCTCATTTTCAGGATTTATCCGGAGGAGGAAACAAACCAGTGTAGTTTCTTTTTCCCTTCATCTAAGCCTACTTTTTGTAAATGCTGCTGAGCTGAGCAGGTTTCATGGGTCTCCTGAACGGCTGATCCACGTGCTGATCTGTGGAGGCGTGAGTAGTTTTGCTTTGATTTGCAGGAAGTTCAGGCTGAACCACCTAGTAGACGGCCACACTGGCATCCTGGCTATAAGAACTTTCAGGCTTCTGAGACTTGTCCATGATGCTTCCCATCGTGGCTGAAATCAGTGTTGCTTTAGACTACAGGAGGGATAATGCTACAGTGAAATCTGGTCTTTAAACCACAGCAACGGGCTTGTTTCGTAGTCTGTTCCAGCCCTCTGGACAGTGGAAACCGATTCAAAAGGAGAACTCGAACCTGCCTCAGGACCCCGGCTTTAATAACAGCACTGCACCATGTGCTCTAATACTAGAAGCGATGTACCCAGAAGACTTGTTAAATCATGAGATGTGTCTCTGTGTGTGAGCGAGAAAGAGGACATGCAAAAGAGGCCTAACTCAGTCTCTTGATTTTTTTTCCCTCCCTCAAACAAATAAATTAGTGCCAAAAAAATCAAAGTACAGACCAATGAATATTCAGACCTTAACACGCAGAAGAATTATACGTGAATTCAAAGGCATCTCCCCTTGAAAATCCGTCTAGACTGCTGTGGTATGTAGTTAGGCCCCTCAGGAACCTCTTTAAAGAAAAAGTGAATGTGGAAATTCGGCAGTCTGGTCACCAGGTATATTGCAGTATACGAACCCAGTCAAGAGCTTACTAAAGAAAAATCCTTTCCCATTATTTCTGTAGGAGCAGTGGGGCTACAAGAGGCTAAGATGTAGTCCAGTTTGTTTCCTGCATTGACAAAAGAATGGTGCACACACAATTCAGATTTCAGCAGGTTTATTTCTAATGATAACGTATGAGACAAGATGATCAAACCTGATCTAACTGTCTTGGGAGTGGGGGAATACGGGTGCAAGCTGACAGCTTGGAGAAAAAGGCAGAGATGCATGTTGGATCTGAAGCAGTGAGGACAGGAACATGAAATCCCCAGAATGTCATTAGATGCTCTTCTAACAGCAGCCGACCGTGATGTCCTCACACGAACTAGGCACTTTTGCCCTTTGGTTACAGTTTGAAGCCCTGAGTCACCATTGTCGTCGTGTGTTCCCTGTGATGCCTCAGATTGTCTCGTGCCGTGGTGGCATCCGCCTGCGTGTGTCATCTCTTGACTTACTTTCCCCAGGAGCAGAGCAGAGAGGGATCTCCCATTCATAAAAATGGCCAGACTGGGTCAGACCAATGGTCCATCTAGTCTAATATCCTTTATTCTGACAGTGGCCAGTGCCAGGCGCTTCAGAGCGAATGACTAAAACAGGTAATCTTTAACAGTCTGTCCCCCTGGCCATTCTCCCCCTTTGGCAAACAGCCGTCCCTGCAGTCATGGCTGTTAGCTGTTGCTGGACCTAGTTCTCTTTGATAAGCCAGTGTCATACATTTGTATATCTTACATACCCACAATAACTGTAGGTAGCTGTGGATATCTTGCATTACTTCTCAGTTAATTTAGAGCTGACTGTATGTAGAATTGCAGCTGTCTATGGGGTGGAACATAGCTGCTATTTCACAGCTCACAGGAACACTGAATGAATGGCTCAGAACAGCAAGCGAGAAATCTGTTTCACTGAAGGATTTTGTGCTTATAATTACTTGGTGTTGATTAGCCAAGGAACTGGGTGCATGCTCTTCAGATCAGATCATATGTGCCCACCAGAGTGCAGCCCCCTACCATGGCTTGCGATTGGCAAAGAGACTGAGGAAATGAGGGATTGCAGAGATGGCCACTGCAGTGTAAATCAAACCATGATCTTCACTCTTCTGTGTCAGTCCCGTTATCCATAGCAGGCCCACGGACCCGTGAAAGGAGAACTAAACGCCGCTCTGAGTTGTCATGTGGGTTCGGCCAGCCTGTGGCACTCTTCTCCCTCATTCTTTGTTGGTTAAAACTGAGCAGTTTTCCCCGTCTGAGGCAATCTGTATTTTAAGGGCTGCTCCCAAGGCATTTATTACCTCTAATAAGGAGGAAATAGCAAAAGCACACGCAACACACTTGTAATTCTTTTATTGAGTCCCGCAATCTCCCTCCCCTCATTTTATTGTCTTCCTTTTTTTCACTGGGTCTTAGTGAAACTGTAAACTCCTTTGTGGCAGGGAGCTGTTGCTTTGTGGGTCCTCTCTGTTGCTCCATGGGGAACAGGGAGAGAATAATCTGGGCTCTATAGGGCTAAATGAGGGTGGTCTAGAAGGACTGGCCACACCTACTGCACTCCTCTGTTACTCCTGGACTTTTTTTCACTTCCAAGAAAGACGTTGTCCCTGTCCTATTGCCAGATTCTGAGAGCACATCATATTCTGCTAATTCACAAAAGGAGTGTGTGTGCACGCTCCCATTTGGATCTATTTGCATTCTAATTCATACGGGTAATGCGGTGTTTTGCAGAGTCTCTCAACAGCCTGTCCTGGCAGATAGGAACAGCCACTCTTTACAGATGAAGAGTCTGAGGCTGGGTGAGTCTCCCAAGGAGATGTATAGAATTAGTGGCAGAGCTGGGATAGAAATAATTTCCTAATCCAACCACTAGACAGTATTTAAGATCTTAGTAGTTTGCTGGCCTGGATCTGTTACTGAAGAGTACCTGGTACTTAGAGGAAGGATAAAGTCTCTCTGTAAACCCTGGAAACAGTCTTTCAACCCTCCTTGAAATCCCTTACCCTGCTCTTATATCAACCCCTTGCTGGTGGTTCTCATGCCTTGAAGCATGAGGTTTGACTCCAGTCTGAGCGCTGGCAGCCCGAGAGAAGCCATCAGTTGGCAGTCGGTCAGTTAGTGACTCCTAGACGCACAAATCCAGGAGCACTGTAATTCTCTTTCAAAGAGAAGCTGTTCTGTCTCATCTGGACTCTTCTAGAGTGAGTCTATTTTTCTCCCATCCAACCCGCCTTATAACTGCTCTTCAGAGGCAAGCAAGTTGAGTTTTCTCTCCTGTCCTCTCTGTGCAGCTCATTCACACCCAGAATAGATGTCACGATGACAGACTCTGTGTCAGAAGAGCAGTGGCATTCTCTAAAAGGTTGCCATTAAGGGAACCTGAGATGGAGGGTGTATGACAGTCCCAGCTGAATACACAGATGATGGACCAGTCTACTGCCATAGTTCCCCTATTACTTACAAAATCAACGTGGAAGTCTGTCTTTTCTTTTTCCCCGGATCCAGGAGTCAGCACGGTAACTTTCTGTCCATCTCTCCTCCCTCCCTCTATAGGTGGGTGAGGGAGGACTGAGCGGGGGGTAGCATAAGCGAGGCCATTAATTCCTATTTATTTTAATAAATCATGGTGTGCGCAGCATCCCAGCACCTTATTGCTGTTGGGTGCCCTTTTAAACTATGCTTCTGTTGCCCAGTAGCCAGCTTTTCAGTGCTCAGATCTATAAGACCATTTGGAATAGCTGCTTCGAAACGATTTTTACATTGGAGTTTTGAGGATTTTTTTTTTTAATGGCCTCTTACTCTTAAGCATGGAGGAAAGGAAAATACAGACCTTAAGCTAGTGGTTCTCAGCCTTTTGCAGATTGTGATACAGTTGGCGGCATATTGCAGCCCCACAGGACGCACCAGCCCACCTCCCCCAGGCCGAATCCAGGCATCTCCCAGACTCTCTGCAACACACTGCTGTGCCGTGACGCAGTGGTTGAACTGCTGCCTTAAGCAATTTCAGATAAGAGGATGGAGTTCATAAGCCAGCCCTACGTGCACACTTCTGTGCTATTGCCTGCAAATGCTTTTTGGTATATTGATACACATATGGGACGTGTGACACAAAGCCACTCCGGGAGGTGGTTTAGTTACCGGGGGCATGAATTTTGATACAGTGTTCACAGGCCTCTGACTATTTCTCTGAGCTAATATCTGAGATCTGAAAATCTGGGCCACAGCTGAGTGTTTTGGGGAGATGTTCTTAAATCTGGGCAGTAAATAAAAGAGCTGCTTCGAGATGCATCTCTTGAATGCGTCCACTTTTTTTATTTTTTTTTTCCATTCCCCCTTTCTGTGAGCTTCCAATTTCGTACAAAAGTGACAGGAGAAAGTTGTAGTTTCCTTTCTTCTCTCTCCCTTCTCCCCTCCTTCCCTTTTTTAGAGATTGGTGATAAGGAATTCTAACCACTTAATGAGATGGGAGAGGCCTCTCTCCATTGGAGTGGAGGACTCCAGGTGGCACTTTTGACAGATTGGACAGGTAAAGCAAAAGAGCCCCACCTCCTGCTCCTTGCCTATAGTTGGGTATATAAGGGAAACTTAAATTATGCAGAGAGGCACACTCTGAGTCCTGTTATCTTCCAAGCAGAATCACCTTTTTAGAGTCTCATTGGGGGTGGGGGGTATCTGTCAAAATCCTGGAGCCTGAAGAGAGGACAGCGGCATTGATCAATCTGACTGCTAACATGTTGTACCTGGAAAACAATGCCCAGTCCCAGTATAGCGAGGTAAGGGTTTTAGGGTTTTTTTGGGCAAACTTGTGTGATTGCTTTGCCGTCACGGCGATCTTGGGGCTGCATACAGAGCATAGCATTTATTTGATTTTTTTCGAAGCTTCTTCTCAGGCTTCCACCTAGTAAGGAGAGATGTTGGAAAGTGAATGAAGTTTGTTCAGTCTTAAATTTGGGACAACAACTCCAGCCATTCAGTGAGGGACTAATTCTAAACAAAATAACTTTTCCTGGCTAAATAAGGCAAAGTAGTGCTGGCATGCCATATTGAATAAACACGCGTACTTGCATTCGTATGGCTATCTGGACAGTGCCTGTCTCGACTTCGTTAGGACTTACTAACTCCTCTTTGATAGCCAAGCTTGACAGTCTTTGTGAAAAGCGCATGATGTTTAGGAAACAAGCCTAAATGCATTCTGAATATCTTAAGTTACCTTTTAAAACAAATAATAAACAGAGGATCTCTGATGGTAAAACTTGCTAGAGTCCTCCCTCCCCCTTAATTGTCCTTACGAGGTGCACTTAATGTTTTGTCTTCCAGTTTACACAAGCGGGCTGTTTATGTGGTGTATCTGTGCAAACAATTCATGTGGAGAGAATTTGTTTGAATGTAACCTGTTGAGAGAGAGCGATTTGCAGAAGAAACCGAGTTAGTGACATCTGGGCACTTGATATAATGTAGCATGAACTTAAAATATGTTTAAATATTTAACTGATGGGGGGAGGAATGCCAGGTCCTGGGAAGCTTTGAGGAAGTTACCTGGGGTTGAGGCAGCTCGCCCAGCAATATTAACTTACATTCCACAGGGGAGAACAGCTGTGTTGACACTTAACCAGAATGGGAAGGTAGCAAAAACCTCCCCAGAGAGCGTTTCAGATGAAAATGTTCGGCGCTCGGTGCCTTGCATCTTAGACTTGCTGCAGACAGAAACTCAGCCGTTTGGAAAAACAAAACAAAACCCAGTCTCAGGCCAGGGGGTGATAGGCGAGGTGACAGCTAAGGAAGAGTGAGTGGCACAGTGTGTGTACACTTGGGGGTTTGCATGCTTGGTGTGTGCAAATACCAAAAGCAAGAGAAGGCGACTTGCAAAACACATTTGCTTCAGTTTACAAGGTCTTTCAGTACTGTTCTTTGTCATAGAGGATCAACATACTTTGGTTAATACATTCCTATTCATTTCCTCCACACATTAATGACTGTCTGACCCATTGGATTATATTTTTGTGTTTCTTTCTAGGTTAATTATAAACTCCTGTTGCTTGTGCAGAGCGAACCTTTCCGAGATCATGTTTGCTTGGTATTGTTTGGGTCTTAAAGCTATCTGATCAACTTTCGCTGAATAAGGTTGTAGTCTCTGTGCGGTTGACTTGCGAGACTCGGTCTGTCAGAAGATATGTGTTTACTCTTCTTGCCCAGTTTAAATGCTGTTCATCAGAGCCCTGATCAGCACAGGGGTTTAAAGGCTTCCGCTGTATTTTAGCTTTGACCGTAAAGCCCTGCCATCTCCCATATTGTGGCAAGAAACGATACATTACCATGGTTTTAAACTGTGGGTTCATTCTTTCTCCAGTGGAATATAATAAATCTTGGTGAGATAAACTGGGAATTAGTATTGCTGCTTAATTTTTAAAAATCACTTTGGGCGGTGGACAAGCCCCACCACTCTACATGGTTTTTATAAAGCTTTGAGTTAATCACAGTTTCCATTTAAAATGCAGGGAAGTCAAGATGTTCACTGATTTCTCTCCCCCACCCCATCACCTGAAGTATTAGGAATCTGTAGGGCCTGTTCAGATTTTAAGAAGCCAGGAGCAGCTAGGTGGAAGAAAGCCGGGGGTGGGGGTGTAGATACAGAAAATGAAGCTGCCACTTTTTGGTCAGTGTTTTTTGAAATTGGTGAAGAAAAATGGTCATCTTTAGCTGAGATGTTTTTGCTCTTTTGTAGCCAGTTGGGCTTGACGTCTCTGTGACTAGGAGCGACTCTTTCCTTCCTCCCTCCCCTCACCCTTTAAGGTCATGTGGCTTGTTTCCCTGTCCCAGAGTGCAGCCGTTCTCCCACCCTTTGTCCCAACCTGTGCTAAACTGTCAGCCTTCTCCAGCACCCGCGGGAGTTGTCACAACCTCTGCTGTGTATTCCACCATTCAGCTTGAGAACCAGGTGTTGTGTAAGACGTAATGAAGGACAGTGTTGCACAAAAACCATTGTGATGGCTATGAATTGAAGGCATCACTTAATAGAACATGGGTCTGGGAATGCCTTGGAGCACTTTTCCCTATAAATTTTGTAAAAGAATCATCGAATTTCCTCCAAACAGGTGAAAGCTTGTTAGGAAACATTACAGGGATGAGCTGCTAAATAAATGTGTCACATCAGTGAATCATAACAAGCTAAGTTGGGAAATGGAAATGGGCCACAGAGTCCATCTAACCTGCCATAGCCAAATCCATTGTGTCTTCATTAGTTGTAGCATGCGGAGAAGAGTTACAGAGGGGTAGACTTTGTAATAGAGAAGTGAAGCAATGTGAATAACACTGAAGGAGGGAGATGAGAATCATTCTTTGTAGAATGGGAGAACAAACAGCAGATTTAAGTGTTGGGCGTATGGCGTATGTAAAGAGCGCTAGTCACAGTGGCTTTTCATGGGGTGCATGTTGAATTTAAAACTCTCCATCCTGAGAATACATTTGCAAACCATGTAATGCAGCAGAAAACCCGATTAGCCCAAGTTTTGGGGATTCTTCTCACTCAGGTGGTGGTCAAGGCAGAAGAGGCCACCTGTTTGGACCAGTTTCCAGGCAAGGTCAGGTATAAAGGTCTCCATGCAGCTACCCTGGATGCTAAACACTGAGCTGTGTGGTCAGTCATTGCATTACTTGGTCAAAGCAAATCGACGTGTTGCCAAAAAATAAAAAGAAGAGCAGGTGAAAAAATCTTAGCATTTAATAAAAAAACAAACCTCTCTTCCACTGTATATTCCCAATGATTTATCTACTCCTGGGGGAACAGGGGGTGGTGGTGGTGGTGGTGAGGGAAGTGTTTCACTGAATTAGTTTTTGGAGGGGAATGGGGACTCCCTAACAAAGCAAGTCAAATCATTGACGATTCCTGGTTTATGGCTTTCCTTGTGGCAACACTAGTAATTTCCATAGTTTTGAAAATACAGATAAATAGCTGGAGACAGAATGCTATTAAATTACTGTGTGGGATTCAGGGGGAGGGCTGCCCCCCCCCCAAGAGATTCCCTCTACCTCCCCAACTCCATTCCTGTGTCACTTTGTCTGCCCCTAAAAGACCCTACTGGGATCCCGTCTGTAGCTAATAATGGCTGGATGGATCGCCATTCACCTCTGGGCCAGCTGGAGACGTTACTGTAAGGGAACAGTATAAGACAGTCTATGAGCTGGTGATATGGGCTGTGACCCCTTCATCTAGGTTGTCCTTTTTTCTAAAGTCTGTTTGCAATGGGGCTAATTTGTGGTTGAGATTCTAGTATGCTCTTTGACATAGTGAAGGCTTGCATCCCATGCCTTGGCTCTTGAACGTTCAGCCAAGAAGGCGAACCTCAAAAGGACAAAAGCCCCAGGGGTTCTCTTGAGCTTTTTCTTAGCTCCAGAGGCGTAGGTGTTAGTCTAGGTCAGCAAAACAAACAAGGAGTCTTACGGCACCTTTAAAGATGAACTAATTATTAATTGTATGAGCTTTCGTGGGCACAATACCACTTTGTCAGGTTTCACCAAAAAGTGGTGAGGATTCTGCATGGAAAAAACCATTGTTGTTTCAACGGCCTCTGTTCTAGCACCAGAGGTTATTTTCATCCAGTCTGATTGGACCGTTTTCATCCTCCACATCCTGTTGCCCTCCCCTGAGATCGTGGATTCCATCGATGCAAGCCCAGATACATTGTCATGAAACTTCTTTAGGAGTTTTCTTTCATTTTTTTATATTTTACTTTGGGCTTCTATTTTAAGACTAACAAGGACCCATCTTAATCCAATTAAAATTGCTTCCCTTTCTCCCTCCGATATACAATAAAGGCAAGTGCTGTCTACATCTCTTGTTTTCCCAGGCGCCTGGTGTGGTGTCTTTTTTGCTGCATCACTCCAATAATTTTTTTGTTTTGTTTTTATTTGGGGTTACAATTATACTACAAACAAGGAGTCCTGTGGCACTTTTAAAGACTAACAAATTTATTTATCGCATGAGCTTTTGCGGGAGAGAATCCCACTTCAAAGCAGGATTTTCTCTCAAGGAGGCTGATGCAATGTATAAATTTCTTAGTCTTTGAAAGTGTGACAGGACTCCTTGTTTGTTTTTGCTGAACTAGAGTAACCTGACTACCCCTTTGGAACAATTAAACTGCATATGAGAAAACCAGAAATGCAGGGGTACCTGCAGGAAATGGCACTTGCAAGAGGAAAGTGAAGGTTGTGGATGGAGTAACTATCTTATGTAAGCCATGTACTCTGACTTGTCCTTCTGTATTACTTCACGATGCAATTATATTTCATTATTGTGATGAGTTAAGAGAAGCAGTGCTGTGTTGCTCAAGGGCAAATCTTACCGTTTATTTACCAAACATTCCCAGAAGGAAGTTTCCCACTGACGGATTTGTCCAAAGTCACAAAAAGAAGCAGATAAGCCCCTCCTATTCTGCTGGTGCTGAATCCCAGCACATTAGATAGAATGTGCAAACCATGCAATAAAATGCATTATGACTCATCAACAGAATTGCATGAATCACCCAAAAGGAGAGTGGCTGGAGATAATGCTCAGTGTCATCTTCTGGGGTAAAAGCAAAGGGAGAAACCTTTTATTATTTGCTTAGCTCACCCTGGAATTAACGTTGTGTCACTTTTTCCATCTCTAATTGGGAAAATCCTTATTCTGTGTGAAGAACTTTCTGAAATAGATCTGTTTTTAAACAGTTTATATTTTGCATATGCTGCAGTTAGTGTTGCCATCGTAGCTCTGTGTCTTGCGTATTTTCCTCTGACTGTTCACCCAGGTTGTTCTATTCAGAGTGACACTCAAGCTAAACTGTGTTTAGACATGTGGGTGGGGCTCTCTGGATGAATAAACCTGCTGCTTTTGAAAACATTTCCTGTTTTGTTTTTGTTTTATATTATTAAAGCATTTCTGAGAAATCTTTACGTTGTTAGTCTCCCAAGCATGGCTTCCCATCATCCTCTCTTTCTTGAGCCCCAGTGAGGTACGGCAGCTGTTGGTGGGATTTTTTTAGCTTCCTTACAATGGGACAAACCGTCTAATGAGATTCTAATAAACAGTCACAAATACGTAGAGGATGTTGGGTGCACAGGTATGAACCTGACTTTGCCTTTTCTTTGTCCCTTTCAGCTAAATCAGAGAGAGAGAATATATCCATTTCTGCATCAAGTCATAAAGAGGGAGTAAGTCTCTCTCTCCCTCTAAATCACACTTTCCGATTTTGCCTCCATATTTGCTTCACATGCAAGTTGCTGCAAACTTAGAGTTGATGTGATTTAAGGAAGCTTAAGGGCGCTTGCTGTGAAGGAATGATGATCAAACAGGGAACTGTTGCCTGGGCTGGGAGATGCTGGAAAAGTTGTCTGCTTCTGGCAAGGTAAACTGTAGGCTTCCTCTGTGATGAGATCTGGAGACTAGACCAGCTCGTTTTCCCTTCAGCTAATGTATATCCTCCTCACTAACAGGTACTGGATTTTTTGGTATTTGCTTCTAAACTAATGACCATCGATTGCTGTTTCCTATGGTCTTGCATCGTGTGCGGAGAGAGTTGGGTGGAGATGCAATCCCCAATTGGAAGCAGCCCCAGCAAACACTCTTAGACCTCCCCAGCAGTAGCATTTTTATCAGTCTCCCAGCACTGCAGCTTCCCCAGGGTTTCAAAGCTGTAGGCAAGACAGAGGTGTTTTAAACCAGCAGCTGGTTGACCTGTGCTGCATGGCTGCTGGTGCAGGGGTATGACTCCTAGCATAGACAGCTGAAGTGTGGTGTGTTTCTGACAAACTTTTGAAATGAGCTCTGGCCGTGTGACTGGAGAGTGCGTCTCCAGTTGAGGCCATTTACGTATATAGGGGCTGGTTCTAGAGTGAGCCTCTCTTTACCCATGGGGATGTTGGAAAGCAGCATCTGGGGGTGCTGTTGAAACTGGCAAGGGTTCCAGCTTCCTCAAGCTCAGAAGGACGCTTGTCCTCCATTTCCACCTGCTTGTGGAGATGGAGGACAAGTTTCTTTCCATGGGGGAAATTTCATGGTGCAGGTTGTGCCTTGGTGGATAGAAGCCTCTCTAAAGTGAACTAACAGAGTCCTGTGGCACTTAAAGACTTACAAATATATTTATTGCATATAAATATTAGCCTTTAACTGCCACAGGACTCCTTGTTTGCTTGTTTTACTGAACTAGACTAACACAGCTGCCTCTTTGGATCTTGACGACCTGCAAGCCTTTCTAGGTTTTATTCACATCTAGGAAGCACTGCAAAGAGAGCAGCGGGAGAAAGGAAACTTCCTAGTGTTTGGGCATGTGATGGCTGCAAGGGGCAATTGCTAGAAATTTATAACATTGGTATTTAATGCTTCAGGATCACATCTGAGCTGAAGATAATAGCTAGAGGCATGTATAATATGTAGGATTGTGAGTTACACTATGATAGTCTCATTAACATTTTCCGGTCAGTTGTATTTAGAAAGTGTACTGAGCTCTTTGCCATGTTGTCAGATTAGCAATTACCATTTAGAAAGATTTGAAAACTGAGAAGTGCCTTTTTTGGGGGTCTCCATCTTAAGATGATGTTTTAAGGTCTTGATTTTTCACAAAGCACTCGAGCAACTACCTACTAATAGTCAGATCCCTTGAAGATTCGAAGTTGGGCATCCAAAATCAGTCATCACTTTAGAGAGTCTCGCTCCTTGTTCGTTCACTGTCATGCAATTCACTTACTATTCTGTACTTCATGCGTTGTGTGAAAATAGATTTGGTCCGTTTTAGGAGTAGACTCTTTAGGAAATGTATTGTTTTCACTGTTATCTCTAAAGCATTACTCATTTCAACTAGAGTAACAAGGTCCCACAATCACTGTTTCACATGAAGAAAGCCACTTAAAAGCCAAAACCAACCCAGGAACAGAAGGTCATTGAGATCAGCCTGATAGTTTGCTATTTTCAAGATTTTGACGCACATGCAACTGTTTAAAAAAAGACACGCAGATGAATATGGTATAGGTTGAAATTTCCTGAATAATTCAGTTGCTCATTAAAAAATACAATTCAATAATTCAGTTGCTCATTCAAAAATGCACAAGATCATTTTGCATTAGTCTGGCCAGATGTCCCTATTTTATAGGGACAGTCCCAATATAGGGGGTGTGTTTCTTTTATAGGCATTTATTATCCCCCACCCCCATCCTTATTTTTCACACTTGCTATTTGGTCACCTTCATTTGCATGCACAGCTACAGTATTTACACACAGTTATGGTAATTTCAGATATAAATGAACAGTTGGTGTCTTGCAGGCCCTTTGGGGAGATGTTAATTGCAATTGCATTTGTGCAATTTTGAAAATTTGCACTACGTATGTTGTTAAAAAACAGTCTTCTCTCTTACACACACAGCACTGGAGATTATGCATGACTTTTAACTTTGGGCAATGAAAGTAAGTGTGTGAAGGTGTGGGTTTGGTGGGTGGCCAAAAACATTTAATCTGAATATCTACGTTTATGCTTCTTAACTTGTGTTTGGCTTTAGGCAAGAGCGATGGACGTTTTTGGCCTTTTTTAGCAGTCCTGAGTTCACATACCTCATTTGTTGTTTGGGGTGCAGATGTTAAAAGGAAATATTTATTTTAGTCCCCACTGGAATTTTTAAAATATAAAATAAATCCTAAGAGATGCCTGCTGTTCAGTTTTCTAAAGGACTGGTTTTACCATATTTAAATATAGGTCCAAATTTGGCCTGCTGGCATCCATGTAACCTCGGAAGTGGCATCTGTGTGTTTGACCAAGAGCAACAAGGTTTGTAGGTCCTAAACTTAACTGGCCACAACAAATGTGTCCTCAGCACCCCAAAGAACTAGTCTGTATAAGCTCAAAACCCTTTGTCTCTCATCGGCAGAAGCTGCCTCAGTGAGAGATATTACTTGACTCGCCCCGCTCCTCCAAACCCAACATTTTAGGAAGTCTGAGTGGTAGCTAGAGGGGGAATCATTTGAAAATGTGGCTAGTAAAACTACATTTTTTCTATTTTTTTTCCTCTCTATCTTGTTCAATTTTGAACAAGTGGAGTGAATTCTAGTAGAGACTAATGTTATAACTTTTGAAGACTGTTCTCGTAGCTCAGGAAACAACCAGTACTTAACAGGGGATTTCCCTTGCCTTCCTGCTCAGTTTTGAAATTATTTTGGCTGATGGTTGAGTTAGGGCTGAGCCATTTTAACACCCAGCCCAGATCTTGGGGTCTTGTATGCGTTCTTTAGCAATGGTTATTGACAAGGCATGCCATCTGGACCAGAGACTAAAATGGCCAGATCTGTTAGTGAGGTTGACGTTCTCTACAGTAGAATCAACAGACTTTTACATTGGATTTGTAACCATTTTTCCTTGCTTTGAGTAGGTGATTTTTAAATTGCCCTGTTCTATGCATTGTTCCGTAAATTACCTTGCAAGGCGGTCTTCCCAAGTATTTTCTGTGTCTGCATCATGGTTAAATATTTAAGACAAATTGCATTCCTTATTAATAGGTAGCCTATCTAAGCAACCCCTTTCCAATTAAAATATGAGCAGTCTGGAAATTCCAGAGCATAACACTGATCCATATTGTATTTGTGTTTTAAAGCAGATGGATTCTGGTTTAACCTAGGATAACTGAGCCAATCTGCATTAGATATAAATGAGTTTTTGAGCTAATTGAAAAGCATGGTTCTATTAGTGACTATTCTACTGTTGTCCTTGTACCCTTTGGCTACGGTTTTTATGGTTACATCTACCACCTTTCTATATAGATGAGACACAAGCATCCTGTTGGGTCTGAGTAATAAAGTACCCTCAACTTAATAAAATGCTAAATGTCTAAATGACTGATAGTCATTTAGGTTACGCCCTATCGGGGGAGGGTAAGAGTTCAAGAAATTAAGCAATTGTAATCTACAAACTATCATTTTCCAGTCCCTTCTCTTTCATCCTTCAATTTTAACAGAGGTCAGTCAATTAGTCTCCTACTGGAGTAGTTTTCTCTTCATTAAAAATGGTTTTCCTTCCCTTCCCTGGTCCGAACATTTTGCCGCTAGAAATCTTAGCCCAAGTTTTACCTGCTATCAAACCAGGATTTATGTTGTGTTCTCTTGGCTGGCTTATGACTTGCAAACCACCACCCTGCCCCCAAGCATGATCGTTAAAATCCAGCAGTCTGTCATTATTTTACCACCATTTTGAGATCTTAGTTACATTTAGATCTTTTTCTGATTTAGTTTTAGTTTGTTTCTTAAAGTGATAATGTCTCTACTACTTGGCTCTTTGGATATCTGTGTATTGACATTCTCTTGTCCGGCTGGTAATGTGAGAGCTTCAGAAGCTGCTGGCCTGCATTTCAGTTTCATTGCCTTGTCTGAAGCTTGCTGGTGTTGAAGGATATTAGTTGAGCTGCTTTAAAATTGTGGAATTTGATGCTTTGGAAGATTGGGAACCCTGAATACTTGTTTGAAGGATGTAGAGTAGCAAAGAGGCTTACGACTTATGTTCGCTTTGATTTTTCTACAATTTACATTCACTTTGTCTATTATATATTTTAAAGATTTTTAAAGGCATATGTTTCTATCTGTGTGCAGTTTAGCATGAAAGAGTTTGGCAGAGAAAGACATAATGCTTTTAAAAATAAATGGCCTAAATTTTCAGAAGTGACACTGTGTGTTTTGAGCTCCAAAGGGGGAGCTGTGTTAGTCTAGTTCAGCAAAACAAACAAGGAGTCCTGTGGCACTTTTAAAGACTAACAAATTTATTTATTGCATGAGCTTCCATGGGAGAAAATCCAACTTTCTCAGATGCTTTGAAGATGAACTGTGTCCATTACTGGGAGGGTGAGGATGAGGGGTGGTGGAGCACAGGAGGCTGACTTGATTAAAGACAGCTTGAAAGATTGATTTTTCAGAGGCCAAAAGCTGCTCATCTATTTCTGCACAAGGAGGTTGCTTTCAGTGACCTGTTTGGTGAAGTACTTTCATTATCGGGGACTAACTTGGTATTAGTTCAAAGGCTATGATCTGTATAAATGATCTGCCTGATTCAGAAGATAACGAAATCTCCACTGTCAAATGGGCTGCACTGTCAGCTTTGATAATCCTGGTTTTAGACTCTCTCTGTGATGTGAACCTGAGGCAGGTGGTCAAAGACCAAAAAATGAAAAGCATTTCTCCCTTAGGCTGGGCTTGGTTGGAGGGCACCCCACTGCTGTCTGTCTAACTGAAAAATGTTTGCAGAGTTAAGCTAGATGAGTGTTAGCTATGGCATAAAACTCGGGTTGTGCTAAAAAGGAAAATTAACTTGGTCCCAAAACTCGGATCTTCAATGTCATGTGTAGACCTTTTGTCTTGTAAATCGTATCATGTGTGCGTTCATGAGAATCAAGGTGACTGTTAGATCACAAAAAACCCCAAGCAGTATATGAGTAGTCCTGTCAAACTCTTCATGGATGTAAAGTTAGACCCATGCATAAGTAGTTGGAGGTTTAGGGCCTTAAATTGGATTGGTTTGAATTAATAAAAAGCCTGTGCAGGAGTTTTGAAAAGTTTATCTAATACTGTCTTTCTGTTCCCTTCTATCCCACTCCCTCACATTCAGAGTGGAACAGATTATCCTAGAGAAAATAATGAAACTTGTATATTTTTTTAAAAAGTCTTTCCTGAATGTTGTATAGTAAGTTCATATGAAGTGTATTCCTCTCTGTAAATATATGAATGGAACGGGAGTGCTGTTTACTCATAAAATTTTTGAAATAAAGATGTCTGTCTTCTCACGCAGTAGATCTGGTACACTGGCTCTCAAACCAATACCAAAGAGTCGAGGTGTAGCTGCCGAGAAATATCCCAGAATTCCAACTGGGAATCTTCTGACACCTGAACAATGGTAGCAAAAAACACTGTCGTTGGGTGATAAGCAGGAAGATAACACTATTTTTATGCATCTGAGTTTCAGATGGTGCTGTGACTTCCCAGCTGCATTTTGGCAGATTTTCTAGCTGAGCTAAAAGTTCTTTATTTTATTTTGTTTGCCAGGTAAGTGCTTGAGAAGCCTTGGTGAAATTGAGGTGTCCTCTGCCACATATGTACACACTGATAAATGACGATGATTGTGCCAGGTAACGTAGCGGTATTTTTCAAAACGCTGCTCATATGACTTGGCCCCTGTTTAAGACGAAAAGGTGCCCTCTTACGAACACTGTCACCATCCTCTTTTAAAATATAACACTTATCTTTTATTTGTACGACAGTAGCCCCAACTGAGATGGGAGCTGCACATGCATAGTAAGAGCCCATCAGTATTGGAAAGAGATGACTAAGGAAAAAGGAAGGGGTTAATGTGCCCATTTTACACCTGGGGAGTTGAGGCACAGAGAGGCTAAGTGTCTTGCCCGAGGTCACAGAAGAAGTCTGTGGTGGAACATGAACTTAGGTCTTAGAAGTCCAAGGCTGGAGACCTAGCCGCTGGGCCATCCTCCTTGTAGGTAGATGTGATAGGACTGATATCTATTATACATAATTCACATTCATAATCGTTCTTCCTATACCATTTTCAAAGTTTTAGGCTACATCCTGGCCACCACTTATGTCGGGAGAACTTGTGTTGCTCAGGAGTGTGAAGAAACACCACTTTCACCGGCATGAGTGGCAGTGTACAGAGTACTAAATTCGTGAGGGAGCTTCTTCCACCAACAGAACTGCCACCACTCACTGAGGTGGTGTAGCTCTAGTATAGACGTGGCCTGAGACAGACTCAAGTGGAAACCCTTCCATCCTGCTAGAAACTGGTGGAAATGGAGGCCAGCGACACCAAACAAGCCGTGTATTCTTCTGGTGTGTCATCTCAGTTACACGCTCCGTCAGTTTGACCCATGGTTCCTGTAGAGGGCTGTGGGTGGGATCTCTTGTGTCCTGATGCATTTCTTAGTACTTGCATGGGTAGTAAGCATGCTATTTATAAAGTATTGTATTAGCTTTGTCCTTTGACAGACTGGTAAAGCTGCCTGTCTCCTATTCAGCGGAAGCTGCATTAAAGTAAACAGAAGAGCACCTTCTGTCAACCAGAGTGCTTTACACGCCTCTCCATCCCCACCCGCTCCCAAAATAATCACAATCATAGCACACTCCAAGAGCGTGAGAATTTATATCTAGCTTGAAGTTGTCAGCTTTGGGAGACCTGACATTTGGGTAATTAAAACTAGCCTTAGAAACTACTGAAATAGCAGCTCCATAAAGGGGTGCTGTTGAAGAGGAACATGAAACTCCACAATGCGTTCATTATTCAGAATGAAAATATCAGTGCAGAGCTGCTTGCCATTAGTCCTGGAATTACTAGCCTTGGTGCGTTTCTATTCACTATGGTTCAGGACTCCGAAGGTGGTTAAAAAGAAGCGTGTTGCATGGAGTCTTTCGACCAGTACCACGAGTTGTGATGGTTTGAGTGGAGGATAGATCTGTACTGAGACACTGTTTCCGAGAAACTAGCTTGTCTTATGGCCAATAACGGCTGCTAAAGGTTAGCGTTCTCCCTGGTCTCTGGAGTTTCCTGTCATGTTCTCATCCTTGCCCATTTCCTTGCCAACTGTATTGGGCGTTTTTAAGGTTTTTCCTGTATTCAGGGAATGTTTGAACCGGATAGGGTTTCTTGATCTCCTGGTGAAAGGCATGATTTCTGTATGGCTCAGTTTTCCTGGGGCTCTTTGGGCTCTGCATTGCCAAGACAGGCCCTGGAGGTCCCGCTGGGTCAGAGAAGTAACGCTGCTTAAAATTCTAGTGATAAAGCGCTGTGGGGGCAAAAATGATTCCCACTGTATGCCTGTCCACCCTGTCCCTGCGTGCTGGGCTTCAGACATAAAGAGAGAAGTCACCCTTCTTTGGAGCGTGTTGCTCTAAAGTTAGAGTCACTATTTCAATAGAGAAGGTGGGTTCTGATAAAGACGTTTTCATCGGTTTATCAAAGCATTCCCAATTCTCAGTGGGTAGAGAAACAATACTTGGGCTGTGGCTGGAGCTGAGCTGCAGATCTGATTTTTATCATGGACGTTCTCCTGAAAAGCTTTTCATTTTTCTTGCATGAAATCACTCCAGCCTCAATAACTGAAGTCTGTTCAAGCTGGCTGGTGTTTGACTATTAGGCGGATTAGACAATGAGAGGCTGTTTTCATTCAAGAACGTGCTGTTTGTTACTTACAGCACCTTGAAAACCACATTTGTTTATTTTTTGTTAAACTACTTATTTCAGAAGTTTAAAGAGGTTTACAGATCCTCACCACGTAAATACTGGGCACAAGGTGGTAATGGTGCAACCCTATTTGCTGAGCGATTCATTTTGTTCATATCTCTTTCTTTAACAGGATGTTAGAATGGGCATCTTTACACTACACATGACATGTTGGAAAACTGTCTCATTTTTACTGAAATGGAGAGGGGGCAACATTATTGATTTGACCCTAATTACTGCACCTAGTATTTTGAATGCTCCCTTGCTCTGGTACTCATTATACTGCAACTTCATAAAGGAAATGCCTTTTGGACCACATTGCATAGACTCTAACTGAAAGTTGGGTAATTCTGTGGTTGAAGATGGGGGAAGATGAAGTGTCTTGGTTTAATAACTGCATTTTTAATTCTTTTAAAAACACTTGGCCGTGCCTTCATTTAAAAGCTATCTAACAGTGTTTGGCCAAACATAAATGCATCGTCTAGGTTCATGAGAACCTTAAAATGAAACTGGACATAAACAAGCAGTGGAACGGGAAGTGAAAGTACTGTCTAAGCAAATCAATGGAATACGTGGCACAGTATGAATTTAAATTTCTAAAAATCCGTCTAGTTCAAACAGTCTACTCTGAGGCATTAATAAGAAGTCAGGAATTTAAAAAGGGGGTGGGAACCTATAAAGATCTTGAACCTGAGCCTTTGTGAAAACACAGGAGCTAAAAAATGTGATGATTCAAACTCGAAAGGTATTCGTTGAGCTTTCTGTCATTTTGTCTTTGCTGGGCCAGGCCCTTGTAGACCATATCTTATCTCAATGCTAATGCAAAAACTTTCTAAAAAATATCCTGGAATCTTAAAAATATACTTTGCATCCTTTCCCGTGAAAGGCTGGATAGCAAACACAAATTATATTGCTTTCTTTGTTCCCTTGAGCGCACAATGTCTGGAGTTCCTTCCTGGCTGAAGAGGCGTTTTATTACCAGCTAACCTAATGCTCAGTTAAATTCCAATGTGCTCCTTCTCCCGGCTGGCTGCCCCCCTGATTGTTCTGTTGTCAGAAGGCGTGTGCCTCTGAAAGGCTTATCTGATCCTTACCAAAGGGCTCGTGAGTGTCTCAGATACTGACCCCTGAATGCAAACAACTTTTCAAGCCTTTCACCTGGGGCCTGGCCTCCAGCTGGGATACTGTACAGGTTTAGTGCCTGAACCTTTTCTTTCCATGTCACCTGGACTGTGCAGCACCTGTCCTGGGGGAGCAGGAAGGGTTGGAGGATTTGGAGGAGTCAGAGGGAAAGGAGGGGAGTCAAACAGCTGCTCCTGTCAGGGCCAGGATAAGTGTAAGGAGATTAATAGTTATTTAAAGAGCAGATGGGGACGTGGCATTCAGCTATGGAATGTGAATATATAAATGTAATGGAATGGCTAGTCCACGGTTAACATTTAGACAGATGGCCCCTGGATTGATTGGAATGATGAGGATCTGTCGATTCCCTGGAGGAGATCTTGAATTTAATGGGGTATTTATCTCTTTCATTGACATCTTGCCAGCATCTTCAACCTTTACATTTCATCCAGTGTAACAGTGGCTCCCTCTGTCTGGGTGCTTCTCTTCTCCATAACCTGCTAGATAGCCTGGAATTATTATGAATAGCTTTGACTAAAAGACTAGTATCTCCCCCCACCCATTTTCCATTTGAAGAGTTGCTGTGGCAAACACTTCTCATAGTAGTGCTGCTTTTGTTTCTTCTGCTCAATAGAGAGTGTGTCGGATGTTAATTTCCTGGGAACATGAAGCAAATGAGTGTATCTAGTTAGAGCTTTAGGGGCATTTATGTTCTCTTTTGGAGAGAACAGTTATCAAAGTTAGATTTAATGGGGCTGGGCTTTCAAAGGAGAGTAAAGTAGTTTGGGTGCCTGGAAAAATTCTAGCCTGGATGGCAGTCTGCTTCTACCAGTGCCGTACTTGCCCCTTAACAATGTGTGCCGTGTGTGTTCAGAATTTAACAGGAACATGGATATACTGTCCCATGCTGTAAGGTAGTAATTATGCACTTTATTTCCATTTTACAGATGGGAAAACTGAGGCAGAGAGGTTCTGTGGCTAGCCCAAGGCTACACAGGATGTACTTGATTCACCAAGGATTGCTACTTAGAGCATAATTATTGTTTGTATTGGAGTAGTGCCCGGAGGCCCTGTTGTGCTAGTCATTGTATATCTAGTGACAGATGCTAGGCCGTACCATCTCCCAACCCTGAGTGTTTGGTCCTGCAGAGCGAGCTCCACCAAATCCTTTCTCCGTAGCTCAATTTGCTCAGAACCATTTAGAGAGCCTGAAACAATACACAGGCTTTACATAAGGCCCTCAGAGTAACCAAAGCTGTTGGTCCAAGCTTGGACATGTCACTCGAACACACTGTAAAAGATCGGTATATTCAATCTGCCTTTCAGGTGAATCTGATAAACGCCACTTGGCAGCAAAACGTACTTGAAACATGACCAAAACCTTGCAAATGTTGGATGCTTTAGCCTAGCAAATGAGCTGTGGGTTGTCTTCCTCTTTGACTGTAATCTCTGGAGACAGACATCCCCCTATGGACTCTGACAAAGATCTTGAAATCAGTGAATCCATCTCAGGTCCCATTGCAGAGGCCGCTGCGTACCGAGAGGGGAGTTCAGGAACTGCTGTGTGGATCAGTGAAGCTTTTAGTATGGACCTTGCTATCTTAAATCAGTGCTTTGACTTTATGGGTTTCACCAGTTGGCCCATCATTTATGGCTGTCCAGGAACTGCTCTTCACTAAGGCCATAGCGATCTCAGAGGAATGGGGGGGGGGAATGATTAACCCAAATGCGATGCAAGAGATGTAGGTTTGAAAAGAGAATCCTGTTTGTTGCCCCCTTTGCCATGGGAGAGAGTTGAGTGCATTGAGGAGAAACGAGACGTGAACTCACAAAGGGAAAAGAGCCGCTGATCCCTTTCTCCTCCACGTCCAGCTGATGACTGGCTGTGGCCTGGAGTTTCCCGTGTTTCCAGCATGCTGTGTTTCCAGGGGAGCGTTGGATGGGCAGGAAAACGCCAGACAGAGTTTCTGGGGGCTTCCCTTCTTTTGTAACAGACACACATGCGATGTTGCCATGACAATAAGGGTTTCTGTTCACCTCTTGCTGCCATAGCTCTTCTCCACCCTCCCTGCTAGTCCTCCTTGGCTGGGCCACATCTGGTCTTCGACTGGATGCTCCTCAGTGCAGGGACTCATCGATATCCCCCTGTTGAATAGGAGACGCTTTACAAGTGCAGTGGCTCCCATCATCTGGCGCTCATTAGCGTCAAAGGATATTTGTGTCCAGCAAGTCCAAGGTTAATGCTCAGTGGTAGCCCTACAATAACTCCTTTCCACCCTTGTCTGGTCAGTGGGCGATAGCTGTGACTAGCTGGGATGGGAATGCAACACTCAATGCAGATGTCTCAAGGAACACGCACTGTAGCACGTTTCCATTGATTTCAGTCTGACCCTAAATGAGGGACTGGAACGGTCGGGTTAGAGTTCAGGATTATTGGAAGCCAAAAGATGATTAATTTTTTTAGGCCAGGAAGGGCCATTAGATTATCTAGCCTGAGATCCTGCAAGAAACAAGCCATTAAATTTCACCAATCTACCCTCTGTATGGAGCCCGGTGACTCTCTGATTCTAATTTGGAGATATTTAAGTCTTGGTTAGACAAAACCCAGGCAGGGATGATTTAGTGGGAGTTTTTCGCAGGGGGTTGGACTGGATGGCCTGTGATTCTATGATTTTGTGTCTGGCAAAAATATCTCCTCCATGAAGGTCTCCAGTCTGGATCTGAAACATCAAGAGATGGAGAATGGCTCATGTTCTTTGGTGGTTTGTTTCAATGGTTGATCACCCTCACTGTTAAGTTTATTCGATCTAGGTTCTCTTCCCAGCTTGGCTGTTGATATGCCATGTGGCCTGGGAGCGAATCACTTCTTACAGCTTCAGTGTTCCTGTTTGTAAAAAGGGCTAATGCTTTGCCAGGATGCGCTGGACAGAACTAGGAAATGTTGGCAAAGTGTTCTCAGGCCCTTCAATGAAAAGCCACATGTTAAGCAAATTCTAGCCTGTGAAGGCAGCCTTTCCTTCTGTTTGTGTGTGCTAATGCTGTTAGTATTTTCTCTCTCTCTCTTTCTGCAGCCGCAGTATACAAATCTGGGGCTCCTAAATAGCATGGATCAGCAGATGCAAAATGGCTCGTCTTCCACCAGTCCCTACAACACAGAACATGCTCCGAACAGTGTCACAGCACCGTCGCCCTACGCCCAGCCCAGTTCCACCTTTGACGCGCTCTCGCCCTCTCCTGCCATCCCCTCAAATACAGACTACCCGGGACCTCACAGCTTCGATGTGTCATTTCAACAGTCCAGCACAGCAAAGTCGGCAACATGGACGGTAAGACTGCCAAAGGGGGACACCTTCCTTGACTTTGACCCAGAGACCCTTAGAAGCGGTAGTAAAAAGCTATGGTACTGTAATGTGAAGACATAGCAGTGGCTTGTGTCCAGAGTATAATGTCTTGGTGGGAAGGGAAGGGAAAATTAAACTGGGCCGTGTCCCTTCTTCTGTATAATACTCCCAGAGATTCCTCAAAACCCCGTGGTGTGTGAAGTGCATCCAAGGTGTACAAACGTCTTGCCTAGATCGCCAGTTCAGAGAATAAGGGGCATTGAACGTTGGTGGACATCGATAATAGCGTTCTAGTACAACAGATTGAAAGTACGGATTTTTGCACAACAAAAATAAGGGGTTTAACTTTCCGTTAGTCTTCCTCTATCAGCATGGTAGCATCAGATTTAGTGCATTAAGTATGGTGTTGAATGGGCTGTTATGCCATCAGTGCTGATTTATAAAGTGTATTCTCCTTTTCTATGGATCTTTCTTATCTTACTCTCATCTCATAGGCAGAGACTGATCTCCAAGGCTGCCAACTCTCATTTTTCATTTTGTTGTTGTTGTTGTTGTTTAAATGCCAGTTCTTGAAATCATGAGATTCATGAATTGCCTTTGAAAAAACTCAGGATTTGAAGGCCTAAACAATGATTTTTTAATTGGGATTGGTAATACTGGATTATTAGGGGGGTTCTGTGCCTGCAAAGAATCATATTTTTGTATTACTGTATTTATATGTTTTTATGCCAGAGAGCTGATTGGCTCATTAGCAGAGGAGAATTTTGCTTTATTCGTGCCAGTTTTGTTCATTCTTTTCTCTTTTGCTTTAAACATGTTTGTTGTTTTGTTCTTAAACCCTTGACAGAATTACCTTATACATATTCTCCCCTTCTTTAAAATGCAAGCTAAGTGGATAATATTTTCTTCAATTTTTTTAGTCCTATAAAATAATCTTAGATTTAAAGACAATTAAAATTGCATTTCTTTTAAATTCCAGCTGGATTCAGTTTTTAATTCAAGTTAAATATTCTTCCATATACTGTTTACAACTAAATCATAGTGGCCAGCATTGTGCTGTTGCCTGAGTTTTTTTTTAAAAAAAAGTTACATTGACCAGTTTATTTTTCATTGTCCAAATACAGAGAGGCTGCAGGGTGGGGAGAGAGATTGATAAATATATTGGACAGTAAATTATTATGCGTCTTAAGCATTTGCTGTTTGGAAGTAGAAGTATTTCTGAAGACAAACATAGTACTTAGGGCCTTTTACAAGTCAAATTCTTATTCTCTTACAACTTAAAGGGAGACCATAAAGAAAACCATAGATTGACATTGATGTCCTCAATAATGCTTTAGACAGTTATAATTCAAATAAATATGAACACCTGGATTTCTCTCTCTATACTGTGTAGTTTTATTTTTAACTTATGAAAATTGTGTTGGTCAGTTTTACTTTCCATTTCTCCAGCATATGCTCCTTTTGCATTTTGGGTTGTGTTCTCTGTCCCGGACAGTGTGTGCTGGGGTGGGATAGTTGATTTTTTTCTTCCTCTAAAGACTTTTTTTTCACTGCATCCGGTGCAGGGTTGTATAAGACAAAAATCTGGAATAACGTTAGACACTTGGTAGATGACATGTCCAGTGTCTGTATATCTAGATGTGTTAGTAGCTGATGAATGTTGGGTTTCAATTCTAATGCAGAAATGGAGTTAACATGCTGCTGAAAAGAGACTAGGCCTGTAGACTGAATTTCTCTCTCTGCCAGACAGCATGGGAAGATGTAGAGCTAGAGTCCCCCCGCATTGCCCCACCAGTGCTGTCCTGGAGCAGGCCATGTTAGAGCTGAAAAGTTAACTCTGGTCTACACCTAAGAATCAGATCACCCTTCCTACATTGCTCAGGGCTGCGAAAAACTGTGCACTCTGCAAAGTAATTATGTTGTTGTGACCCCATGGCTCCATTCATATAAGACTCCTTCCATCAACTTACCAGCCCCTCTTAGGAGGGGACGGTTAACTACATCGGTGGGGAAAACCTTCCATCCACGGAGGAGGCATCTGCATTGCAGCGGTGAACTGCAGCACCACAGATCCTTCTTGCATATGGGTGCTACGTGAGAGTATGTCTACGCGACAGCCGGGCCTTCACAGCTGCAGTGTAGACATACCCTCAGGTCTCATGTCTGCCTCAGCTTTGGCCTTTCAACCAGGTAATGCTGATGCACTTAGTGCGAGTTGTGGGTGCTGGGGGATTTTTTTGCAATGTCCATTGGGGACTGGCCAGAGACCGATACAGATATTAAATATTTGAGCAGATTTTTCCATCTTCAAAGCTCTGCCCTGTTGCTAATTAATCCACCAACTCATTTCACATGGGCCTTCAAATGGGTGGTAATGTACAGCTGGAAGCTTTACTGCTGAGGTGGGCGGGAGAGGGTTGCAAGCTGTCTCCTTTGCTGCTGATTTAAGAAAGAAGAAAACCCTCAGAACGCTGAAAGAGGAAGGAGCATTGCCCGATCCTCTTGACAAATAGAGAGGGTATTAAGAGCTTGTTGGGCTCTTTGTTGAGTAGCTAATTTTTGTGACTTCATGTACTTTGATTAATGCCTGTCATCTCCTTTCTTCTCTCTAATGACAGTTTAGGCATTTACCTGACTGGAAGAGATTCTTGCACTACAATGACTTATTAAAAGCTTAATAACGAGATTGCCCCACCCTTATTAAGAGCCCCAGAGTTTAAAGCACTTCTTTTTTGGCTTTGTCTTGCTGTTCCCAAGAGCAACAACATTAAGGAAGAAAGCCAAGTTAGTGTATCACCCGCTTTCCTCTGTTTGGGAGTGGATTAGCCGGACTGGCCCATCTTGCTCTATTGGGAACCAGAGCATCTGTTGCCAGTGGATCATCTAGTCCTGGCAGATAGAGCGCATCAAGGACCGGCCTCCTCTGAGGTCCTTCGTGGCTGAGTCATGCTAGGTTTAGCTCATAGCTCCTGGAGGGTGCCAATTAATTTCTCACGTAGGAGTGGCTTTGAGAAGTATGGATGTTTTGCTACTAGGCATTGTCCTGAGAGCAGCAATTTATTTTTCCTGGGCCAACGTACACTTATTAGATGGTAAGTAGCTTTCCACTGCCTTTGCTCCATCTGCCCTGGAAGTGATGACCCACGGCTCGTCTACACTTAGAGTGGCACGGCCGTATCAGTACAGCTGTGCTGTGTGTCAGCGGGAGATAGGGCCTCCCAACGACTTTGCGCTGGCCATGCAAGCATTTGTGCGGGCAAAACTTTTTGTCACTCAGGGTGTGTCTCTCCCCCCACCCCCTGAGTGACAAGGTTTCACAAGCATTGATGCTAGCATAGAGGAGGTCCTAGAAATGAAAGTGGCAAAGGGCTTTTTTGTAACATAACAGAAGAGTTGACTTGTAGTTCAGATTCGGGGGTTGTGGTGGTCGGGGTTTGATTAAAAGTTTGCCAGAAATCTCAGTGAAGCAGTAAACGCTGTTAGATGAGCTTACACTTCATTTCACACAGGTTACAACCAGGGAGTTGTGCAGTCTTTCGAATTTTCTCTCTGAATTCACTAATCACCGTAAGGCATGTATTCCAGTAAAACACGCCGTCCAATCAAATTAGGCTTTTCATTTATATAGGGTGCTGAACTAATTAATGATGACAAATTGAGACTGGATTGTGGAGGACTTCAGAAGAGTCTGAGTTTTGAGTTGCTTGAGAACACAAATATCAAATTAATCTATTTTTTTAAGCTCCAAAAGATTTTAATTTTTGTGCTTAAAAAAAAAAAAAAAAAAAAGTGATACCAGAATCCAAAGTTCAGGTTAAATAAAAATCACCTAAAAGTCGAACAGTGTCATCTTTTTATTTTGTAATGGAGTCAAGGGTGTATCATTTAAGCTTGAGAGATTTCCCTTACAATTAAGGTGAAGTTGCTGTCTATGCTGTATGATGCGTCACTCATTGTGGGATACTTGCACTCAGTGAATTCCCATATACTAAGGCTCAGATGTCCCCTCCCATTTTTTTAATCAGAAGAAAACAAGACATTTCAAAAGTGTTACACCTGGGATTGTGTTCTGCACCAGGAAGAGTCACATGCATCGGACCCCACCCACTCAGATAAAAAACACACAGACTTCCCGTGAAAGATTTGGCAATCAACTGTCACTAGTAGAACCAGTTGCATTTAGAAGAGGCTGATTTGCAGGAGGAAAATACAAATGAAAGCAAGAGACCAAGGTGAACTGAAGTTAACAGACTTGCCAAACTCGAGCTATCAGAAATAATGAGTCAGACCATTGAAAATTATGAGAGAGGCTTAATAAATCATGAGACTTTTTTGGGGTTATGTTTATTTTTCTTTGGAAGGCAAGTCTTGAAGGTATACACACTTTGCATTTTCATGCCTTTTTTTTTCCCTGTAACCCTGAGGCGTAGATCCTTTTCCCAATTCCCTTTTAATAATGAAGTTGAGATTTTCATGAAGCCTCTTGATTTCTGAAGCTTTTGCTTGTGGAAAAACACCTACTATTGCAAAACTCTCGATGAAACCATCAGTGTGGTGAAAGAGAGTTAATTTTTTCCCCCTGCACTAGATGGGGTTTAGCAGAGATTGGCTGTCAACATTTTGTTCTTGAATACAGAACCCTGTGAGCTTTGACTTGCACGTTCAGGGCAGGACTAGAGGTAGTTATTGGTTTCTCAGGTTAATTTAACTGCCTGCAAATCTAGTAACTGCACAGGCAGATGATCAGGTGCAAACTTTAACTATTTACTTGTGCCATTGCACATCTTTTTTTCACAATCGCAGTAACTGTGTCCAGTTTTAAAGACCGGTTTGAAGCACACCGCATGATAGTTGTTACAGTCCCCGTGTTACAAACGGGCTCACCTTGTTAATGTGACTTCTTTAACTGGACCAGCAGTTTCTTTATTTCTAATAAACTACTGCCTCTCTTCCCCCCACCCCCTTGCTAATCAAAATTCTGCACAGCACATTAAAAATAATAAACCCAACTTCATGCAGAAAAACCTCTCTGCCAACAGTATGGTGACAAAGTTAGAGGCTGGAAATGCCACTGATAAAGATGTATATGCAGTTTTAACTTTGCACCCACCATGAGTGTTTGTATGTTATTGCAATAGTCTTTTTTAAATTACATGATCACACAGCAATCTGGAAAACATTGTAGCATTTTGTATACAGTAGCCTCAGGTGCGTAGTATTATGTAAGATCTCAGAGTCATCCTTCTTGAAGATATGAAATATGATGCTAACCATGTACCTATGGTTGGGAAACGACACAAAAAAACCCTTGGATGTGGGCATTTGCCTCATCCCAATGTACTGGCCAGCTAAGTGGCCAACATGGTCTTGCGTGGCCTTCCTTTAGCTTTTGCTGTGATAGCTACACTACAGAGAGAGAACGCCTTCTTAAAATAGAGACAGATCAAAACAAACTCGGGGAGCCAGGCGTGAAGCGTATGAGCTTTCAGGCCCCACAAGAACACTGATACATGACTTCATGTGCAGGGGTTTCTGACATGAGCTACAAAAGCTAACGGGAAGCAATGGGGAATGTGTCTCAATGGTAATGATGACTCCTGTAAAAGGAGGTCCCACAAGTCTGCTTTCTAAATGGAAGCTGTGTTTAAATTCATTTTCCTTAGGAGCGTGTTTGTTGAGAGCCTGGCACTGAGGTTGTAGGCTTCTTTGGAGGCACGCATAGTTTGTCCTCTGTCTCTTTGAAGGGGCTGATTTTTTGCTTAGAAAGACAGGAAAATCTCCATGTCATTTTTTGAAAGAGGTGCCTCCTCCCTACATGGAAACATGTTTGTGCTGCCTAATCTGGAAAGGACTAGTTCACCCGTAAAAACCAGTCCGGGAGGGGCCCAAGAGTGTATCTTTGCTTTTGCACCATCAAGAGCTCAGAACCCATTCAGATTCTTATTCAGGGTAATAGAAAATAGAAACCAGAGCCGTATTTCCAGGGAAATTCTGGTTTGATTAGTGTTTCTTTTTCCATGTGGCTGTCTATAAGATATCCATGCATTTCCTGGGTTTCAGAAATTTGCCTCAGAGGGGAGTTTGCGTTTTTTCTTCTCTCTTACCATTATATATTTGTTTTGTCTTCTGCCTTTTAAATACTCTAAGGATATTGTGGTCGCATAATATGGACATTTATTGTAGGAATATATGTATAGGACTATTTATTTTTAATCTTCTGTGATGGTAGTGCCTCAGCTCAGAGTAGGGACCCACTGGATTAAGGAGCTACACGGGGGACACTGCCTCCACCAAGGATCTTACAGTCCGAGAGAAAAGATAGTGATTTGGCTAAGGTCAGCGTGAATCGCCCAGTGTTAGAGCCAGGTATAGAAGCTGTGTTTTCTGAATCCCTGCCCGTCAGACTGTGCTGCCTCTCCAGATAATAAATCAAATAATGTGCTCAGAACCAAGAAAGCTTTGGTTGTTAAATAAAATACAGAGCTTAGACTGGCCCTTCCCCAGAAGGTTCACCGTCTGCCAGCTCCTGCTGTCCTCTGTTTTGGTTGACCCATGTGCTTCATGGAGTCATGCAAAATGGACCGTGGACTGTGCAAAGCCTTTCCCGTGCAGCACTGTTAAGAAGCCAAGGGAAGGACTGGCGCAGGCTACGATTGGCGTGGGCTGTTGAGCCAGATGATCTAGCTAGCTCTGTCTATTTTATAATCCATTCATCCCACCCACACTTTCTGATGATAATGCTGTGGGAGACCGTATCAAAAGCTTTGTAAAGTCAATGTACATCCACATCTATTGCTTTCTCCATGTCCACAAGGGGAGATCCCTTGGGGGTTCACAGAACGAAAAGCTGAGCCAGTTTGGCTAAAAAGAAACTCTTTGCTTTAGTCTGTCTTTGGTTTATCACACTGACTCAGCAAAAGTCTCATTCTCTGCCTGTCAGTCCAGCTTTTTCCCCCCTCTTTAAAAAAAAAAAAAAAAAAAAAAAAAAAGACATTTTTGTTTTTTTTTTTTAATGAGAATTTTGTGTCTGGGGCAGAAAGAAAAAGTGTTAATTAAATATAATTGTTACCAGTGCAACACACAAACCCCACCTTTCATGAGAGAGAATAAAGAGAATCACGAGCTTGTGGATTAGGATCTTTCTCTCTCTCTCTAATATAGCTGTAGTTTATAAAAATCACCGTGTGAAAAGAACCCTGTGCATCAAACATATTGTGCCTCCAGCAGAATTGCCAGAAGAATTAACTTTGCAGGGAACAGCCCCAATCTGGAAAAGGGCCATCTTTCTACTCAGATCTGTGTGGGACTTGTGGTTTCCAGAGCTGGGTGAAGTAAGGGTTAAAAATATTTCCAGAGAAGTGTTTGATGGCTGGGTGGGTGGTTGAGCATCTTAAAAGTAGGGACATCAGGAAAAAATGGCAGCACCCTGCCTCCCCCCCCCCTTATTTTTTCTTTCCCTTCTGTTCACTGTTGGTTAAAACTTGGCATATCTATAACTACACTGAGGACTTATGTAGTCCTTTAAATCTTCAAAGTGCTGTGCAAACATTACTGAACTAATCCCCACAACACCCCTGCCTGGTAGGCAAATCAGGAACATAATCCCTGTTTTAGCAGTGGGGAGAGTGAGGAGCCAAGTTTTCCAAATGTAGTCACTAAATGTTGATGCCTTGACTGATTTATTTTTTCCAAGAGGCTCGCCATGGCGCTGGTGTTTGGGCTGATTTACAGTTGGCTGGGTGCCCTCTGCTCTCACTGACTGGGGCTGTGAGTGGTTAGCGCTTCTGGAAGCGGAGCCCCCAGTGTCTCGAGCGGGGCAGTCAATAACGTTTTCGTGAAGACTTGCCCAAGGTCGCATGGTAGATTGGTGGCAGAGCAGGGACCACATTCAGCATGACACAGGTATAGCAGATTGGACCAGAGAGTGTTTTTCTTCAGTGTTACCAGCATCTCTATTTGCTGGTGATCTTAGGTATCTGTACGACAATCACTCCCCTGATCCTTTTATTTAAAACATGTCGGTTTTCAGGGTTTTTTAAAAACAAACAAATTGGTAACATGAAGCTAAATAGCTCTGAGGAGCAAAAAAGATGTTTGGCACCTGAGTTATGTAATTTAATACCTTAATTTTAATTAATATAGTTTAATGCCTTAATTTTGGGGCATGGGGTGACTTATTTAAAATATACACTTATTGTACCTTCCAATGTTTGCACAGCATAAAGGGGGCTATGTGGACAGAATATTTCCCTCTCTTCGCTCAGATGGAATATATTGGATTCTCTGAGGTGCCAGTTTTCCTTACAAGGCTGCAATTCCAGAATGTGTTTAAGCACTGGCTGAAGTGTGTGTGAATTGTGCTTCAAGTTACACACCTTGTGCTGAACTTGGGGAGCAGGGGAGTGTTTTAGTGGAGCAGATAATTATTCTCTTTACAGAGGGAGTCTGAACTTCCATTGCACAACAACTGTTTTTCTTAAGGTTTTTACTCTGCAAAGATGTCCACATTTTCACATAGTACATTAACTACTTAAAAAGGGGTTTTCATTTCTCTAGACCTGTGAAACGTGTGATTTTGTTTTTTCAATGCTTCATATTGATGTGAAGATGCATTTACTACTGAGTTACAAACAGGGAAATGTTTACGAGTAAAATTCTACACATTTCACATAACAGATTAAGAAAATTGGCATGGAAGAAACAGATTTGTTGTGTGATACCAGGTTGAGGTGTTTTTCCTTTTTGTTTTGTATTCTAAGCTAGCAAACCATGTGCGTGTCTGATGCACAGAGCCAGTTTCCTGTGCAAACATTTCTTGCAATGCCAAAAAGTCAGATTTAGGTGAATGTAAAGTTGCATCACAGAGAAAAATGAGGAAATGAAGATTTAGAATCAGAGAACTGGAAGGGACCATGAGAGGTCATCAAGTTCAGTCCCCTGCACTCATGGCAGGACCAAAGACCCTCTTAAACCATCCTTGACAGGTGCTTGTCTAACCTGCTCTTAAAATCTTCCAGTGATGGAGATTCCACAACCTGCCTAGGCAACTTATTCCAGTGGTTAATCACCCTGACAGTTAGGAATTTTTTCCTCCTGTCCAACCTAAGCCTCCCTTGCTGTGATTTAAGCCCATTGATGCTTTTCCTATCATTGGTGGTTAAGGAGAACAATTTTTCTCCTTCCTCCTTGTGACAACCATTTAGGTACTAATCATGTCTCCCCTCAGCCTCCTTTTTTCTAAACTAAACAAACCCAGTTCTTTCAATCTTTCCTCATAAATCAAGTATTCCAAACCTTTAATAATTTTTGTTGCTCTTTCCAGGACTTTCTTCAATTTGTCCACAGCATTCCTGAAAAGAGGTGCCCAGAAGTGGAGACTGTACTCCAGTTGAGGCCTAATCAGAGTGGAAGAATTACTTATTACTGATTTATGGCTGTCCTTTCTTTTTTAACAGTTTAATTTTTAAGTATGGCTCCAGGCTGAACATCCTGGCATTGTGTTACCGTTCATCTGCTGCTGAATGTGCATTTAAGTTTTAGTATTCTCTCCTTCGGAGGGAAATGCTAAAGTTATTGATCTGTTTCCTTTCAAATATTCCAAAGCCCATGCAAGAGGAAAATCAAAAGTGTGTGTGTGATCTCAAAATTTTCTTGCTACTGAGCCATATAAAATGTCTGATTCTCGGGGGACAGTTGTCACATCCCCTGTCATACCCACTCAATGAAGGCCTCAGATTGGGCGTGGAACCAAATTTACTTCAGCGCTATTTTCTGCTGCTCCACAGACTAAGTCTGCTGCATGGCAGTGCTGTCTAATGGACAGAGCTCGGGGCTGGAGCTTGGGATAAGGAGATCTGAATTCTATTCCTGGGTCTGCCACTGGCTTTGTAGGTGACCTTGGGCAAGTCACGTCACTTCTCTGTGCCGCGGTTCCCCCATCTGTAAAATGGGGCCAAGGATACTACTCTCCTTTTGTGAAGGACTTTAGTGATTACTGATGAAAAACACTACAGAAGAATTAAGTATTATTTGTACTGCACATCAAGAACTTCAGTTCTCGGTGTTCCCAACTCATCACACTTACCTAGAAATAAAAGTTAATTTAAAATCTTTTGTAAAAGTGTGTAAGCAAGCCCACAAAAACATAGGGTTTGAAAAGTCCATCTTCAAAATTAGTTTTTTGGGCATTTGGTCCTGGCTCCCTCAGCTTTATGTCAAGAGGGTCAACAGTGAAAGGCCCACCCAAGAGAAATTCAGTTTGAGTGTCTAATTGATTGAAAACTGCTCTTCCCGTTCATGTGGCTGGAATGAGGAGGAATCTGAGGGCCTTGTCATTCTGCAGGTGGAGCAGCCCAAAATAGAGCTTTTAGACTCTGCATCCTAGAGAGATGCCCATCCAGAACCAGCGGCCAGCATCACCAAGCCTTTGTGGCCATTGGTACTTTCTCATTAGACTCAGCCGTCACCGGCCAGTCCCTTCCTCTGAGCGTAATGGAGCCCAGGATGGAACTAAGACCTCAACTCTTCCTCCAGATTTGGAGGTTGAAGAGCAGCCCAAGCTCAGAGGTGGGTTAAGTAAAGTGTGCAAGAGTGAACGGAGGATAGACTGGAGCAATGACCCTGGGATCCAGCCCCCAGGCCACACACAGATTAGGAAAGGGAGCCACGGGATACTAGTGTCTGGGAACTACTGTCTGCATTCAAATAGGAGAGAGGAGAAAATTTCCCATGAGAGATGCTCAGCAGGTACAGAGCACTAAGTGACATGTGTTCATTAATCACTGATGGGCTGATCTGTTTTATGGTGAGTGTTCGTCCCCGCCCCCCCCCCCGTTCGTTCCTGCTGCTGACTGTCTCAGGTTATTAATTCTGAGTCATCCATTTGCTGACCTATCCCGATGTTCTTGAAGGATATCGGTGCAAAGGATTGCTAGGTTTATTTTTAGGCGGCTTCCCTTGCATGAAGGCCTCTCACTAAAGAACATCACTGCAGATGCCTATCTACAAAGGAGCTGTGGGTCTCTAGAGTGGCCACGTGGGGAAGGAGGTGGGGCCTAGACTTTTAGAAGTGTTTTAAATTTTTGAAATCAATGGGAGTTTGGTGTCTACAGTCATTTCCAATTTGGGTCCATTGTAATTAGCTAGCATTTACCACATGTCACTTTTGTGAATGTTAAAGGTGATACTGTAGAAGATCATGAAATTTCTTTTAGTCACCGAACTGACCAAAACCCCATTGCTGTTAGTTGATGTTCTCAACTGGAAAGTGATGGTGGTGTAAAAGTGGCACACTTGGAGCCTGCAGCTCCTCAGTACAGTCCGAATATGCTGATTTCTGGGACAGAAACAAGCTTTTACTGGTCGTCTGTGACAGTTACCAGCCTGTCAGCAGCAAGAAGAGAAGGGCCTGGATTCTCTATCTGCTGATGCAGCATGAGCAGACTTGTTCAATCAGTTCCCATCCGTTATTTCTGCTCAAATCCAGTGAAGGAAATGGTATTACATTGGTGTCTGTAAATGACAAAACCAGACCTCCTTGAACCTTTGTTATTGAAGATGTTTGAAAAGTGAAAAGCACATCTTGGCACATGGATTCCAGGGAGCATTTGCAATATTGGCCATTAGAAAAACATTTTCATTTGAGTACCTTTGATACGGGGTCATTCAGACACTCCAGATATGGCATACAGTGATGTCACTGTCAGACGCTTAAGAGTAAAACAAGATTCTTTAATGGAGACGTCTTCTCCTGAAAGTGGCATGGGATTGTGTGCTAGCTACATTTAGGGGTACTTGAAGAGTCTCTCTTGTACACAGTTCTCCTGTGCAATTTTAGCTAGTGTGCACTGTGGTTTTCCACACAGCTAGTGATGAGGGGTGCCTAACTAGCGATCTCTCTCTCCAGAAAGGACCGAGTGCCACCCTTCTTCCCCCAACCCCTGCAGATCAGCAACCTCTGAGGCATCTTGTGTTGGCAACCCAAAATCACCTTTGAAAATCTAGGCCTATATTTTTGTCTCCTGTGTGATGCAATCTTATTGTAATCCATTCTGTGAGGAGCTTGTGGGCTTTTTAAGGAAGCCTAGCCCTAGCTTTAGCATGCATAGGAGCTATTACCACTTGGCCATCCACTTAGCTCTCACTTCTCTGCTTAGGTGAGGCCTCTCTCCAGTCCTGTCCATAGGCCTCTGTATTCCCAGCCTGGGAAAGCAAGGGTGTGACAGTTAGCTCCATCACTTTTCTCCACTTGCCGTTCCAACCCAGTTACACCTTCTAGGGATCGTCCACTCCTCAAGCTTCAACAGGGAGAGGCGCTAGTCATTGACTCACCAGCCACTGCATGAGCTGCCATCTGAATTGTCCTAGTGCAACGTGTCATTAGGCAGCTCTTAAATACACCAGGAGCGGTTTTATTGGCCCCTGGCATTGTTGGGACTGCAATGGGGAAAATACTGTTTGTGGCCCTTCCACTTGGTTATGTTTATCTGCATTTAGTAGCTGTGATTCTAGCATATCTTGAATACCCAGCTGCATTTTGGCTTGCGTGGCTGTAGGTACGTTAGAGTTAATAACAACAACAAAAAAATTAAATAACCTTTGAGTTTTGGCTGCAGGCGAAGTAGGTGAGACAGTGTGTTTTGGAGATGAATGTTCTTGCAAGAGGCAAGATGTAGCTTGCAGGAGAACATCTGCAACCAATCCATTCTGTATGAGATGGGGCCAAGACTTGTTTGTCTCTCAGTACCTGTTCAAACATGTAGCCCAGCAAAAATTTCCAAACACATTGTGGAGGGTGGGACAGGAGAGAGAGAGAGAAATCAAGCTGAAAGTTGACTGAATAGCTGTGATTTCTTCATAAAACTGTTAGGCATGTTGTTAATTCAGTGAGCAGCTTTCAAGGTATGGTAAGAGTTTGGTTTGTTTGTTTTTTACTGCTCACATTGATGCTAGAAGGTATCTGACATTGGCTAAGATCAAATGTGGTATCAATTTAGCACCTAAAAAGACCAATCCCTGAAAACGTTGTTAGTCTGTTGCATGCATAGATTAAGAGGACTGAGAGTCAGAATATTTGGGTTTTGTTTCTAACTCTGTTCCTGATGTGCTGAAACCCACTATGGTAGCATCTAACCTCAAAAAGGGGAACTGCACACAAATGAGGAAGCTAGCTAAATGGAAATGAAGAAAAGAAGCAGTCACAGGAGTGAAATGCCTGCAAACTGCATGGAAACCCTTAAAAAAACACCATGCCCCAAACAGCAGAGTGAAAGAAGCTGTTAGAGGCAAAAAGAACCCACTAAAAATTGAAAGTCAAGTCCTACTGAAGAAAATCAGAAGGAGGCAAGTCGGGTGTAAAAGTATAATTAGGCAGGCCGATAAAGAGTTTGAAAGGAAACGAGCAAAAAGGCCTCTAGACTGACAGCAAAGTGAATAAGAAGCAGGTATTCTGTCAGATGGTTGGTGGACCGTTGGATAATAAGGACAATAAGGAGCACTGAAGGAACACTAAGACAGTTGTGGAGAAACTATGAGTATTTTTGCATCCATCTTTCCTGCAAAGGATGTGAAGGAGATTTCCACACCTGAGTCATTCTTTTCGGGTGATGCTTTCTCAGATTTGTCCCAGAGTGAGCTGTGACTAGAGGAGGCGTTGGACAACTTGAGACATTATATGGTAATAAGTTCTTAGGACCAGGATGTATCAACTAGGAGTCTGATGACACTCAGAAATGGAACTGCAGAAACAGTGTGGCATGTAAATTGTGTTTTAAATCAGCCTCTGTATCAGCTGACTGAAGGATAGCTAAAGTAAAGTGGATTTTTGAAAAGGCGATCCTGGCAACTACGGGATGGTAAGCCAAACTTCAGTGCCAGGTGGATGGGTTGAAACTGTAATAAAAAACAGAATTATCAGGGACCTAGATGAATACAGTGAGGTGAGGGATAGTCAACACTGCTTTTGTAAAAGGAAATCGTACCTCCTCAATCCTTTTTAAATTCTTTGAGCATTTCCACAAACATCTTGACAAGGGTGACTCAGTTGCTCCATCATAATTGGACTTTGAGAAGGCCTTTGGTGAGGCTCCACACCAAAGGCTCTTAGCAAGATAATGAGTTGTGGGATAAGGGGAAACGTTCTGTAACTAGTTAAAAGATAAATAAGAAGGGATTGGACTAAATCGTCATTTGCATAGTGGAGACAGGTAACTAGAGAGGTCCCAGAAGGATTTGTACTCCAACTAGTGCTCTTCAATGCATTCCTAAATGATCTGCAGAAAAGGGTAGACAGGGAGACGGCAAAGCTTGCAGATGATGCAAAAATTATTCAAGATGGTTAAGACCAAACTTGATCATGAAGAGTTATTACAGAAACATCTCACAAAACTGGGTGACAGGGCGAGAAAACAGCAGGTGAAATTCAATGCTGATAAAAGTAAAGTAATGCACACTGAAAAACATAATCCCAGCAACCCATGCAAAATGATGGGGGTCAAAATTAACTGTTGTCATTCAGGAAAGCGATCTTGAAGTCTCACAATTGTTCTCCAAAAATGTCTGCTCAGTATGCTACAGCAGTCAAAAAAAACAAACAACGTTAAGAGCCATTATGAAAAGGATAGATGAGAGAGTAAATATCATAATGACACTATATAAATCCATGGCATGCTGATATTTGGCATACTCTGTGCAGTTCTGGGCTTCCCATCTCAAAAAGATAGATTGGATTTGAGAAAGGTACAGAAAGGAGGAAATAAATGAGGTTTAGGGAACAGCTTCCACATGGTGAGAGATTAATAAGCATGGCACTGTTCAGCTTTGAAGCTAGACGACTGAGGTGTGTGTGTGGAAGGAATAAGGTTGTAGGGAAAGTAAATAAGGGCCGTTATTTACCCCTTCATTTAACACAAGAACCATGGGTAACCCAATGAAGTTAACAGGCAGCAGGTTAAAAACAAACCAAAGAAAGTACTGCTTCATACAAAGCACAGTCAACCTGTGGAACTCCTGGCCAGGGGATGTTGTGAAAGGCAAAATTATAACTGGGTTGAAAAAGGAGCTAGATAAATTCATGAGGCATAGGTCCTTCAATGACTGGTAGCCAAGATGCTTGGGGGTACAGCCTCATGCTCTAAGTGTCCCTAAATTTCTTTCTGAGAAGTTGTGAGAGGGTAATGGGATGGGCAAACTAATTAACTGCTGTATTGGTCACTCCCACTAATGCATTTGGCACCAGCCATGCTTGGCAGACAGGATACTGAGCTAGGTGGACCATTGCTTTTATCCAGCATGGCCATTTTTATGAATAACCTTGGGCAAGTCTCTTAAACCCTAGGAGATGGATGGACTCCTGGTGAAATATGCCTTCTCACATGCTACTGACCAGGATCCTGTTTGGTCTGTGAGAACCAAATAGGGAATGACTGCTCAGCGGTTGCAATTTTAAAAGCTTGTTAATCCATCAATATTTTTTTCCTTGAAACTTCTCTTGCTTTAGATCTTTGGCAGCACTTGAGGCAGTAGCAAAACCCATAGCAGAGTCCTTTGTGTGCAGTTTAAAATACTAAGGCCCGCAAAATGCATGTGCAGCTGAGCACCTGACTTTCAAGTGGCATCTCCCTGATTGTGTGTGTGTAAATCAGTGAGCTGCTCATGCCATGGGTATTCAAATACATGGTTACCTGACTTGAGGGGGAGTCTTGAACTGAACCTGGGTCACTGAGATCTGCTGTTATTGGCAGACAGACAGTTGATGCTCTGAGCTCTGTTTTGTCTTTAACAGAGCTATCTGCACAAAGACCAGCACTCTTCCTGCTGGCTCATTGCTGGGATAGAAACCACGTTCCCAAAGGCCTTCCTCTTTCCTCTCATCACTTGGGCTGTATCTGTCTGTATGGAGCTGAGGGGAGCAGAGTAAGGGAATTTGGATGAGTAGGGGGGAGAAAGTGGAAATGGAGCTTCCAAAATGCGAGTGGTGGCCCTGGGGTATGGCTCTGAAGGGCCAGCTGCTGCGTTCCTTGCCTGCTGTTTGTAGAAAAGGGTCCCACGTGCCATGCTCCTGCCGTGGTGATGGTTCTCCCCTAGCCTGATTTCAGCCCTTCCAATAGAGCTGTGCGGGAATGGAGAATCTGACCCTTGGAGTTTGGATTGCCTGGTGCTGCGTCCTCTAACTCCTGCAAACACTTGTTCAGCTAAGCACTGGTGCGCTGCAAAGCCCATGATGCACAGAGGGGCTTAAAGAAGGCAGCTTGTCAGACCCGCTCCCCTTGGACATTGGATTGACCGGAGGAGAATGTCACCTTGACTGCAGAGACGCTGAGACTGCATCTCCTGTCTTCCCTGGTAACCACCTTTCTCCTTCCATGTCCTGGGACTTCACAGCCATGTCACTGTGACGAGAGTGCTGTCTACCCCTTTTGTTTGCAGGAAGGGGGTTCCAAAAACGTGGGCCTTCTGTTGGTTTGCATTGGAGCCTTCCTTGCAAAAATAAGCACGGGATAGCTTGAGTAGGGAGCCCTGGGATGTGGCTGCCATCTGCTAAAATTCTGGTCTTTGGTCTCATTCCCCCACCACCCCCGCCTTCCCGGGTAAGTCCTGCCCATCCGCAGGCTCTGCCACCCACCTGCAGTGCCAGTTGAAGCCTCACCCTTTTCTTGGGCCCTGACGTTTGTTTTCTTTTCCAAATGCCATAATTGAGTTTCCCCTCCAAAGCCATGCAAGCAATGTGAAAAGGCCCCTTTTCTCCTTGCCAGGGGATATTCCATTCAGGCCTGCTGGCAAAGCATCCAATAGAGCGTGTGCCCACACACGTGGGAGCGCTTTCCCTCGGCTACACAGGCAGCTTTATGCTATTTAGCTACTAAATGGTACCTACAGGAGTGGATGTTCCAGGCAGAAAATTAGCTCATGGAGTCAGGATCACATTTTTCTTTGCTAATTAGAGGATTAAAGATGCAGGGGGTTGGAGCAAGCTGTCAGCGTGCCAGAGAAGAGAGCCTTTGACGGTTGAATCTGACTAGAGATGAAATAAATTGTGTTTTAAGTGAAAAATGCAGTAACAGTTTTAGTCTAGCTGGGCCCTCAAGAAATAACTGATGCCGTCTAGCTTTAGGCAGCTAGTGTATTGTGGCTGCGAACCAGGCTGTTCGTAATCCTCACATTGTTTCCTTGCACTTCTCCCATTTGTTTGTGCCCAACCAAAGTCTCTTGTCTGTATTTTAAGTTCTTTGGAGAAGGGACTGCTCTGTGTTGAACGGCTTTGGGGTCCTTGTTGCTTCCTGTAGCATAGCTGCATCTATGGGCCTCTGGTGTGGTTCAGCAAGGTTCAGGTACGTATGATCCTATTAAGGATGTTCCTGTAAATCCTTGCACTTAGCTGATCAGAAGAACTGAGATCCAGATCCACAAATCTTGTCTGACTCTGGTGTGCTACTCTGGTGTAAAGCTAAATGACATTCAGGGCAGGACTGGGGATAGATGGTTCAGGCAGGACGCAAGATAGCTGGTCTTTGGGTGATTTATGGACCATCACATCAGACCGCATGGCAGGCTGGCCCACAAAGGGGAACAGAGGTTGGATGTAGGAGAAAATGAAGCCCTGTGGCTTAAGACTTGTCGTTGATTCTAGATCATTACAGCATGTCAGGACTCAGGGCGATTCAGCTCTCGTTTGGATTGACGTATAAAGCACACAGCTGTGACACACAGCCTTACATATGTAGCATTGGAAGGGACCTCGGGAAATCAACTAGTTGATAGGACCAGGGAAACCCAGCTCATGCCTGACAGGAAAATGTCCCACCTGCACAAAAAAAAAAAAAAAAAAAAAAAGCCCAAAAAACACTCCCATGTTGGATTCCAATGACCAGAACTGGCTGAAGTTTTAAGACTTGGTAAATGTGTTGCCATTTGATGATGTAATTAAGCAAACTAAAAGACAGTGGGATGTCCAGGTCTCGTGCATCAGGGCAGGAACTGATTACTTGGGGGAGCAGGAGTTTTTGTTTTTCTTCATGTACAGCGGCATTTACAATTTGCATGCTGTGTTTTATGGAGGCTTTGCACCTACCTCTGAAGGTTGGGTATCGAACAATAGGAGAGAATAATTAGATCTGGTATTTCAACTTCATGCCATCTTTATCTGTGTTCAGCTTGGAGCCTCTCGGTGCCAGAAACATGTTGACAAATTGCTGGGAACACCAAGGAGAGCCCAAAATGAAACTAAAATGCTGGAGGGATGTGATAACCATCCACAATTACCGAGCACCTCCCATAATTGACATGTGGTTAATTGAGAAATCTGATTAAATGGGTCATTTCCCAGGGAGCTTATCCACCCCCCCATCATGGTTCAATGGCAAGAGCTGCTTCTCATTTGGGAAAGCAGCAATGCTTTAAACGAGACAATCCTGCCCACTGACTGCCTCGTTATGCACGTCCGGGTCTGTCCTGAGCTTGCAGCCTGCAAGTAGAGCGCAGCAGGGAGTCAGATGCTGCACAGCTGTTTCCATCCCTCTGGTGGTTTTTCTTGGAAAGCAAATTTCAGTTTTGCAGCTGTGATGATCTGTACCAGAAACCTGCTTCAGAGAGTTTAACCCTCATCCAACTGAAGGACATTGTGGGAACAGTGTGCCTAACTGAAACGATGCAGACTGGTGAAAATCAAGATTCTGATTCCAGTTGGTGCCCCGACCAGGGGCTTTTTCTCAGGTCATTTAGCAAATGATTTCATATGGGAAACAAATTTGGGGATCTCCCTACCTCAATGCTGAGCTAAAGGTACTGGCTCAATTGATGTGTTTGCCCAGTTGATTTATGGATTTTGTTCCCTGCAAACAGAACTGTCCACACAGTCCCCTTCACCCCATGGCATCCTACAACATTCATTAGGGTAGTACAGAAATCTGCCCATGCCAATCTGGTTTCTACAATTTGGGGTCTTGTATCTCACACGTCACCCTTCCATGTGGTTTGCCATGTCCCAGTCTCAACGTACGTTGAAACAGGTGGTCTCCCCTTTTTCTCCTAGCTGTGCAGTGTGGACTGAGTGCCATTAAGTGTTCACAAACCAAGAGAAAAGTTTGGTCCCCTGCTGCCCATTGATCTGCATGGTACCTTTCCTTGCCTAATTTATTAGCCTTTCAACTGTAGAGTAACCACCATGAGAAAAGGGGGGATGGTTTGACCTATAAATCCTACGTTGGCAGTGTTTGCGTGCCAGGCTGTTGCAGCAGACTTGGGGAAATCCTAGTACCTGGGACTGGGCAGCCAGGTCTCTTGCAATATCCCGGGGAGACCAGGAAAGGGGGAACAGTTGGCTGACTGAACGGTCCATCGAGGTATTTGAAGGAAGCCTGTTGCGGAGCTGTCAGTGTCCAGCGGCAGGAGTGATGTTACAGATGCTGTGGTTAAGGTCACTGGGCTCCTGAAGGCAGTTTTTTACAAACGCAGAGTTTCAAACAGTGCCCAGACAGTCGAGGTCCTAGTCTGGCAGGGTGATTAAGCAAGTGCGTATTTTTAGGCATGTGCACAGCAGTCCCTTTGACATTAGCGGGGCTGCTCCCATGCTGAAAGCTCTGGAGTTGCTTGTGTACCTTGCTGAGTCAGGTCTTGGGTAGGCTGTGAAAGCAGTTTCCAGAGAAGCCACATCAGTGAAAGCTAACTCCTGGGCTGTATTTGGCTGGATGCTTGTGGTGCGGGGAGGGTTGGGAGAAAATCCTGATAACTAAGGCATTGCAGATCTTGACTGTGGTTCCACTCCACATCCTTGCCCCGTTTTCTTACTGCTTGCCCACAGACTTGCGTTATGTAAATAATACTTTCCAGTTTTTAACTGCATCTAGTCAAGGTTAATAGCGGTTAGACTCACAGCTGTTTTATTAACATCATTCATCCAAATCAGTTACTGCTTTCCTAGAACTCTTTAAAAGCCTTGGATGGCTGCCAGTTAGATTTTATTCCCCCCTTACCTGTCCTTGCTGTCCCATCCTGCCATCATTCAACACTAACACCTACTATTGTCAATCTCATGAGCTCAGGAAATGTATTGGCAGAAGGTGGTCGACTGAGTTTTGATGCTGTGTGTCTGTTCAGTGGTACCATAATTGTTTTTGCTCCCATATAACCATTTCCTTCCATAGAGGACCCTTTTCAGGGGCTCTTGTGGATGGTAAGAGCCTCACTACCAACCTGGTGAGATAAGTGATGTACAGAATGGGGAAGGGGTGAACAGCTGGTTTGTTCAATTGACTTGCTCAAGCTTGCGCAGCAAATCAGGGGCTGAACTTGGACTAGTCATGGCTTTCTCTTCCTCTCCCGACTGGATGCGTATGAGCCATGATAGCTTTGTCATCCTCTCTGTTGAAAGATTGATGAAACACTCTGTAAGCAGCAGGAAGACGGAGAGGATTTGCGTAGACATAATCCTGCAAATTATTCATCATGTATTAGGAAATAGGAGTGGTCCTGATTTTATATGGAGAAAACTTGTTACCTGTATTTGGTTTCCAGTGGAGCAGGGTCCAACTCAAAAAACGCCATGAAAACCCAGCATCCCCCTGGCAGCAGAGTTCTGCTAACCTTTCCTGTCAGGAACAAGAAGATGCTGAGGACTAATCCTTTATACAAATTAAAAGGACCATAAATCTGTGCTGAAACACTACCCTGCGGTATGCTTCAGATTTACAGGAGGAAATAGTCTGTCTCCCAGAGCAGGTGTGTGTGCACATTCAGTACTTTCTTTTTCTGAAGTAAATGCAAAGGAACAAGGTGCTCATGTGGGTGCCGCCAATGAAAGAGTTGGGAAGACGTGATACTACTTGTAAGGTATGCGCAAGACAAGACCAGAGGCGCCGTGCTGGTTGAATACTGTCGAAAGCTCCGTTGGGACTTGCCTCTGCCCTGTGGCCTGCAGCATTTATGTAGAAATTGGGGACGCTGCAACTTGCTCCAGAGCTTTGCCTGATGGGAACTGCCCTCATCTTAGATTTCGGAGGGAGTGGGGGGTGGGGGGGGAATGTTTGAAGTTAACAGGAAAATTACTCACCTTAATTATTCCTTTTCCTGGCCTTGAGAGCCTGATGGATTTAATTTTTTTTTCTTTTCTGTGCATATGATTAATACTTGTGTTTATTAGAGCACAGAACTGGCAAGGAGTCTGCATGTTCTCCCTCAGGTGGAATTAATGGAAAAAGAAAGGAGAAATAGATCCAGGGTGGGACTCGGGGCCTGGGCCAGGGGGAATTGCAGAACCTTCTCGTCTTGGACTTCAGACCATAAAAACAGCCAGACTGAGTCAGACCAATGGTCCAACTAGCCCGGTGTCCTGCCTTCCAATAGCGGCCAGCTGCTTCAGAGGGAATGAACAGAACAGGCCGTCATCAAGTGATTCAACCCATGTTGCCCGTTCCCTGATGCAGGCAAACAGAGTCTATGGACACTTCAGAGCACTGAGTTTGTATCCCTGCCCGTCCCAGCTAATAGCCATTGATGGATCTTTCCTCTATGAACTATTCAGGGGCTTGGGGTTTTTAAACACGGTTATTATCTTGGCCTTCATAACATCCTCTGGCGGAGAGTTCCACAGATAGACTGTATTGTGTGAAGAAATACTTCCTTTTGTTTGTTTTAAAACTGAAGCCTATTAATTTAATTTGGTGAGATGTAATTCTTGTGTAGGAGAAGGAGTAAATAACGTTTCCTCGCTTACTTTCTTCACACTAGTTATAATTTTGTGATTTTTTTTTAAACCTCTTTAGTTATCTCTTTTTTTCCAAGCTGAAAAGTCACAGTATTATTAATCTCTCTCCACACGGAAGTTGTTCCATACCCTGAATCATTTTTCCTGTACTTTTCCAACATTAATTTCATTTTTTTGAAGTGGGGTGACCAGGTCTGTACACAGTATTCAAGGTGTGGGTGTACCATGGATTTACAAAGAGACAATACTGTATTTTCTGTCTTATCTATCCTTTTCTTAATGATTCCTACCATTCTGTTAGCTTTTCTGAGCTGCTTCTGAACACTGAATGGATGTTTTCAGAGATGTATCCACAATGACTCCCAGACCTTTCTTGAGTGGTAACAGCCAATTTACACCCCATCATTTTATATGTATAGTTAGGACTATGTTTTTCAAAGTGTTTCAACTTGAATTTCATCTCATTTTATTGCCCGGTTTTCCTGTTTTGTGTGATCCCTTGTAACTTAACAGTCTACTTTAGACTTTGCTAATTTGACTAGTTTTATATCATCTGCAAATTTTACCACCTTTTATTTACCCCTTTATCTAGGTCATTTATGAACATGTTTAACAGCACTGTCCCAGTACAGACCCCTGGGAGACAACTTTACCTCTCCATTCTGAAAAATTACCATTTATTCCCACCCTTTGTTTCCTGTATTTTAACCAGTAACTGATCCAGGAGGGGACCTTCCCTCTTATCCCATGACTGCTTATTTGGTGAGGGACCATGTCAAAGGCTTTCTGAAAATCTCAAGTACACTGTATCCCCTGGATCACCCTTGTTCACTTCCTTATTGGCGCCTCCAAAAATGTGGCAATCCTTAGGTGCTCGTGAAACAGCTCCATGATGGTTCATCAGTAAGGTTAGCACCTGAGGCTTTCAGCCCCCTTGCCCAGGACAGGCCTTTAGCAACGAGCTAAAAGCAAAACTGGTGGCAACAGTAGACTATAATCCTGCAGTGGACCTGCCGCTAGAGGGCAATATGAAACTTGTTTTCAGTTTGCAATGTTGAATTATGGGTGTCAGACCTGCTGCTTAACCCTGTCCCTGCTACAGACTATAGCTCTCAGGTTTTTAAGTTGCAAGTTTTTAGGTGCTGAGACTGTCTCTTCTATGTCTAGAAAGACCCTAGCACATCTTGGATGCTTCAACATATGAGGAATAGAACCTCATTCTAGGCCACGTGGATCCAGTCAATGCATCTCTCTCATTCAGTCGAGCTTAGGTTTTGATTCTAACATCCTTTATATGACGCTGTAGAAACTTGCATCTCTGTGCGCTGCCACCTGACAAAGTAACTAGATGAAATCATGTGCCAGACTGAGCTACTCCGTTTGTTTGATGCAATGCACAAATTCAGGATTAAAAATGTTTGTGTTGAGAGGGGTTGTCTAACTTCACCAAACCCCGCCAGCCTCTGATGCTACCTGGAGGTAAAGCGTAGTCTGAGAATCTCCCTTTTGGGGAAGTTTAATACCTATGAATGGTTTGCAGAGAGCTCTCCTGTCAGCCTCTTCCAGTGCCGAACGCCCTGTAGCCAGAGAGACTGGGTGATGCAAAGACTTTGGGCTCCCCTCTGTCATATTTGGATAATTAAAGGGTTCGCAACAGGCTTGATTGAAAGCTGATCCTCTGAATCAGTTATTGGAGGGGGAAGAACTGAAACGCACCAGAGGAGCTGACATACCCAAGGTTCAGGTTGCAGGCCAGGGGATTTTAAATGGGTCTAACTTGTCTGTTAAAGGGACCCAAAAATGGTGTTAATTCCACTCACACTGCCTCCGTTTAGACCTACCCCATATCACCAACATGCAACTCAGAGCAGCCTGTTCCTAACGCAGCTCCTTAGAATCGGGCCCGTTGTATCTAGGAAAGGTCTAAGTCGATCTAACTCCTCAGCCAAGGGGCAGGGAACAGCGGAGGTGAGAGCAGCAAGGAAAGCACCAACTCTGAGTGTTAATGAAGGAAGCCCCCAGCCTACATCTATCTTTTGCTGTCTTGTGCTCTTCTGCATCAGGCTCTGTTGGCCCAGGTGCCTTTGTAGCCATCCCTTAATTTAGGGCTCCCAAATGTTTCAGCAAGGCAACCCACCAGCTGCAGGGGTTTTTTATTTCTTTGTCTTTTTCCTGTCCAGTCTCCAAATTTAATGGAGGCTGGGGGTGTCTGAAAATACACAAACCAACATTTTCCTTACCCTACCATTGGGGACCAATAACCAGTCGCAGCAGCAGCCTCTGCCCCAGCTCTGGAGGGGATGGGGGTTGCAAAGCGAGCCTGCCCCATGCTGTACTGGACAGTGCGGTTCCTGTACTGTGGGGCTGGTCTCAGCTGCGTGCCTTGGTATTGCAATCTGGTGACTGGGACCCCAGCACCACTCAGGTTTGCCCCAGTGCTGTTCTGTGGGGCACATCACAATCCTGCTGGCTCGAGTGGGTCCCTGCTGCCCCTCCATCACGACAGAGGGGTGGCCAGGCCAGACCTGAGCGGTAGTGCGACCCTGTGTGCCCCGTCACTGTGCCTGCAGTGGGAGTGGGCTCAACCCCACAGGGCAGCTGCAGCTGGCACGGGGTGCGCTTGCTCCGCGTTGCTCAAAGCCATGCTCCATGCACTACGACTTGGGAGCTTTTCAGTAATGTGTGCAACCTGCCTTTCCAGTGCCTTGGTGTGAAGAAGTAATAAGACACACATCACTGACTTCTCTTGTCAAGTTTCTTTAGGAAGACTAACGCTCCCAGCTCCCTGGGAGGTAGATAAATGCATTCAACAAACAGGGAAGCTGAATTTTGAAGCCAGGTTTTGAATGCAGGGCTTCCTAGTTTTCTGCTCAGACCACTGGATCATTGGCTTAGCGTCGATGTGAAAGAGAACTTGTGATTCAACGCCTACTACAAACCCCAGACTCAAGCCAGCTTTGCAGAGATCTGATCGGTAGGGCTGCCATTCTACGCAGAGCGTTTCGATTAAGGCTGTGAATTGATGTGGTTGTCTGGCACAATGAGGTCTGCATCCAGGGTGACGATTGCTACAACAGTGCAAATAAACAACAGCTGACCTTCCTAGTGCACACGTGCCATAATTGAGAAGGGTGAATTTGTTTTTTGAGAGTGGCATCTATTTGTACCTGGCTTTGGCCCCAACATGTCAAATCCGTGGTGGTGCTGGCAAGGTTGTGCATTGCATTGTTGAGTTGATTTTTGATCCCACATTCAGGTCTCAAAGCATGAGCGTTGGGTGAGCACTAGGAGTCCACAAACAGGCCCAGCTCCGTCAATGATCTCAACCCCTGGTGGCCAAGAGTGCCACCAAAGTTTGTCTTAGCTTTGCAGTTTTGAGCTTTTTCCCAAGGGAGCGTGCACAGAAACAGTCAGGAGGTGGAAAGGCTGCTGCTCCCTTCCCGTAATTTCTTGCCTCCTCTTTTACCTCGTGATTCTGGTTTGCTTTGCTTTTCACCAGCTCAGTACATCAGCACAGAAGTTTGACGTCAGGCCTATTCAGACACCGTTTCCTCAGGCTGGTTGGAATATGAAACTCAACTGGCACGCTGTAGGGTGCCAGGACAGCTCTGGCATAAAACAGGAGGCAAGCACTATTCTCTTCAACTGAACTTTAGATGGTGGTGAAAGGTTTAAGCTGCGTCTACATGGACGGTGCCAAATTCTCTGCCATCAGATCAGTTTCTCTGATTCAACTAAGCAGCAGTGAAGATGTGCCCAGTCAATCCAGTGGTGCAGTGCTGTGTTGATGGGAACACTTTTCCCGTCGGTGTAGTGCGGTGGAGACAGCGGGTACAATGGAAGTTACAGAGATGATGTGAGTGGCACAAGCTACGCTGTGCGCCATGCGTAACTCCATCTTTTGAGAAGTTGGCGTTCTGCGCTTGTTGCTTGTTCTGGGCAGCCTGCGTCTGAAAGCAGTATGGTGTGTCTCTCTGTGTTTGGCAGGGAGTGGGTGAGCTGTTTTGTGTGTGTGTTTTCAAGCTCCTTATCCCCTTTAATGGCAGCTGAATCTAAACCTTTCTCAGCCGAGGCCCCAATCCTGCAAACGTTCTCTTGCTTAATTGTAAGTAGATTGGTAGCACCATAGACTTCAGCAGACCTGCTCGTGCTTAAAATTAAATATGTGCTTATGTCTGAGGGAGCAGGGCCTGACTGACTTGGCTGTATTGTCACCTGATACAATAACAAAAATCCTCCCTGGTTTATAACTGATGACAAGACTCTATGAAGCAAATATCTCTCTCAGTGCAAATAAATCAGTTTGGAGTCTACAGAAGAGAAATAGATGTATATAGCTTTACATGCAGGAACTGTGCTCCTCTGTTGGATGGATTTGAACCAGTGATTGATCTTTGGGGAAGTGGGGAATATAAACCAGGAGAAGAATATGATGAGATCTTGAAGTAACCTGTTCCAAAACTTTTTCCTTCAGTTGCCCTCCAAAAGGTGATACATATTCTGAAGCCTGAGGTAGATTGTCAGAGGAAATTAAACTATTCATTAACTTTCAATCATAGCGCTTTTTCGGGGCCAGATCTTAAATGTTTTAATTAAATTCTCACTTTGTTGGGCACAGTCTGCCAAAACGTTAGAGAACCAAGTTTTTATTTACCAGTTAGTCTTTCTAATTTGTTTCTGGAGGTGGAGGAGGGGAGGAGGAAATGAAATGATTGAGATAATTAAAGTTAACCAAGAAGCATTGTGTTAAAAGCTATCTATAGTAAAATATCCCACATTTGATAGAGTAGAAGCCAAACTTGGTTACATTTGTCATCATTTATTTGTGTTGAAGTAGCCTTGAGAAGCCCAACCAAGACCCCACTGTGTGAGGTGCTGTACAAACCTAGCCTAAAAAAGATGGTCTCTGTCCCAAAGAACTTACAATCTAAGCACATCGTCTTTTCATAGGGCTATGCTGTGCACTTAGGATGCTCAATAAATCACTGCATCTGTCACCTTTAGTGTGGGAGATTTTTAAATTAAAATGGAATAAAGTAGCAAACGTATTAAACTAACATGAAAAAAGTTGTTGATAAATTAGGATAGGTTCAGAGAAGAATGGTGAGTATAATTAAAAGATTAGAACATATCTTTTATTGGTAGACTCAAGGGCTCAATCTATTTAACTTAAAGAGAAGGTTAAGTGATGACTTGGCTGTAATGTATAGGGCTGCATCAGGGGAGCAAATATTAAATAATGGACTTTTCAGTCTGGCAGAGAAAAATATATCAAGATCCAGTGATGGGAAGTGGAAGCTAGGCAAATTCAGGTGTATCTTTTTAATGCTGAGACTAGTTACTCACTGGAACAAGTTACCGAGGGAGCTGGTGGATTGTCCCTCAGTGGCAAGTTTTAAATCAAGAATGGGTGCTTTTCTAAAAAATCTGGCCTAGACACTAATTCTCTGGCCCGTAGATGCTGGATGCCAGTCCAGATGATGCCAGTGGTCCCATCTGGCCTTGGAATCACAGACAGGTGAAAGAAGGCGCATCTCCGTGCAGAGCAGCATGTGGCTGCGATGTGCTCTGGTATGACGGAGCTTGGAGCCGTGCAAGAACACGGCTAGGCGCTCTGCTAAGGGCCAAGTGCTCTGTGTGCTTTGCCTGCCCTGTTACGCTAGGTTAGGCTAGCACATGTGACAGCCTGGAGGGAATTCAGAAAACTGTTGGTAATGTGTTGCCATCCTGGGGTGCTCATAACAAGGGGTAGGATGAATTAATGGAGCTGGGGCTATCTGTAACTTAGAACCAGAATCTCCTATGCACGTCAATTGAACCCTAAGGCTGGATGTTGCAAGGGAACAAACATTAGGTCACCAGCTCCTATTTCGGTAGGATTGGGGCCCTAACTCCTATAGCTCCTCTGAAAATTGTGGGCCCAGGAGGCTGTTCTGAAGGGAGATTTCACTGTCTTTAATCGCATTGCATTAGGGATGATGAATGAAGTAGGATGTCAGATGTTGAACATGAATTTCACTTGTCCAGCTATTCCGCAGGGCATGGTTTGAACAGGCAGGTAGCCAGTGCTGATCGGGACTGGCTGGGCATGCCAAATGTCTTTCTAACCGAGGGAGGTGGGAAGAGGCTGCAGGAGACTCGGTGCAGAGAGGCCTTGAGGCTGGCAGTCGGGCAGAAAGCCCGGGGGGTTTTACTTTTCACCATTTGCAGAGTGCACAAGCTGCTTGCGGCCCCCTCTGCTAGCCCCATGAAAGCAAAGTGCTGCGAGCAGTCTCATCTAGGCCTGCAGTTCATTTTCCTTCCAGGTTTGCACCGGCATGACCCTGACCCTAGGCTCCTGTTGACCTGACCTTATTTGCTCTGGGTCCCAATCTTTCACTCAGATCCATGCAGGCTGACCCTTGTGCAGAGCTCTGGTGGTCAGTCGGCCTCGGCCTTAGCACGCTGTCTCATTTGGACAGCCCATGTTCAGATTCAAGGACTTACGACGCATTGTTGAGAGGTGGAGGATCTAATATACACCCTAAAAAATCCCAGCAGCAACAAAAACCTTGTACGTCCCTCATTTAAGGGTGGTTTAGCCTAACTTCCTGTATAACACAGGCCAGAGAATTTCATTCTGTGATTGCTGCAGCCAGCCTGTACCTTGTGGTTGCACTAACATGATTTTGAGAAAGCCGGGCGTGTCGGAGGTCAATCCAATAGTTGAATCCTCTTGACACTGCTACACTGAGTGGGCAAAAGTTAGTTAATGCAGTGTTTTAATTCTTTTTATGTATGCAACTATATATGCAAAACTATGTTGGGATACTTCTTGAATTTGAGGTAAAAAAAAAACTAATCTCACTGTGGAAATTCCTAGCTGCAATAGTATTGCTGTATTGTGTTTAGTAATATCAAGTTGAATATCCCAGTCAACGGACATTTTGTCTGTAGAGAAGACTGCAGGATTGGTCTGTTGTCTTCAATTTCCGTTCACTGAGGATCCCCGTCTTCTGGACAAATTTTCCCATGTGAAATGTTATATCTCGTATGCATTGCTCTGTAGACCCCGGTTACATCCAAACTGTACTAAGTTGTTTCCAGCCTCAGAGAAGAATGTGGTACTTACTCCAAAGAGCCTGCTGTTAAAAAGGCCGAGCCAGACAAAATAGGGTAAATGATATAAATACAGAAGCAGAATGGTCAGGGTGAAGAGAAATTGCGGGGTACATGAAGTTTTTAAATTTAAACACTTTTATAAAATATATATATATATATATATATATATATATATATATATATATATATATATATATATTCCAAAAAAGGGGGGAGAGAAATGTATTAATGAAAATGTAAAAAATTAAACGTCTAAGTCAAAAAATTGAAAAGTTATGGTTGTCCCCAGTAGTCATAATTTAGCATTACTATGTTTGAATAATGTGGCTTTTATGACACACTGTACACAGTTGTAAAAATGTTCACACAGTTATTCATCATGTATGTTTCAGGATTTTTGCACTGAAGTTTGCAAAAGGTCACATGTTCGTGTGTGAAATCTGATCTTTAACTAACTGGAATTTTGCAATTAAAATGTTCCAAAGTTGGGGCTTTTTTGTGTTTTGGCTCTAACATTGAACCTTTTGAGTGTTTTCTTTCATCCAAAAATTAATCCTATTTTTAAGCCAACCCTCTAAAATTTTCTCAGGCTTTTGGTGAAACTGGGCTTCTTTCACAAAATTAAATGAAATCGAAAAACCTCAAATGCCAGGTATTTGAATTTGGCTGCAAGTATGTATTAAAATATAATATGGTGGTATTTAGCTGCTGTCATCTGTCACTGTGTTGGCATGATGAAGGATACAAATATTGCTAAAGCCAGAATATTGTATCCAAAGTTTTGGAAAACTTAAAAACACTGGAAGCTAGGAGTCTAAATTTGTGTATAGACATCTAATGAAGTGACTTGATTTTTCGAAAATGCGATGGACACAGCAGCTCCAGTTTGTGTGTAAATATTTCTCCTTTTCTGCTGGTGTATGTGTGCGTATCTCCTAATCAGTCCCTGTGTTCTCCCTACTTCCAGCACCGCCCCGGGTTGGTTTAGGATTGTGTGTGTTCAGGAAGGGATGAGGGGTTGGAGAAAGGATTATGTAATGGGGAACGGAAGGGTGTTCAGTGAGGGGAAGGGATGGCAGATAAGCTGTACAATGGGGTCTGTTTATCCATGCCCAGGAGGGGGGGAGAGTGACTTTCTCAGGGCAAGAAGTTAATATCTTGGCTCCTTTCGCTATTTGTGCGCCACACAAGTCACTATTCCAATCAGACCTTTCCTTAACTGTTCCCGTATTCCATCTGCTGATTCCCAGCTCTCGCTCCTATAAATTCATTCAAGGAGGACAAGAGCCAAGGGAAGCAGCAGATAGAGACTCAAGGGGTTGAATATCACCAAGTTGTCTATCTGACGTATGATGGCGGATCATCTATTGGTCTTGTGATGTTTTCACTCATGGAGGGAAGAATTGAAGAGTCCTGCTGAGAGTATTAGATAATAAGAATTCAGTTGTGTGGATTCAGCACCCAGTCCTACAGACTAAATTTCACCCTCTCTCATGGCAGCTAGCCTGCTAGGATGCTTCCCAGAAATCCTGAGCACCACTCAGACATGCAGTCTGCAGGAACTGAGGTATTGTTTATTGTCAATGCAGCCTCCATTCTTTTTTCTTTTCCTCATCTGCCTCCTCCAAGTGACAGAGAGATGAAATCTAACTGGGAAGCAATCCAAGCTGCTCCGAAGTGTCAGACGGAGAAGTGGGTAAAGTGTTAGCTGATCCCTTTGAGGGTGTGAAAGAAAAAAACCCAGCACACCAGACTCCCTTCTGAATTCTTGCCTTCAGGCCACATTTCTCCATTCTCCTCCTCCCAGCCACCCCTCCCCAGCCCCGTTTACCTAAGCAGCTGACTTTTTTTTATTCTTATTATTAAAGTGTCCAGGGTGGAGTAGTTGCCATTGGAGTCCAGTCCAGCGAGCATGCAGTGCTGTCATGCCCGGGGGGGGCAAAGAATGATGGTGACACATTCCTCCCTTCTTCTTTTTGTGGTTTGCAGTGTAAACGCTCCCCATCTCTGTCCTGCGGAGCTGTGTTCTTCCCCCACCCCCACGCCGAGCCCCCCTTTGCTGGTTGTAGGCAGCGCAGATAGGAGGCCCACCTGCCTGATGTCAACATCTTAGTGGGCGCGGCTGGGGGAAGAATGTGCCGCTCCCAGGTAATTAATCCCCACAACTGACAGGTGGCAACAGGCGGCCTTTGGCTGCGGCTCTTGGGGAAAAGCGCTCGGAGGAAGGATTTTAATAGCTCCTCGGTGCAATTCGTACATGTCTGGCAACCAAGAAGTCTGCACACAAAGAGGAGTGGGGCGATGAGCAGCGCGTGCTCAATAATTGCAGTCGCAATGAAGCTGGCCTGCAAAGGAGCCCATTTGTGCAGACGCCCCCACTGCCCAGCTGTGTGTTGATGTGAAGATGATGGGTTTTCTCCACACTCACCCAGAGCTCACAGCAGCTGGCTGGGCAGGGACTGCAAATCTGTGTAGGTGCTACGCAGCCTCATGTTCCTACACACTTCAGGGGGTGAAGGATGATCTTCTGGCTGGACTGGGAGCCCAGACAATGACGGCCCTGCTACTTGCTCTGCAAACTTGTCAGGGGGAGAAGTTGCACAGGACAGACCCTGCTCTGTGCCTCAGTTTCCTCAAATGAAGAAATGAGCCCTCAAGTAGCTAGTGAGGCTCACTTCATTGTGGGCTGCAGTATGCACAAAGGGTGCAAGGGGAGGGCAGAGTTGGTGCTACCATGAAGTGCGTCTCACATGCAGACTCACTGAATTATTGTCATTTTTCCTCTCTTAGGGGCTGCTCATGTGGTGATCTGCACACACGTTTCCTATTAACTTTCTTGGTTTCCATAGCTGCTCATGTGCAATTCAGGAATTGGATGTTCTCAAGTTTGTTGTAAGCAGATCCTTTGTTCTGAATGCAGGCGGTGTCTCCATCAGCAGCAAGGGTGGGTTTTTTAGTAGAAAACCATGGTCTCCCTTTTCTCTTCAGACAATGGCACCTGGCTTTCTACAGCACTTTCCATGCCCAAAGCAAAGACAAATGGCAGAGGAGTCAAGGATCTCCTGAGTTTAATCTGTAGGCTTGATCTTGCACCAGCACTGAGTGTGGAATTCTTATGGGAAACCCACTGTGATTTGTTTTTCCCCCGACTGATCCAAGAGAGGCTCAGTCCCTGCATTCAGACGAGCTCACAGGCATCTTGTTCATATGTTCCCATCTTTGGAGAATGGCAAATGTTATAAGTTCTTGTCATCAACATAGTCATGGTTTTGGTGTCTCAGATAATCTGTAGATTTTATGTTGGATTAAGATGTGGACAAATTAGAAGGAGTCCAGTGGAGGGCAGGGGGCTGAGGAACATCTCTTGTGAGATGAGACTGAAGGAACTGTTCTTATTTAGGCTTCAGAAGAGAAGACTTGGGGGTGGGGGGGATATGATAGCAACCTTATACTGCTTTGGTGTGCCAAAAAGGGGGGAGTTAGGCTCTTCTCAGTGGTGACAAAGCCAAAACAAGGAGCAATGGTTTCAAGCTGCAGCTGAGGTGGTCTAGGTCAGATATCAAGAAAAACTTTCTCCCTAGAGGGTGGTGAAGCGCTGGAATTGGTTGCCTAGAGAGGTGGTGGGATCTCCATCTTGGGAAACTTTTAAGACCCGTTTGGACAAAATGCTGCCTGGAATGATTTAGTGGGGCATGGTCCTGCTTTTAGCAGGGGGTTGGACTAGATGACCTCATGAGGTCCTGTCCCTTCCAGGCCTATGATTCTGAGAGAGATGGTTTTTTCCTTGCACACCATTCTGATGTCAGAATTACTTAAATTGGCTTTTCTGAAGCAATTTGTATTTATTCCTTAGGAATGTGTTGTGTCATGTTTGGTGTTGCTATTCTAGAACTCTTTTTTGCATGTGGGGAATTAAGCTTTTAGCCTACTGTATTGCTAACACACACACACACACACCAAACTGAAATGTAGCAACAAATACAAAATTGCATGTGTCTGAATTCTTCATGAACTGTGTTTTGGCATCCAGCAGAACAGAGAGACTCAGTTTCCCCACTGCCGATAGAATTTTTATTTCTAAGCAGTATCCCACCAGGTGGAATGGAGCAGAGGAGAACTTGCAGCCAAGTGGGATCATGAAATTGTAATTTAAGATTAGTCCCAAATGAACTGAGCCTTAATAAAAATATGAGTTGCTAGGGGAATGTTTTGTAATGAAATGTTTTTGCTCTGAATGAAAAGGACTCGATAGTTCAGGATGTTGTATTCACTAGCTGCTATCATGGATTCTCTTTTTATTCATAAATATTCAGCATTAACCATAAACCCTCCTGAGGTTGGTAAGACACTTTCTTATTCAGAAGCTTTCTGGGCCACTGGGGCTTGACTAGCTTGGAACTTGAGATTACAAGTTTCATTGATAAAGGTAATACTGTTGATGCAGTATACTGAGACATCCGTAGGGCGTTTGAGTTGGTATTGCGTATCAATTTGACACAATTCTAGAACCATGTACAATTAATATGACACTTATCAACAGGATATAAAACTGGCTAACTGATAAGTCTTCCAAATGTAAACCTCAATGGGAATCTCACTGAATTGATGCGTTTCTATTGGGGTCAAGCAGGATGGGTTCTTGACCTTTCACTGTTTAGCATTTTTATTGGTCACCTGGAAGAAAGCATAAAATGATCAATGATAAAGTTTGCAAACAGCTAAAATATTGGGGCAGGTTACTGAAACAGAACAATATGGATCACTTGGTAAGCTGGGTGCAAGCAAACGATATGTTTTAATTGCTAAAGGCAAACATGCACAGGGAGGAACAAAGAATCTAGCCCATCCTTATAGGATAGGGGAAGTCTCTCCTGGGAACCAGGGACTGAAAGATTTGGGGTAGTAGATAATCAATTTGAACATGAGCTCCCTGTGCGACTATGTCCAAAGGGCTAATATGTTCCTGAGATGCATAAACAAACTTGAGGATGGGTAGAGAAGTGTTTTTACCTCTGTATTTGGCATCGGTATGATCGCTGCTGGGATGTGGTGTCCAATTCTGGTGTCCATGGTTCAAGAAGAATGTTGATAAGTGTCAGGAGCCATGAGAATGATTAAAGGAGTAGAAAACATATCCTGTAAATTCCAGGAAATCAGTCTATTTAGTTTAGTTTAATAAAGAGAAGGCAAAGAGGTGCCTTGATCACAGTCAGTAAATTCCAACATGGAAACAAATATTGAATAAGGGACTCTTAAGTGCAGCAAAGAGAGGTGGGAAATTGAAGCTATATGAATTGAGATTGGAAATAAGCATTAGATCAGGGGTCTCAAACTCAAATCACCATGAGGGCCGCATGAGGACTATTAGAGGGCCGCATGAAGACTAGAACATTAGCCCAAGGGCTGCACTGCTAAAACCTTTTCATACAACAATATTGCAAATATCAGTAATGATTGTGTCATTGCCGGGCACAGAAAATAGCTTTAGGGGCCGCATGTGGGCTGCATGTGTGAGACCCCTGGCTTAGATTGTTAAGAATGAGGGTAATTAATCATTGGGTCCTGGTGGAGCCTCTCTCAGTGGCCATTTTTAAATCAAGATAGGATGTTTCTCTAAAAAGGGTGGATGGGGCGTTATCTGGGGCAAGCCCTGTGGCCTGGGCTGTGCTGGAGGTTAGCCTGGAAGCTCGCCTGGCCTGGGGATCTATGAATTAAGCAGCGTATCAGGGATTTTGCTGCCTCAGAGTTCTGCCTGGGAGTTCATTACTCAATGGACAGCCCACACGACTTGTATTGCACAAACACAGCACTTCCTTCCAAGAGACCCTTCCTTCACTTAGTTGAAAGGTTTTTCTTTAAACCTTTTGTTTACCCACCTTGAAGAGAAGGGGGCTTGTTGAGAAATCAGACAGGTGTCGGCTGATGTGAGCTGGCATGTGTACGCATTGTGATACTGAATTACCAGTGGGGATGCCAAGAGTGTGTAATATAGTATGTCTGCTCAGGCAGGTGGTGAGGGCAGGGCTGGATTCATTGGAATGCTTTTTCTTTGCCTTTAAACCATATTATTAGTCAAAGAGCAGAATCTACTGTTGTTTTTAGCAATCTTGGAATCTGCTTATTTGGACATGACACATACTGCTTGAACCCCAGAGAAAAGGCTAAACAAAGCTTATCTTTTGGCTGAAAATGTATAGCTGGGCTATATTCCTGGTGCATTTGTTTTCAGTAACTGTCTGCTTCATACATCGAGTAGATGTTCTCTCTGGCATGTTCTGGATTAGTTCACTGAGTTGTGTTTTTGGTTCAGCTCTTGTTCCCATTAATGGGTATGACAATTGTCGTGTTGCAAAATAAGAGAGCAGTATACAGAGCAAACCTAATGTACAGCATTCTTTTCCAATCAGTTTCATTTTCATATTCCTGACTGCATATCAAAGCATTTCAATTGCATAATCCAAGGGAGACAGAATCCTGTTATAAAGCATCTGACCCAATGGGTCCAAATTTACCAGAATTTTCCCTTATTTCTACCATGATATTAAGTTTGCCTCAAAAAGAACAGTACGAGATAGGATGATGCGTTGACCCTGACTTAAATTTCTGGTCTCTGCCAGTTCTAGAAGAAAAAATGACAATGAAAAGTTCTGTTAGGCTTTCTGGTCCATCTGTCAGCCCATGCTGAATTTTCTAAACCTGGGTACTTACCATTGGTCTTCATTCAGAGATTATTCCACTAGCTAGTACAGGTATTTGGAACAAAAAAACCCCAAAAATTGGAGTCTCAATATTTCCTTTCTTGATTTCAGAGCCTGTTACTCAGTTCTACTCCTTTTTGTCCCCCCAGCCTAATTCCTCTCACTCATGTTTGCACCCTTTTGACATTTGTGGACTCTCATCCTCTTCATGTTCACTTAGGTAAGCTTGGCATATTTAATTCTTTCCTCATAATGTCTCACCAAATTGACCACCTCTGTCCACAGAGTTGAGAAAATAGTTTGTTGCAGCCTCAGTGATATTTCATCTCTGCGTGGCACCAAGGCAACAGCGTCTCTTGCTGTGTAGGTATCTCAAAACAGCTCAACCGCTGCTTCAGCCAGTTCCTGCCAAGCCTTATGCCTCATGTAGGAGGGATGTTACCAAACAGCCAAGCTGGTTGACAGGATCTTCAGCCTATCTGAAGAAGAATCTGCCAGAGACATTGTAAAACTCTCATTTACACAGAAGTCTGGAATTTCTCCTTCATTGCTGTTCCTAATTTGAGCATTGCCAGACCCATCCATTCAAAAACCGTGAATAGACCCCAGAAAATCTAGAGACTGGTCTCAAAATCTGGAGAGTTTCAAAAATAAAAATGGGGTGTTAGTTTTATTTACCTTTTGGGTGCTTTGAGCATTTAGGTAATGTGTGTTTTCCAGTCTATGAACAGGAGGTCTAGAAGCTAGAAAGAAGAGAAAGAAAGGTCTAGAAACAGCATGGAAATTTGTTTAAAAACAGTATCCTGCTTGAAGCATGACCTCCCATGCATGGTATGTGGACGGTCGTGCTGCAAGGAAGGATGTCATTTTACTTTATGAACTAACGTCCTCTGGACTGCACGACCTCATACACGTGGTGCAAGTGAGGTCATGCGGCATGGCAGGTGCCATTTTTCTGGTGCAATGTAGTGTCCTCCGTGCAATGTGACCTCGTGCATAAGGTGCATGTGAGTTCATGCTGACAGGAGGTGTCCAGTTTGTAAAAGGGCATCCTCTGTATGCTCAAGATTGCTGTGACGCCACCTGATGATGAAGCGACCCCACTGGGGTCATGACCCACAGTTTGGGAACTGCGGTGACTGTGGGAAGACACATTTTTCTTGGTCCGGTTCCTAGTGGAAGAGTGTCACTAAAAACAGGCAACCGATCTTAACAGGGAGTGGGCAGTCTGAACAAGGGGATTGAAGATTACGTGGGCATGGAGACTTTGTCGGTCTCTTGCATCTAGATGGGTCAGGATGAGGTGCACCCATATAGTGTCTCTATCATCTTCCATGGGTGCACAGAAGGCCTCTGTCTCCAGTGTTTTTGCTAACCTCTGTTCAAACACTTCAACGCTAACCTCAGCAGAAAATGTATTTATGATCTCTCTCTTACATAGATACAGATGATATCGCTCACCTGACTAGAAGTCACCGTGAAATAGCAGTCCCCATCTATTGCCACAATAGATAGTTAGGACTCAAATTACCAATGACCACAAAGGGTTTGGCAGGAATAAAAGCGGGTACTTTTATGAGCAGATTTACACTAAGCTTTTGTGACTGTAGCCTGAAGAGCTGCTTTGAATGCCATGGTTTGGCTAGGATTTCTAGTATCCTCGCTCTTGTATAGCCCTGAGGAGACTCAAACCACTGTCCCAGTCAGGAAGAAACAAGGCTTTCAGCCTTCCTGTCTTGTCGTCTTCAGTGCTTGCTTGCTTTTCTGGTGTGATTGTTGCTCCTAGCCCTTCTTTGCAGAGTATTGGTGATGCGTTGAAAAAGACCAGATAAATAGATCAGACATTGGGAGCTGTGTGCGGGTGTATATAATGTAATACCTGGCTTGGTCCTGCGATGTGCTAAATTCCAGCCTGGCTCTGTCCGAAAGGAGCACAAGAGGCCTTGTGAGAACCCCAAATCTTCAGAGTCCCCGCTTAAAGCGGGACTACTCCTCTCCCTGAAGGAATGCATTTTTGCCCAACTTTCTCACATTTGTTCCATTAAACAAGATCTCAGACTCCATTTGTGGTCGTGAAAGAGGTTGTGCATTGTAGCACAGGGTATGGTGTAATTCCAGTGGCCTGGTTAAGTTTCATTTGGGCAAGTTAGATTCTGTCTGCCTATTAATTTCTCTGCAGTTTCATTTGGATGCAATTATTCTTCATTTTTTCCCTAAATCATTGAGTTAAATACTTGCTGCATTTCTTCGTGCAGATTGATCCCTATGTGCATATAGAGACAAGGATTATCTGGGAGTGAAAAGTGCTGTATCACCCTAAACACTTACCTTTATTTGAGTGCTATAGCTTCAAGATTTCACTCTTGAAAAGAACAACAGTAATTCAAAAAACCTATCCTGAAATATCCTGTTGGTGATATGTTACCCGTTACACCTAGTTTATACCTGTCCCAGATCAGAGGAAGCTCCTCTTCCTGTCTCTTATTTAACTCTCCAAACATCTGTAGACATCTGGCACATTCTCCCTGGCAACACATACTTTGTGTTTACTATTGAACCATGGTGGGCTGTACCTATTTTCAGAGCTGCTTAAGGGATTTGGACATCCATGTTAAAGGAAGTGGGACGCACAAATCCAAGAGGCGGCTTTACAAACTTTAGCCTCAGGGACTTTATTAGACTCTGTAAATCCTGACCCACGGGACAGTTACCAAAGTAATTTATCAAATGAAATGCTGTTGTTAAACTACCCAGCGTTTAAAGAGTGGATGGTCGTTCTTTTAATTTTTCCTTTCTTGGGGACATGCTAGCATTCAGACTGCAATAAGAGAGAGAGAACTGGCCAAAGAATTACTTTTTAATAAAAAAGAATAGCTATGAAACTACAGGTTAAAAGAGAGCCTTTGATAAGTCACAGTCTAGATTTGTGTTTCGCAACCTGTCTTTTTATTTTTTAATTGTTTGGCATGCTCCCCATTTCCGCAGGCTGGGTAAATCCTTTGTGTGTTTAATCCCTAGCCTGCAGGCACATAAAACAGATTGCATAACTTTGTCTTCACATTTTAGAAAATTTTGAAATTTAAAACATTTGCAGCGCTTCAGCTGTAATGGTGGTAGACTCACGGGCAGCAGGGTGGCCTCGAATTACTCATCTTCCTCCCCCCCCCCCCCCAGTTCTTCTGACTCTGGTTTTCTTGCACGTTGCCGTGAGTGACCTTTGAAATGCACCTAATCTTGAATATCGGTAGCTAATCCTTTTGCTGCCACATGACCAGTCACCCACCCATAGGTATGCCAGGCTCTCCTGTAGTGGCAGGATGTGATGGCCAGCTGGTTTTGGGAACCTGTATGTACCTGTTGGTTCCTTGTTTGAACAGTTGGCAGCAGGTAGGCGAGCTATTGCTGTTAGAGACGTTTTAAAGAAAACAAGCACTTTGGGGCTTTTGCTCACATTCCATTACAAGAAATTAATAGAAGTCAGTGGGCGAGTGCCAGCAATTTCTGTGGTTAAAGTGGTTAACCTTATGGAGGCAGGTCTGTGCTTCATAGATTCCACAGCCAGACTAGACCGTTGTGGTCGCATAGCCTGACCACATGCAGAGCGCAGGCCAGAGAAGTTCCCTGAAATAATTCCTGTTTGAACTAGGTCATACCTTTAAGGCGATTAATAATTAAATAATAAAACAAGTTCTAAAAAGTTCTGTACATCATGGAGAGAGAGAGCCTTCATTGCTTTGTGCGTGAGCCATTTCTGGAGTGGTGGTGGCAGATCGGTTTCCCAATTGGTTGAGCGGGTTTTCAGAGACCCCTCGATCAAATCAGGAAGTTCAAACTTTTGCTGCCGTCAGTGGGGACGAGTCCGTAGACTCTCTGCCCTGTTCCAGGAGCTGATGATGAAGCTGCCTGTGACCTAGTCACTTCTGATCTCTAGACCGTCTCTCCCCATGGGTAAAAAGACTCAGGACGTTTCTGCTGCCAGGTGCAGCAAGCGCTTTGAGGTCCTCACAGCAAGGTTGTGAGAGAGGCACTAAGTAGGGTCCCTATTAGCACGCCCCTGAGATAAGGGCATTTTGTATAAATAACGTCAAACAGCTGTTTCCGGATGGGCCCCACTCGCACAATTCAGACTGGGGTCTCGTTTTCAAACACACACCAAGTCATAGGCATGTTTGGAGTCATGATTTCACTGCAGAGCACTGGGGGGAGAGGCCACCACTCGCAAAATATTATTAAATTTGAAATCCACATACGGATCTGGATTTTGAATGCTCCCAGGTCTCAGGGCTGGTCAGAAGTGGAGTAGCTAAACTTGTATCATTTCCATTTCTTGCGTCAAGTACCATGGGTTAAGGCATGCCACCACAGCCCTGAGAGTGGTAGGTTTGAGGCTTGTTCGAGCTGTCGTTAAAGGCCACCTCCAGTTCCCTGGCTGTGGAATGGGCCCTTGACCCATTGGGTGAGGGCAGACAACGCTGGCACCATTGTCCTCTTATGTGATAGTGGCTGTCAAATTGCCATGCCTTGATCGTGCGAGTCTGCTGAGCCAGTGGCTCTGGGAGGCTTTGACTTGATGCTACTTTGGTGTAAAATGCACAGGGAGTAAATAAATAGAGTGGATCCATTGCCGATGCAGGAGCCAAACTGAATACCCTCCTGTACACATTGCTTAACAGCTCAGGTAACTGCAGCCTCGGCCCTTGCCCCGGCTTCCCCAGGTGCACACAGACTGATGTTCCTCTTGTCCTCCTTCCCATCCAGTACTCTACCGAGCTGAAGAAGCTGTACTGCCAGATCGCCAAGACGTGTCCCATCCAGATCAAAGTGATGACCCCGCCACCACAGGGTGCCATTATCCGCGCCATGCCCGTCTACAAGAAGGCTGAGCACGTCACCGAGGTGGTCAAACGCTGCCCGAACCATGAGCTGAGCCGAGAGTTCAACGAGGGTAAGGAGAGCATCGTGCACCAGCCCCGCATCTACCCTCAGCTTCACACCTCTGTCTGCCTGGCTGTGCCTGTGGGTAGTGTGCGGTCTGATGGGAGTCTGTGCCCAGTGTTGAAGGGATGCTTTTCTGGGTAACAAAGCTGTGAGAGCTTGACAGTCCTCCCTCCTTTCTGTGTAGCTTCTGCCTTTCCATCCCCACCTCCATTTGAGGCCCCCCACTAATGCACAGTAGCAATACGGCCCTGGGAAGGCAGAGCTAAAATAAACTACTACCCTTGCTGGATCAGCATAGGACCCCAGGCCAAACTGACCCAGACAGCCTCTTTCCCAACCCTTCCCTCTCCAAATGTGCTTCCTTTCCCAGACAGCTGCTCCGTTCAGGAACGGCCTTCCATGCTATTTGGAAAGGGATCCAGTAACAGGGTGCGGTATCATCTTGAGTCTTCAACCTGCATCTCAAAGAGAGAGAGATGTGTGTCTTTAAGGGTAGCTTCAAGCCGTGATCCTCTTGCTATTGTGTTTAACACTATCTGATGAGGGTTAATGTATTAAGAATTGATTGTTCCTTCATTACTTACTCCTGCTGTGACTAGCTTGCTAGCAGCTGCTGTAAAGCTGTCCTGGGTTTCTAACTTTTCCACATTCAACATCTGTGTTGTTCCTACCCAAGTTCATGTGGTTCAGGAAGTGTCTGGTTTGGGGTCCAGATGTGTTACTTATCAAGCATCCTACCTGTGCGTGGCAGCGGATGGATCCTGCCCTGAGGAGGTTACTATCTAAACTCCTAACCAAGGCAGCACAATGAGCAAAGACCCCGTTGTTTGACCAGCGGTTAGGGAAAGGGAAGAAGGGAGACAGCAGCGGTGCCCCGTGAGAAAGCATGACTTCGAAAGACTGCCATTGGTTTTATTTCTAGTTGTTTTTATTTTTGCTTGTAGCCTGAGGGTCAGGAATGGCCAGAGCCCGCTGTGCTATATAGGGTATCGATCAAGAAGCAAGTAAAAGAAGTGAAGCACTGAGGAATTCAGGTTGCTTTGTGCACAGGCTATTTGAAGCTTGGCACAGGATGAAAATCTTCATGGAGTCGCTTCCTGGAATTAGGCCCAGGTGTGTTGCCACCGAGCACTAAGGCCCAGCAATGCTTCCGCTCAGGAGACAGAGAATAACGGCACAGGACTTAATACGTGATTCAGGTCGCTGCCTCACTGCATACCCCTGCATGACCTTGGGCCAGGCTATCTCTGTCGCAGTTCCCCAGCTGTACAATTGCTTTCCTGCCTCCATGAGGCGAGGTGAGAGTAAGAGCCACATTAGCCGTTGTGAGGTACCAGGATCCAGGGAGATGGGAGCCAGCGGAGTAAGGAAGATAATGTTTCTTAGGCAGCATGCTGGTGTCCTCTTGAGAAGAATCATGCTCCTGTGTGGTTGAGCTTCCTTCACAAGAAAACTCTTCTTTTTCCCTTCTCCCTCTGTCTGCAGGACAGATTGCCCCTCCCAGCCACTTGATCCGGGTGGAAGGAAACAGCCACGCCCAATACGTTGAAGATCCTATCACAGGACGGCAGAGCGTGCTTGTACCCTATGAACCACCGCAGGTAGGCATGATGAATGTTCCCATCCAGTCCCTCATCAAGCCTTCCCCTTGTGGATCAAAGGGGACATCTTGAAAGCTCTCTGCTTTAGTTAAAAGAGAATTTGACTCTTTCTTTAGCTCACTCATTTCATCCTCCTCCTACTTAGAGGAGGGTTTGAAGCCAAATGCCCTGCAGAATCTAAACTTGCCCAAGCCCTGAGAAATTTGAAGTCCAGACGCAAGGCTTGCAGTTTGTGGTCCGTCTTTGATGTTACATGATCAAAGCGTAGTAGGTGGTGAAAGGGTAAACCAAGGAATACACGTTCTTCCCTCTGTAATCACCCCTTTGTCATGGTTTTTCTGTGTCCAGGTTGGCACAGAGTTCACGACAGTGTTGTACAACTTCATGTGCAACAGCAGCTGTGTTGGAGGGATGAACCGCCGCCCAATCCTCATCATTGTAACGCTGGAAACAAGAGAGTGAGTAGCACGTGGTGGGACAGTAGCACTTGTGGTGGGGTCTGGGGTAGAGAACATTGCCTCATGTTTGCCAGGTGACATTGCTTCCCTCTTCCCATCCTGTTCAGGTTGTTTTTTGTAGAATACCTAAACCAGGGAGGAGTAGAAATTATTTCATGTGTATCCTTGCAAGTCACAGTGATCCAGTGAGTGGGAGGGGGCATCAGAGAGCTGCCGTTCATTAACGCCTCTCCTTGCTTCAGTGGACAGGTCCTGGGCCGCCGATGTTTTGAAGCCCGCATTTGCGCTTGTCCAGGGAGGGACCGCAAGGCGGATGAGGATAGCATCAGAAAACAGCAGGTCTCCGACAGCACAAAGAACGGCGACGGTACGAAGCGCCGTAAGTAGTTGGCACAGTTAAGGCAGCTTGTGGCCAAAGCTTTCAGTGAACCTAGGTTGGAGCAGGAGGACATGAGACAGAAGAGCAATCAGTGCTCTGTTAGGAAAGGATCTTCGTCAGGTTTTCTGCTCGAGCAGTAAATTAAAACCACTAGCAATTAACTGAGCTCAAACAAATTGCCTCTTTGGCATAATGAGTGGGCCAGCATGCAGATTCCCTAGCAGCACAGAAATCCTGTCCATGGTGAATAGAGTTCTGGGTATCCCAGATGTGGAACACGTGCTCGTTCTCATCTGTGGAGACCACTGAGGGCAGCAGGACCGTGTCCTGTTGGATGCATAAGGATGCTCCCGTTTTTCCCTCCATTCCCTTGGCCTCTTCAGTTCTTGCATAGTCACAGCTGCCCTTCCACCCAAAGGGGCTTGAGCTCAGACCCCATTTCAGCCCTGACATTTAAACACCTCCAGAGTATTTATCTTGAAACACCAAGCTTTAGGGATTTGTCTCATCAGTAAATTCTACTTCCTTGACACGTACCCCACTCTTTTGAAGAGCTATGGGCAATATGGTGAAGCTCCACTGAGAGCGAGGCAGCGCAGAGATGCTTAGATTTGTTGTATTGCCTAGTTGTTGTCCTAAGTGCAGTTAGTTTTGGGTTTTCCATTTGCTCAACTCTTCTGTTAAGTCATTTCCCATTCTTCAAGGCAATTGGCGTTCCAACAAAGACATGAAAGTCAGTATCTTACTTTCATAATCACAAACAGATGCCTCAAGTTGCGTTCACACTGATAGGTCATTTTCAGCAGCAACTTTCCCAGACCTCTGTGTCCTGAAAGACACAGGAGCAGTAGACAAGCTTAATTCTAACTGGGCGCTATGGGGTTTTCCTTGCAGCATTTCGGCAGAGCACACATGGCATACAGATGACGTCGATCAAAAAACGTCGCTCCCCAGATGATGAGCTCCTGTACTTACCGGTGAGCCTAGTTCTTGTTTTATTTTTTGCCCAGGATCGTCTGACTCCTTTGGCCTCATCTAAGTGAATTGTGGCAAATCAGCTGCTTATTTGGTTCTGAGTAAAAGAACTGTGCATCGTGGGCGTGTTTACCAGTAAATTATTAGCTCGAGGAGTGAGCAATGGCTTTATCAAATCGAGCTTCTTAAATTCACCTTCCAAGGAAGCAAAGTGCAAGACCCATTGATTGAATTGCTTAAGATTGGCTTGGATAAAGGGCCCAAGAATGTACAGAAGGAACAGTTGACGGTGGCAGGTGGGTGCAATGGATGGTCTAATAGGTATTTCTCCCTTCTGAGATTTTGTAATTCAGGTTCCCTCCAGAAATAATGGGCCAGACTCTTTTCTTTCTTGCTGCAATTGAGGCTTCCTTGCTTTTCCAAGCCATATCAGCAATGTAGAGAAAATTATCAAAATGAAATGTACTGTAATAAACACAGGATAGGAACAGAGATGAAGAGCAAAAAATGTCTAATTGCCAATTGGGTGGCTTCCTCAGTGAGTAATGCTGGAAGTGCACTTAGTGGAAGAGGTAGGCCCAAACCAAACCCTCAGATGCAAGCACTCCTGAATTTCAGATCCCAGGCTATCAAAATCTAATTTCAATATAATGCAACAAAGGATTTCTCTAACTCTTACCACAGTGCTATCTAAGTGCTACTCAGCTGAATCTGAATTTTCCTAGTGTATTTACATGAAAACCTTCAATCTGGGTCTGGATTGTGACTCTTCAGTCTGCCTAAAAGACACAGCAATTCCATCCACTCTCTAGAATACGGAACGGCTCTTTTATGCCCAGTGTCTGCAACAGGAGCGTGTTTGCATTCTGTTCTTCTGCTGTTTGACTTTTATCAGAAGATTTTGGAGGTGATTGCAAGTCCTGCCCTGTGGTTTTGTAACTTTACATTCAGGCTGTTTCAGTCTTGGCTTTCTCCCTGCTGTTCAGGTCCGGGGCCGGGAGACGTATGAAATGCTCCTAAAGATCAAAGAGTCCTTGGAACTCATGCAGTACCTCCCCCAGCACACGATCGAGACGTACAGGCAGCAGCAGCAGCAGCAGCACCAGCACTTGCTCCAGAAGCAGTAAGTATAATGACAGTTTTCTAGAGAGAGGGACAGAAGGTTGCACGGTTTCCCCATCCACTCAGCCATGGATGGGACCGTTAAGAAATGCCCAGGTATTCTCATTTTACCCCCAAACCCACCTTCCCGCCCAGCAAAATCCTGCCCAATAGCAAGGTGCTGAGCGGGGGTACTTACCAGAAATAGTCCTCACTAAAGACTGGGACAGACCAAATCCCTGGTCCAAAATTTTAGAGGAACTGAGATCTAGGTCCCAACTCTACTGCTTTCTCCTAGCTCTGTGACAGGACAGCCCAACCTTCCCTCCCACTTGGTCTAATCTGTTGTTGTCATAGACTGTTTGCCTCTGAGATGCATGAAGAGGAACTGACTGCTTGCTGCTTACTTGGAATGCACAGGGTGTGCATCGAGTTTTCAAGTGCTTTGTCCAGTTGCTTCCATTAACCCGCCTGCAGATAGAAACTTATTGAGCGTTTATGACTACACTAAGTGACTGAGATGTATCTCTTCCACATACGTGCTCTGGCAACCCTCAGACCATCCGTGAGCGCTCTTCCAAAATCATAATGAGTCAAGGCTGTAAAGAACACTTAGACCAGAGGGTTGTACCTTCAATAAATTACTTTGATGCCATTGATGGATGGGTGCTGTGCTTTAGTGGGAAACTAAAACTGTAGCTTAAAAAATGCAGAAGTAGGAGAGGACAGAAGAGTTTTGGCCCTGGGTATTTGAAGCAATATGTGCATTAGCCCCCTCACCTAAAGCTATCAAAGCATTTACAATCATTCATTTTGCCATTGCTTCTCCAGCTTAGGAGAGAGAAGCTGCCATTCTCTCCATTTTGCAGCTGGGGAAAACTGAGCTTCAGAGAGGACTGTGGTTACCCACTGTTTCCTCGAGTCAAAGATACAGCTGAGATAGACCCAGGCTCTCATGCCTCTCAGCAATAAAGCCATCAGCAGAAAGGAGCAGTGTGTATTGTACGCACCCACCCAGACCGTAGCCGTTCTTCTGGCTAGTGTATGTGCACACAGAGGAGGTCGGTGTCTCTTACCACTCTGGCTACAGCCAGCAGGAGACCAAGATACTACGCGAGTTCCACCACAGCTTGTAAGGTACCTAAGCCACGTCATGGGTTTATGTGGTATCTAGGCCTCACACCGGCTTTCTGCACAGTGGCAAGCGTCACTACGTACGTACTGAGGATGTAGCTCTGAGTGCCAGCTATAGTTGGGAAGGGATGTCAGCCAGTTCTCATGTGTTGAAATGGATGGAGCATCCAGGACACTTGACGGGCTTTCCTATCTACTTTATTAGATAGCTGTTACTTTTCCATGGTCTGCACTGTGTGTTTGTCTGTGCTCTGACTGCTGACTGTAGATGTAGTCTGCTTGCACCCAGGTATACCATCATGGCTTTAATGATGCCCTGGAAGTACAAAATGCCCCCTTCCTCTCAGTGCTGACAGAGTTGCTTTGCCATTTTGCTTTTTTCTGTTTTAGTGGAATGGGTTCCTGGCAGGCAAAGTTGGTTACTTTTAAAAACTGTTTGTGCGTTTGTCCTCTCTTAATTTAAAGAAGTGCCTTTCAGCACCTCTCCTGGCTCTGCTCCAGTTATGAAGAATAGAGGAGGAAAGCTTACCGTCTGGCACTTGTGCAAACCTAATTCAGTTATAGCTAAGAGATCTCCTCCAAGGTGTCTTGTAGGCCATATTGAAAAGAGCATTAAAAATCTCAACCTCTTAGGTTTGATTGCTTTTTTTGCCTGGATTGTTTCAACGAACCAGCAGTTCACCTAGTCCGTTGCATTCATTCAAGGACAAACCAAGAACCTGAGGTCTTTAGACCTCTAGCCTACAGGTTGGTGGCTGTTACCACCCTACCAGGGCTGGGGTAAAAGAGTTTCCAAGGTCTTGGCATAGGGGTAATGAAGAGAGGAAATTCTGGAGACAGTGACTCAATGACAAGGTCTTGTCTAGGCAGTACAGTCAAAATAAGGGAATATTGCTGATCTGGTAGGAGAGGTTTACTCACTGCCTGGTTATCAGGACAGTCGAGATCAGATAAATGATGACTCACTTGTTAGACTGTTTTTTCAAATATTGCTCTGTATAAGGCTACACTTTTCAAAACAGGTGCTGAAGTTGTGTGTGCATAAGATGCCCATTACAAGATCAGAAGCTACAAATTTTACCTGCAGTCACCCATTTGGATTGTGCATCTGGTTCCATTGGGGTTTGTGCAGCTGCATTGATCTGATTGCAAGATTGGGGCCTTGATGTGCTGCCTGCAGCTGTACACTTGCCAGATATAGCTGTGTGCATGTGTGTTATAATCTAATTTGAAACAGAGAAACAGATTTCTTTCAGTTTACCTTTTAGAGCCACAGCTGAGAGCCTCTTCTCCCATGCAAACACACCCTTATGTTAGAAGTTTCATCTTTAAAAGAGTGTGATTGAGAATTGGTAAAAGCAAAGAGGAAACCTCAGTAGCAAAAAAGGAACTCTAAAAATAAACAAGATGGATCAATTTGGAAAGATACTGCAATAGCCTGCAATTTTCATGCAAAAACTGCATTTGGCAGGTTAGGAAATCTAATTGTCTTACTATTTCTGGAAAACGAATATTTTTGGCAAGAAAGCGAAAACAAGCATAATGGTGACCATAAAAAACATTGTGTTTGACAATGTAGTTAGAAAATGTTTCACCAAAATTGCATTCTGACAGGCACCTTTTCCTTCCTTCCTCTCTGTCTTATTCCTTTGGTCTTCTCATTCTTTGATGCATGGTTTTCTCAAGTTTATTAGCATGCCAGATACCTTCATGATCATAGGTGGATGCTTAGCAATAGCTAGGGCTGGGCAGCATGCTGAACTTCCCTACCCTAGACCCTTGCATGTAAACCCTAAGCCACATGGGGCATCTCTTCTTTCTAGTTTGTACTGTAATCATGAAGGTAAAAAGAATGGGTTTCTCTTCTGGGTTGTTTATAAAGGTCCAAAGCTTTCATCTTCTCTTTTCTCTGATTCACCCTTTACAGTCTCCTTTCAGCCTGCTTCAGGAGTGAAATCATGGACTCCAGGAGAGAGCTTCCCAAACCGAACGATGCCATCTTAAAACATTCCATCCCTCCAAACACAGCAGTCTACCCATGAGCCGAGCTGGGGTTATTTTTTTGTCCAGTTCATGGGACTAGAAACTCTGTGGCAAATAAAATCAAAACTTAAAAAAAGCCCATCCTGATAGAAACAGGGCAAAGAGTGAGAACAATTGTTTGAAGGGACTCAAACTTTTCAAGAAAAAACAATTCTGCAGATCTCTTAGCCAGAGCGTGAGCATTGGGAGGTCTGAAACCACAACAGTGTCTTCCTCAGTGTATGTTTGGTAACATGTTAAAACTCTATTGTTATGTTTGCTGTATCTGTGAAACTTGTGAGTTTCTTTGAGCAGGTCTCAGTTGTTTAAGTTAAAGATATTTTCCCTGGGGGTGGTGGGATGGAGGATATTGTTTGAGAATAAACAGCTAGGATTGTGATAGCTGCTAAGGTGGCCCCAACTTAATGCTGGTCATGTAGTAGTAGCAGAAGTAGTTAAACTATTTTGTACTGCTGGACAGATGGAAGAGACAAGCACATTAATTAGCATAGGCAAGATTTTTTTCCCTTAGAAATATGCCCTCCAACCTAGATTAATTGTCTTCCCTTGGTCATAAAGAGTCTGTTCCTCAGCCCACTAAAGCCACTTAAAAGACTCACTGAATTTGTATCAACCCTGCTTGGACCAATCCAGCTCTCACTGGAATCGGAAAGGTTCCTGTTGACTTCACTGGGGATTGGATTGAGTCTATGGTGGACTGTGAAGCCTTAATTCTTCTTCAGGATGCTCTGATCAGTGTGGACCCCACTCTAAGTATGCAAGGACCTCATCATAGACACACAGATTAGGGTTGGAAAGGACCTCAGGAGATCATATAGTGCACCCCCTGGTCAAAGCAGGACCAACTAAATCATCCCAGGCAGGGCTTTGCCAAGTCACATCTTAAGTCTCTAAAGATGGAGATGACCTCACTTCCTCAGATGACCCATTCCAGTGCTTCACCAGCCTCCTTGGGAAAATGTTTTCCTTATATCCAACCTAGGCTTCCTCCACTGCAACTTGAAAGCATTGCTCCTAGTCCTGTCTGCTGCCACCACTGAGAACAAGCAAGTTCCATCCCTCCTGAAACCCCTCTTCTGCAGACTAAACAAGTCTACTCCCTCAGCCTCTCCTTGTATGCCATGTGCCCTTCAGCCTCCTATTCATTTTTGTTGTGCCCGACACTGGACTCCCCAATAGTGTGAGACCTAAAACTGGACACAGTACTCCAAACGTAGCCATACCAATGCCAAATAGAGGAGAATAATCACTTCACTAAGGCTGTGTTCACACACAGGCATTATTTCGATACAAGTTGTTTGTTAATTCGAATTAAGGAAAAAAGCTCAAAGCGAAATAGCAGTTTCAGGCAATGGTTATTTCGAAACGAGTCACTGTTGTTTCAAAACAACATGTTCAGACAGCATTGTTTCGAAATAACATTGTTTCGTCCCCACATGGGGTTTGTTGTTTCGAAACAGGAGGTGCCGTTGTTTCAAAACAACCGTGCGTTGTGTGAACGGGGTATTTCTTATTTCGAAGAAACCTCTGTTGTTTCGAAATAAGAGTGCTGTGTGAACACAGCCTTAGTGCTCCTTCTAAGGCAGTCCGGAGTAGCATTCTCTCATCACAGAAGGAAATCCATGATTTTTTTTTCTCTATGCTCAAGATGAGTCTTCTGAGTAGCAGCATCCATTGGGCTGAGTCTGCACAGTGATTGCCTCATGTTGCCCCAGGCAGGAGGATAAAGTGTGTCCACTGCACCTCCTCACTTCCATGGTGGTGAAGCAGAGCAAGTGATGTTTGCTTGCTACCCTCTTGGAGTTTCTTACATGTTTTGGTGCTCAGCACCATTCTCCACTGATGGTGGACTCAAAGCCTTTGGGCTCCAAGCCATCTCCATCTTGTGCTGACTTAATTCTTCTTGCTAATGGCCACAGCTGTTCCTCATTCTGTCCTGGCAAGAGCCACATCCCAAATCAGTGCTCCCTCCACCTCTCCTTTTCACCATGGACTCGGACGTGCAAAGGTGTCCATGCAAAACTCAACCTTTCAGAGCAATCTGGGTGGGTTACCTCAGACCCCGAGGAAAGACATTCCACCTCGGAGATGGATCTGACCCCAGTTAAATCCCAGCCAGCTGGCATGAGATCCACTGGCCCAGTGCAAATAAGAAATCATTGCTCTCAGGCAACATTTGGCACCGAGGTCTCCTTGGCCAATAGGGAATGGTACCACGAGACAAGGCAGGAGCAAACAGTGACAGATGTGTTTCATAGAATTGGTCCTTGGCCTCCCGTGGATAGTTGCATAAACATCAGCCTTCCTGGGAATGATGCACTAGCCCTGCTTCCCTCACCGAGATGAGTCAAACGATGCTGAATCAGCCTCCAGCCCAGCACTAAACAACCACCACCCACCATTGATGCCAGTTGCATCCTCCATGCTGGTGCCATTGGCGAGATGATGTTTTTAGTTCCCACCATGCTGGCCTGGAGGATCAGCCAAATCCAAGTGCTCATGGTTGAGCCTCCTTACCTAGTGTTCCACCGGGACAAAACGGTGTTGAGACCTCATCCAAAATAGATGTTTAAGGTGGTCTTGGGCTTTCATGTGGAACCAATCCATCTATGTACCTGTTTTCTTTCTGAACACCCATTTCATCCTGAGAGCAAAGAACCATCACACCTTTTAGATGTTTCAAGATCTCAGTCTCTTACCTTGACAGAGCAAAATCCTTCTGGCTGTCTTCTCATCTCTTCATTGCCCATCTCTGGCACATTCAAAGACCAGGCACTTTCCTCCTGGAGACTAGCTGAAGGAATCACACATTTTATATCAGTTTTCTGCCAAATTGCTGACATTTGTCCCTCCAAAAGTCGTGGGTCAGTCCACTAGAGCTCAGGCCGCATTGTCTGCCTGCTTTGAGTATGTCCCCTGAGCTGAAATCTGTGAGGTTTCTGGGTTCCTGGATGCCGTGACTTGGCATCCTGCCTATTCAGGATTCTGCACCTTAGGCCCTCAGCACAGTGAGTGGAGTCCTGAGGCCATCATGGCTCAGGTCTGTCCCCTCAGACACTGCTATTCAGAAGAATTCGTAGCTTGCACGCTTGCCTTGAGTGGGATCAACACTGATAAACACATCATACACACTGCTAAGTGCATGTCAAAGGACCACAGTTACTATAAGGTAAATAACCATTTTTACACATTGTTGAATGCTTCCTATGACTTCAAAGAGTGTGAGTAAATGCTCACCAGTGTGAGTAAGGGTCACATGATCTAGACCCTGGAACTTCAAGGGTTTGCCCAACTGGATTAGACCAGTGAGCCATTAAGTCCAATATCCTACCCTTGATAGGGGCTGTGACACTTCCTAAAGCTTCCCTGCCAAGCATGCTGTGTTTTGCATGTGGAACATTTCCTTCCTGACCCTTCCAGATGATCAGTTGATGCCCTGAAATATGAGAGTAGATTACCACCATAGTAGCTTGCATAACTACAAATGTTGTTGGCCGTGTACTTATCTAGTCTCGGTATGAAGAAAGAAAACTCAATTGCAGTTTTTGACTCTGTGCCTTTTGTTCCAAGAAGCGTAATAGTCTGTTGTTTGAATTCCTTGTGCCTTGATATTAAAATGCATTTCATCAGCATTGGTAGCAAAGGGGTTTTAATGATCCTACTTGTAATTTTTCTTGGGAGTCATTTGTCATCCTTTTCAAATAAGAGTTTCCTGCACACGGATTTTTGATACCTGTAAAAAATAATTTGGGGAAACAGCAATTTGTTATCAATGAATCTCTGAATGCCAAGTAGGGTGTTTCATATCAAGAATTATTTTCTTGTTTTATTGAGGCTGTTGCTATATGGATGTGTGATGTTCCTTTTCAATAAACTTTTGCATCTTGGTTTATCTTGGGATTTTTCTTTTTCTGTCTCTCTTAATTTTCCATGTCTCTTCTCGAATGATAAAGTTGAGCTGAAGTGTGTATGGGCGTGCATATAAATAGATAATAAAAAATGAGAGGATAATCAGGCTCCTACTGGCATCAAGAAGGGTGACTAGTGTAAATCAAGAGGAGGTTTGAAAAGGACTAGCTCTGTTTGAGAACCACGTCAGTGGTACTTTCAAAAGCATTCAACATTAACCACATTGTGCTGTCAGTGTGGGCTGTAGGGAGTGCTGGGTGCTTTTGACACTGCTGTCGTTTAGATGCAGGCAACCCTCGTCCTCTGCAATCTTCCAAAAAAAATTTTTTTTTTTTTTTTTAATATCTGTATATATAATCTGTCCCAAACTTCACTAACTTCTCTTCTGGTGAAACTCCATTGATTGCCAGGAGTTAGATGAGCTGCAAGGTTGCTATCCAGTTATTTGTATGTCTGTGGCTGCATGAGTATTACCACAAGAGAACTTCTGTCCCCGAATCCACTCAGCCCTGTGGTGCTCATGTTACCTGGAATCTGGCTAGCGTAAGCATCCAAACACCTTCTAAATCTATCCTGATCTGAGCTGGTTGGCTGGCCTGAACAAAACCTCTGACCTAACTCCCACCCCGTCCGGAAAAGTTGGGTTGGACTTTCAACGCTTGGATCCATTTCCCTGTGGGAATTGCATCCATCACAAATGTTATCCATAAGCTTCTTGCACTGGTTCTTTCCTTGGGTCTGTCTTGTTCATTTTGGATCTTGTCATATAGTCGTGACCCCAAAATACGAGGCGTTACTTTCACACTCTTCTGTAACTCCTATAACTGTAATTAGTCTGTGCTTCTTTGGGCTCTGGACATTGCATCATATTAACAGGTGTTCACCACCCAGCGTAGCAAATCTAAAAGGTGCAGGGTGGGTAGAGACAACCTATCTGCCTCACATAAGGCTTGGATGATAACATTGCAATAGATCATCCGGAAATTAAGATCTTTTAGTTTCAAAGGGGGGAAAAATCTATATAGGCAGGAAATGTCTGGGGATGTCCACAAATCTGGATGGCCATGGGATCTCTCATGCATTCATTACTGCAATCCCATCAAAGAAAAGTCAGTTCCTAGGACTCCAGTGTAATCAGGTAGAGAACACGTTGCCTCCCCACAGGCACTTTCAGGTTGCAATGCAGCAAAATAATCCCGCCAGCTCCATAACTACACCAGGCAAGAAGCGGAGTTTGAATTGTTTGAGTTGCTTGCCCAGTTGTGGAGCGCCTTTGCATGGTCCTGCAAATGATCCCAGCATACTAGATCTCTGCTTAATATACAAGGGGGAGAGGTTGGTCTCCCAGAATGGAGTTACAATTGCACTAGTAGCTCTTACAACAGCCAGCTGCGCCATTAGACTGGCCTCAATGATCTTTTTCAGCATATTTCAAACAATGCCCAACTCTGGATGGAACGCCATGGTTGTAACTCAAACTGGGGATCAGGCTGCCATTCGTGAGCGCTGTGATTTGGCACCCTTGTGATCTTCCAAGGTGAAATCCTGCTATGCAAGCAGCCCAGGGTGGAGAGGGGAGAAATCTCACAGGCAACCTTCTCTGGGCTGGTCTGTGACAAAGGCATGTTAATACTGGATGGAGTGAGATTCATTGGCTTGGAGGATGTGGTGAGGGTTTGGTTGGCTGCCTTCTGGTTTTGGTGCAAGAAGAGGCTGCTGTTTTAGTCTGATTTGGAGGGTTGTAATTGGAGGCTGATATGGAGAATAATCTACAGCAGGGGTCTCGAACTCAAATCACCACGAGGGCCACATGAAGACTAGTACAGGGCCGCTTGAGGATTACTATGGTAGCCCAAGGGCTGCGCCACTAAAACCTTTCCATACAATGATATTGTAAATGTCAGTAATGATTGTATCATTGTGCACCGCAGGAAGTAGCTTTAGAGGCTGCATGCAGCCCGCAGGCCGTGTGTTTGAGACCCCTGATCTACAGGATTTGAACATCTGATTCCCATTAAAATTAACAGAAGTTGAATGTCCAAATCCCCTTAGCATTTCAGCCTCTGTAGACATCAAGAGCACCTGCTGTCGTGGGTGGGAGCTTTTGGTTGTAATATACACCTGGAGATAGATGGCCAGCTGATGTCAATCTTCAGCAAAGAGTTTTAAGAAAGCCCGATGTAGTAATAGTTTACTAGGAAGGGAACAATCACAATTTTTGCAGCTAGTTCTTAGCAGTGATCAGTGCTGGCTGAAATAATTTTATCACTTTAAATGAAAATGGCTGTTTGCGGGGAGAAATGGGGAAGGGGTGGAACTTGGCTTGGTAGAATAATTATTTTATTGGGGGCGGCACCAAATTAATCTCAAAAATCCTGAAGATGTTTGATAGCGATTTTCTGGATTTTTTTGAAACTAAAAGCTCAATTTGTACCAAAAAATAAAAAGCCCCAAATTTCCCAGTTGTTCTTGCAACGAATCCTCACAAACCCGTCTTGGGAAATGTTTGGCCTTTAATTATTTTTTGATGATGTCTGCTGAAAAGCAGCGATTTTCCAACAAGCTGTACTAGTGACACCCTTGCGATAGCGATCCTTCATATAAAAATAGAACATTTAACCCTCTCCCCACAGTACTTGCTCCATCAGTTTCAGTGGCATCTCGTCTCATCTTTAACCTCCCTATCATTTTGCAGGACTTCCATGCAGTCTCAGTCATCTTATGGCTCCAACTCGCCGCCACTCAGCAAGATGAACAGCATGAACAAACTGCCTTCAGTCAGCCAGCTGATCAATCCTCAACAGCGCAATGCTCTGACCCCGACTGCCATCCCTGACGGCATGGGAACCAACAGTAAGGAGCTTGCTCATTCGCTTGTTGTTTTCCTCTTGCTCCCCATCAGCCTCTGGGTGCATTTGACTAAAGAGTTAGGGGTGGGATATTGAGAGAGCTTCATCTGACGTGGCTCCATGATCTCTCTTGGTGTTCATTTCACTTAGCCCCTTCCTGGCAACCACAGCAGGGGCCCAGATGGACCCTGCTCTCCACTTGGAGCAGTGGTTCCTCCTCCTCCTAGTGCACGGTTCCTCTGCTGTAGCTGGGAACTCGGGTAGACAGACGCACGTTAGCACTACCCAGCATGGCATAGCAAAAATAGCATCAAGATCCAGCAGCAGCGCTGGCTAATCGACAGAGAATGAGCCCATCCAATCTCCCGGGTATATACTCGGGTGGCTAGCCTGGGCCAGCACCCAGGTTGCTCCACCTTGAGTATAGCTACCATGTCTCTGTCTGTGCGAGCCAGGAATCACACCTCCTCGCTGCAGCATGGGTATAGCCTGAGCCATGTTTGTGGGGATGCGGCAGAGGAGGCATGCATGGCTGCTTGCCCGCACCATCCCTGCTCAGCAGAGAGTGGGGCGCAAGCACCAAGGCTGTCTGTTGATTGGGCTGCTTAGGCCAATGCAAGAGTCATGGGGCACAGCCTAATGCCCTCTAGGTGGTATTGGTAGGTCTGGGTTTCTCTCCTAGCTTTGTCGCTGACTAGGTCTCCCTGGGAAAGACACCTGACTGTCTCCACCTCTATGAAACACTTGTCCTGAGTCTGATGCTGCTTTGAAATTAGAGGAGGAAAAGCGCTGGGTCTTGCAATGGCTGCTGCAGTTCTGTCTCGTTGCCCCAATAACCATTTCACTGGGTGCTCAGAGTCTCTGAAAACTAGACATTTAGGTGTTTGGATTCGGCTGCCTGCCAGCTTTGTGCTGTTAACCCTTCTGCTGCAAAGAAAACAGATGCCTGCCATTGGCTTAGGTTTCCATCCAGCAAGTTTGTGACCCGAGTGAACTTGGGCGAGGGAGCAGAGGGAGTATCATTTGCCATTTTACTGGTTAGGAGAGAGAGCTTCTGGAGAGCTCTTTTGGCCTTAGATAACCCCCACATTGAGGTGCTTTACGGTAGCTTTAGGACTCCCTTTGAAATCCAGAGGGACAGCTACTTTAGTCTGTGCACAGTAAAACCAGTGAGAGTCCTGCAGCACCTTCAAGACTAACTAATTTCTTTGGGCATAAGCTTATGTAGGCTGCAACCCACATCATGAGATTCATGAAATCTGTGGCGTTTCTGAGCCAGGGGAGCTGTTCTGGGTGGTCCTGTGGTCTGGAATTTTTACAAAACAATTTACTCTTTTTGCTTATTTTCTCTAGTTCCCATGATGGGCACCCACATGGCCATGAGTGGAGACATGAATGGTCTCAGTCCCACGCAGGCACTGCCTCCTCCCCTTTCAATGCCGTCAACATCTCACTGCACCCCGCCACCTCCATACCCCACAGACTGCAGCATTGTCAGGTGAGTGGGAGCAGGTTGGCCAGACCAAAACGCTAGGAGGATGGTAGAAAATGAGACCCTTGTGCATTGGGGACAAAGTGTTTCGGCCACACAGTCACCTGCGTTTCCCTTCTTTGGAGCTGTCAGACCTGACCCTCCTCAAGGAAGATGAGAGAGGCGCCGTTTAACTAGAACACGTCTAAGGGGTCAGTGGTCCTTGGGTGCTCTTCTGACACCCTCCGTGCCAGGGTTTCTCTGCTTTGCTCGTGGTAGGCAACTAATTTTAATGACCCCTGCTCCCCACACGTGCACTGAGTGAGGCAGGCTTCATCCCCATCACCTCGGAAGGGAAACAGAGTCTATAGGCCTAAGCCTGCATGGCTGAGAGTCTGAACCCCCATGTGGAGTCATTGGTAGTCGAGGGTGTTTGGTATCTGTTCATTGGGAACCATGGTGATTTTTCTCCTGGTCCTGCTGTCAGGGCTGGGGATGGAATTGATGGGAGTCCTGCTTCCTTCCCTTGGTTGAATGCTCACAGTTTGGGATGGCTGCATTATTCAGAGGTGCACATGCATGAGACATTTTAGCACCGGATCTACTGAGCAATACCTTCCATCCTCACGTGGCGTGTCAGCAGGGCACGCTCTCCCCTCAGTGATGTACAGCTCTGAGCCCTCCGGGGCTTTGCTCTCCAACGCTTGTGCTGCTCCCTCACCTTTCTGCTCAGAGCACCTTCTGCCACCACAGTCCCCTGCGAATGGGGGCGCTTGTCCACAAGCACGTTTCACAGAGAGCCGGTGCACGGCAGCCACGCCTGGTGTCGCTGACCATGCCCGTGCTAGAGAAGGTGGCAACGATGCGAGGTGGCAGAGTCTTCGGTTACGCTACGGCTGGGCTGTGGCAGCCAGGGTGATCCTTTTTCTCTCTCTTTCCCTTCCCTCCACCCCTGCAGCTTCTTAGCGAGGTTGGGCTGCTCATCCTGCGTGGATTATTTCACGACCCAGGGGCTGACCACCATCTATCAGATTGAGCATTACTCCATGGATGTAAGTAACAGTCGCCATTTTGTTTGTTTGCTCTCTCCACCCCATTGCTTGGGGCCGGGCGGGGCCAGGAATCCAGACTCCATATTTATTAGAGAGAGAGATTTTTATGGGCAATTCATTTTAATCCAGTCTTCTGTGAACCAGAGAAGACTTTTGAGGAGGTTAGAGACTGAAGCCACCCCAGTGCAGTAGTGTAATCTCCTTGCCTGCTGCAGAGAACTGGACTCTATTTTGGCCTCATGGTTGGCTTTGGATGCCACATCCATTCATTCTCCAGGTCTCGGCTTCCATTTATAAGGGCCAGAAATACCTTGACTTTCCTGCAAACGGCTGATGTCAAAAACAAACCAAAAAAAGTGGCTGCCCATAAGTCGTCTGAATTTTTCCTCTCCCTGCCTCTGTTTCCTAGCCTTATCCTAATGATCTCTCTGGGTCACTCACAGCTGAACTCTGTCGGGTGCAAGCGGATCTCTTTGCGCACCACCGTGTGGTTTCTTCTGCAAGCTTGCTTCTTCCTGTCCAATGCTGTTGCTCTCTGCTGGGTGGCTGCCCCTCTGTTGCTCCTGGGCTCAGCAAGGCTGGGTGGGGCTATTGCTTTTGTAGGTGGGAGCTGCTCTTTTCTCACAGCTGGAAGAGCTGATCCAAATGAACACGGGCAAACCAAAACACCTTTGACTTGATTGTGCCAGGCTTACCAACGTGTGATCAAATGCTCCCCACCTGTCGGCTAGTAAGAAAAACATCGGGATGCGTAACTAACACTGGAGATGGCCTCTGACACCTGGCACTTTAATGCACATCCGCATACCAAACTTTGTGGCGCTTTGGACCCAGATCAAATCTGACAGCTGAATATAACTGGTCTTAGCCCAGAAGCCAGGTGGAGCCCAGCTAAACTCTGACAGTGAGTCAGTGCTGTGTAGTTCAGATCAGAGCTTGGATCGGAGGAGAGGGATGGATAAATGGGTCCATCTGTTCTCAGGCAAGGGGCCAGTGTTCATATACAGCCCTAGAGCCTTAACATCTGCCTCCCCAATTCTGTGTAGGGCTGTGTGCCCTGCAGGATGACAGCCATTGAATACCCCTCGGCTCCTGTTTAAAAACAAGTACGAAATCGGTCCCTTTTCTCTGGAGGTAGGATTTCTCAGTCTCCAGCGTGTTGTGACTAACTGCTTGATCTCCTTTGGTGGGAGAAGTTTTGGATCAGTATGGTCAAGAGGTTCCCATATGACAACCTAAAGTTAAGGTCCTAAATCCATTTGTAGGCTCTCAGAGAAATGATTGGCTTCTCAAAAGCTCCAGGGCCTCCCTGCTTCACCCATTGCATGAGCGCTGCAGGGGTCCTGGAGGCCACACCTGAGACCGTGAAAAGCTGCAAGAGGATTTAGGATCTTTAGGCCTTGGTGGCTGTGCAAGAGTCTCTTGGGCTTACTAGTCTGGCAGCATATGCACTGTCTCTTGTGCCACAAATACCCGTTCAGAAAGAGTGACCTAGCCATCCACCCGGTCCGTGTGCCGGGGAGTATTTTAACCCTTTGCCTGCTGGGGCGTAGCACCCTGATTTCAGCAGGAGCAATGGGGTGGCATGCCACGCCATTCCCTTCTCTGCCTGTCCTAGGGGAGGCAGGGTCTGTGTGTTGGTGATGACGGGTTCTCATGACCTGTCGTCTTCGCCTTGCAGGATCTGGTGAGCCTCAAGATCCCGGAGCAGTTCCGCCACGCCATCTGGAAAGGCATCCTGGATCACCGGCAGCTCCATGACTTCTCCTCTCCTCCCCACCTCCTGCGCACTCCAAGCGGTGCCTCCACCGTCAGCGTGGGCTCCAGCGAGACCCGGGGGGAGCGGGTCATCGATGCGGTCCGCTTCACGCTCCGCCAGACCATTTCCTTCCCGCCCCGTGACGAGTGGAACGATTTCAATTTTGACATGGACGCTCGGCGCAACAAGCAACAGCGCATCAAGGAGGAAGGGGAGTGAGCTGCCGTGGCACTACCCCCACCCCACCCACAGACTACTCGATCCTTCCCATGTCTTCCTCCACTCGGCCCAAATGTGAGAAAAAGGGCAGAGGGACTTTTCTCTAGTTAGCTCGCCGCTCAATCCTGTCTCAGCCGCGTTCCTGGGCTCGTGGCGTAGCCAGGACAAAAGACGAGTGAGGCGGGAAGGCGGGTGGGAGGCGGATGGCGTTTTTCTCCATCGCTGTTGGCTTTTCCTTTGGGGAGGGGGAGCGGGGTTTGTCTTTTTGCCTTTTGAACCCTACGCGTGTGGGCATCCTGACCCACGCATCCTGGTTCTCATCCACTTTCTTTTTTCTGAACACGAGAAAAGCGCAGGGCTAAATCAGAGAACTAAATGGGGAGTCCCAGATTGCTGCACTTAACTCAGCGTCATCCTGCTGAACCGAGCGTTTCCTCCTGGAGCAGCATCCAAGGGGCAGGGGGGGAGCGTACATGCTGTATCCGGTGGATTCTGTGCTTGTATGAGCGTCACACAGGCCAGCTATTTTCCCCCTTGCTGTGCTGGCCCAGCTATAGGGAGAAAATGCCTCCTATGTCTCTGATCGGTTCTGATTGCTCATTTCACTGGCCCAGACAGGCGTCCCCCCCGATGGCATTTTTTTCTTGCATCGCTCTTGTGTTTGATTGTTAAGCTTCTGAACAAGCCTTTGCAATGCTTGTAGCTTGCTTGGCTAGTGCAAGGAGAACAGTGTTCAGGTTCCAGTTAGTGAGAAGGAGCCAAGCTGCTCTGGGCCCAGACAGTCCTTCATTAAGGCTTCTTTAGATTAGACTGGTTTCCTTCCACAGCCCTCCTAGATATGCCCCCAATAGACAACTCTGTTGTCGTTTGGCTGCAGCTGGTTTCAGGTTGGTGACCTGGTGCAAGAAATGCTTCGATTCCAAAAATTGCCTTGGAACATATATTTTCAGTGCTCCTTGTGAGACCCTTGCGTGTTACTGCTTCAGAAGTTGCATTTACATTTAGAAAGTTAAAATCCAACTGACTCGGTCCAGCATCAGCTTTGCTGTTTGAGGGGAGAAGACCAATGACAAGTAGTGGAAGCAATAGAAACCCAGTGGCTGTTTTCACCTGCAGCTTGGCTGGGTGAATAAAGCACATTTGTAATCCACAGGAACAAATTCAAAATGAGAAGCGCAGCTCCATTATAACAGGCTTTCTTTTAGAGCTAGCTTAAATTTTGACACATCAGAAAATCACAAAGCTGCTTTCTGAATGAGCTGCTTTGCTGCCATACCACAACTAAAACAAGAAACAATATGCCACACAATGCGCTCAGTGTTGCAGATCTGCGTGCTCCGTTTAAGCAAAGCACAGCTAAAAATCCTTTTTAGTTGCATATCTGCTCATTGCATTAGGTCTAAGTTGCTTATTGAGGGGCATAGTCACTGAAACTACCAAACACTGCCATGTTCTGAATAGCTCTGAAACCAGCTATCGACTGTTACCCTGTAAGGTATGTGTATATATATTTTTTGTATATGTAATTTTTGTTCCCTGATTTACTTCCTCTTGGGTTACCGGGTCTTCCAGAACCACAATACGGTGTTGTTTGTTTTTGTTTTGTTTTTTAATTGTAATCATTTCCCATGAAAATAACAATGTACCTTTATAACGTGATAGCTAAGGGACACATGTACTATTTGTATTTTCATACTCCGATTCCTGTTACCTTGATGCAGTTGAAAGGCAGGGGAGCCAAAGCCTGTGATTGTTTTATTTTGTAACACTTCAAAGAGGAGAGTCCTAGATTTCAAACTACTTAAATGCACAGTGTGCAAACTTCATTTGTGTAGCTTACTACAAAAAAGGGAATTGTTTTGCTCCTGACTTAGTGCAAGAATCATTTTAATGGTGCAGTGTTAATGGGGGGAAAGCATTAGTACAACTAGTTTGCAAATTCAGGGGGTGAAGTTTGGTTTTTCCCTGTTCACCCCGGTGGCATTGTGATCTACAATACATGGTAATATTTTTCTGAGCTGATTCAGAATTCTGCAATAAAAGCCACTAATTGTAAAGTGAATAAATGCAGTAGATGCTACATGAGATTTCACAGTGTCTGCCCAGAGGGGTCTTCAATCCTGGTTTTTCGATTTACAAGGCGACTGGGCTTTTCACCTGCTGCATCATTAAAGATTCAAATATATGCTGTGAAAACGATCTGTGTATCTCTCCTGTGTGCCACTGTGGAGCCCACTTCTGTATAGCCCTGAATCTTCAAGGGAGTTTGACCTGCGGTAGCTTTATCCCTCCCCCAAAGAGCTGTGATTTTTGGTTTGGTTTTGTTTTGCTAGATCAAGCCTGGGGGTTAATTGAGTTGATGATCTGCCAGTGCCTGTTGCAATAGCGGTGTTGCCTCCACCAAAAGCTTGTGTGTGTTGGAACACCCTGTTCAAGCCCATGGTAAATAAAAACTGAATTGAAAATGAGACTGAATTTCCAAACCGCTTTCATATCTCCCTTGCGCCATTTGGGAGATGGTGATGCACCCCCCTCACCTGGTGCACTGGACCATCACCTCTTGGATTTTTCTAGCCCCACAGCTGCCCACCCCAGCCTTAGCAATTTTCTCTGTTTAGGGAGTCAGAATTTCAGGCCTGTAGGTACCATCCAGTCTCGCCTCCTGCATGGCACAGGCCCCGGAAGGGACTTGCAGACTGCCGTCAGGTCACCTCCACTCATCTTTGGATAAGCTAAGTACAGAGCTCGCTAGGTCTCCTTGTCAGGCATTTTTTGCAGACCTTGGAACTTTTTTAGTGGATCTTTCCTGCACCCTCCCTGACTTTTTTGAACACCCTTTAAGAGCAGGCACCAGAACTGGGTTGTGCTTCAGACGTTTCGGCCCTGGTGAAATGTGTACGGATGGTGGCCTGTGTCATTCCTAGGGGAATCGTGCAGTCTGTCACTTGTTGGCCGAATGCTTTGCACACCGAGGAGCCCCATTCCCTGCACAAATGGCCTATGCATCACCTTGCTACCCTCATCTATTTCCAGGAGACTCAACCCATCCCAACGCCCATGCCAGGGGCCGTGTGTGTCCTCCCTTCTGCCCTTCCCTCCCATACCTCGGTCGCCCTCTTCCCATCCAGTGCGGTGGCAACGTGAGCTGAGTCACAACTGCTGGGGAGCATGATGGCAGATTCCTATGGCCATTGGTGGAGCCTCCAGTATCTCTCATAGGTTAGTCTCCCAATGGGAAGCCTTTAGTGCTTGCAATCCATCCGCAGCATAAACCAGAAGATTTGGGATATTTTGGTGAAATATTCCCTGAATGACGTGGCAGATACAAAATCAGTGTTCTGTGGGATGAATCAGTGCTTTCCATGCACGGTTCAAAACACCCTTTTTCCCCCCAGTCTTCACTTTCTAAAGGATTGACACGTTTGTGCGTGGTCTTTGTGCTGTGATGTTAGAAGAGGTACTTAACCCAGCAGGCTTTCTGTAATGGTCGCACCACAGTGCATAAATTTCAAATGATAACTGTATTTTTTAAGCCGCCTATATATTCTTTCTCCATACACTGGATGAACCCTTGTCTGGGGTTTTTGGTTTTGGTTTTGGTTTTTTACACTATAAACACTGATGATCTGAGGTCTTGTAATATAGCTGCTCTTTGGAGTGAGCTGATGTAAGTCTTTAAAAAGCAAAAGTTGCCACTCATCAAGACATTCAATAAAATCTCAAATGCACAGAGAAGTGTTTTTGTTTTGCTCTTGCATAGCTCGACTTGCATGGAGTTAACTTAAGGCCAGTTCAATACACTGCACTACCAGAAGTCCTGTTCTTCTCTGAGCTGGAACAAGGACATCAGATAACGGACTGAGAGGAGTGCAGTTCATCTGCACTGGGGTTTGCTGATCCAATCCCATAGTGTATGGTCGCTGGCCGAGTCCCCAGTGCATCCTATGACGTGTCCCTTTCCCACATCTCTGAGCAGGCACCTGTGGGCTTTTCCTGAGCACTGTGGCATTCATGAGGGAGTTGAGGTGTTGGCAGAGCCTCATTTTTAAATGTCTGGGCATGTCTGCCATGAAACTTTGAGAGATGGGTAAGTAAGGAAAATAATCCTCAGCCTGGTCATGGGCCAGCCTACTGCAAGTACTGGATCGGCAGCTTTTCCCCCATGGTGCTTTGCCAGGGAGGGCAAGCCAAGGTCTGCATGGGGCCGTGTGTCAGCTACTGGGGGAACAGGTCTCTCTTGCACACGATTCACAGTAACAAGAGATTAGACCACTTGTCTTGCCTTGTCCTTGTACTGAGTAGGAGCCCCAGTCATGGATCAGGGCCCCTGGTGCTAGATGCTGTACAAACCCACAGCAAAGAAACCATCCTTGCCCCCAAAAGCTTGCCATTCAATCAGGAGACAACAGGTGAGAGCAGACAGGTGGCGGAGTGCAAGGAAACAGCATGAAGGGTGCATGCTGGGCTTTTTCTAGGCCTGACCTGCTTGCATCTCTGTGGCGTGGTGCTGCATTTTTCTATAATGCTCTGCCCAGCCTCGTTTGGCTGGCCCCTCGAGATGAAGATCCAGTATGCCCGTGTCCCATGAGCGTTCCCGCCTGTGTTTCTTCAAGGGGAGAGCAGCTTGTTCCATCCCTCAGCCAGCCAACCCTTTTTCCTGGGACATGCTGCTGTGGGATTACACACGCTTTGCTCCTGGGAAACGGTTTCCAACTGCTGCGTGAGGCGTGACGACATTGCTCCGTAACCTCCTCTCAGATTTGTGGCTCTCAAGCCTTCACCTGTTGTACATGTGAGTCTGCATTGCTCCATTTACCTACCTCCATTTCAAACAAGGAGCACGGGCCCAGCGCTGCTGGGATTTGAACCGCCAGCCCTAGGTCACTGCCATGCATCTAAACAGATCTTAGTGAAACTGAGCCATGCCCTTCAGTTTACTACAGGTTCATTCCAAGGCCTGCTTAGGTGAGCAGCTCAGCTGCATTTGCTGCTGCAGTGCGATGCAGTGGTTTCTGCCGCCGACTAGCCCAGGCTTTTCAGTAGATGGAGCCCTCGGCTTTCTTCCACCCCAAAACGTTTGGGTCGCAATTGCTGGTGTAGCTTGAGACCTGCAAGGGCTGCCCCTGTGAGCAGTTGGCTTGTGTGCAATAGTTACCATGTGCCTGTGGCCAATTTCTCTGTGTTTCCATTGCCCATGGGCTCCTGTTGCGGTAGATATTCTCGCCACATGTGGCCATATCGTGAGATGCTAAAGTACAGTGTCCCTGAAGCCCTTCCACAGTCTGAACTGCCAGTGCTCCTAGGTAAGACACGCCAGGCAGAGATGGCTACTCGTGATCTGCAGCCCTTCTCAAATGTGGCTTTAGCAGCGAATGTGTCAAAAAATCCCTTCCTGAAACGGGAACAGCCAGAGGACGGAATCTGCCCAAATCAGGTAGCTCCCCGGTAGGTTATCCCCACCTGCTTTTAGTTTTTCGAGAGGAAAGAAAGAGAAGAGCAACCCCCCTGCCCAGCACATAGTGACAGGCAGGCGTCTGAGACCTCCTAGGTGTGCGTGTCTGGCAAACAAGCACACTTTGCCTGGCTAGGTAGATATTGCCCTCTAGTGGATCAATAGCAGCCTTCCTACGGCCAGTCCGGCTGCTTTGCTGCAGCAAAATCCATATGCAAACATCTTAACGCACAGCTGCAGAGGTGGCGGCAAAGTGAAGCAAAGAGTGAAGACATTTGTTGGCTGTGGGGTCGAAACACGACTGGCACCATGACAGAAGCACGGCCACAGCAGACACGTGCAGAGCCGTCGAGTGGAATTCGCCTTGGTGCAGAGGGCTGACGCCTCGAGGTCAACCCACCGTGGAAGTCTATGGCATGGAGACGTAAAGCCAGGAAATGTTCACAAGTCTGATGCCCCTAGCTGAACCCGTGTGTGTGTGTGTAGGAAGGTGCAGTGTTACACTGAGGGAGTGCTAAACCCTGCTGATGCAGAAGGGGCTTGAGCTTTGGCGATGAATTTTGCCACTCAACTCCCGTTGAATAAAAATTCCACCCCAAAGAACTGCCCCAATGGCACTAGCCAGTCAGATGAACCAGTTACTTATTCTAGCTGAAGACTTCTTCTCTGGCACTTACCTGGTGCAAAACCAGCACGTTTGCTTGCAACACTTTAGACTTTCAGTGGATTTGGTGATTTTGTAAACGGAGGGTGGGGGGGGTGAGCGTTCCTTCTCCAGTCACATTGTTAGAAGAGCCGGGGAGGTGTTGGCAGGGAGGAAGTGGTAGCATTAATGTCCCATTTTTACAAATAGAGGCACAGAGGGGCCGTGACTTGTCCTCACCCCAAAGAGAACCTGTCAGCTCCGGAGTTAAAATGGAGACACCTCTGGTACCTGCTTCAACGTTCAGCTCCCGAGATGTGCTGACAGCAGGGTCCTGAGGCAGGTGCTATGTAAATCTCCCCCGCCTCGAAGCGCCTGGATCCTGTGCTTGCAGTGTCCTCAGCTATTCTGGATCTTGTGAGCCTTTAGCAAGAATTGCCTCAGCTCTGCTCTGAGACAACATGCATGAAGACAGGGCCCTAGATGAGGCTGCCGTACCTGAGATGTATGGCAGGATTTGCGCGCCACTTAATTCTAAGGCAGGGGCAAGAAAGCTTAATGGCTTCAGCAAAGTTTCCTTCCATTTTGCAGTATCTTCTAGTGGTTCGAAGGAATGCGTCTAGCGCCCGCCAGTTCATGGATTGCTTCTCCTGTGACCATCGCAAAGCGTTTCCGTCCACAGGGTGACATGTTACGGCACTCAAGCAGAGCAATGATGTGTGGACTGGACCCTGTGGAGCACTCAGCCTGGCTTTGTCTCTTGGACCAAGGGGAGAGATGGATTCATCTGCCTCGAGCCACCTGCCATTTCCAGGTGCCTCCCCATCTCCGAGGAACAGCAAACAGCTGGCCAGTGGCCTTCAAGTTTTTTGCAAATGCAGTAGCCCAGTTAAAAACTGAGTGAACCAGCCTTCGGCTCCCTTTGGGAGGAGAGGCCCGAAAATGATCAGCAAACTGCCGCTAAAGCTGGGGTTCCTCTGGTCATTGTGGCAGACTTTTCAGAAGGCCTGACACATGAGCTTTTCCTTAGAGATACGTCTTCACTTTTTACTTTCAAAATGCTAGGAGGCTGTCATTGTATCTGCCCTGCTTTTTTCTGGCAAACACCTTTGATGACTAAGAGATTTATACAAGGAGGACTTTCCTGGCCCTTAACTGAAGGGGCTGCTTTATTGGTTTGAGTTAAAATTTGTATTCCTCTTCTGTGGGGGACTTTGCCTTGTGGGTTGCAAAACTCGGAGAGCATGCTAGCAGTTCTTAGTCTTGCTTGGGCCATCCGAGCCGGACAGGGCAGAGGGCAGGCCCAGAGTAAAAGCCGTCCACTCGCCCTCCAGGAGGGAGCAGAGCAAGAGGCCACAGGCCTGTCCTTGTAAAAGAGTTTGTTACAGAAATACAAGGGAGCCATTCCAGCAAATGGGGCGATAGACAAGGATGTTTTATTCGTACTCTAAGTAACATTTACCTGTGTAGAAAAGATCGAGATATTTGCATTAAGGGAACCGCAACCGATAGGCCAGTGGCAACGTCCTCATTTTACAGGACAAGCAAACACTATATAGAAAATGACAATTCCTGCCCTAAAGAGGGTGCTGTCTAGGAACCTTTCACACAACCTTTTTTCTTCCGGTGGTTTGTTAGGCCTTAGAGGTAAGTAGGTGTTAAGTAAAACCAAAGAGCTCTTTAAGCCACCTGTTTGAAATCTCTTTCCCACTTGGGCAGCTTTCCCTTTTCTGGCAGCTGTGACATAGCACAGGCATCCATTCCCCCGTCCTCTAGAGAGTCTTTCAGGAAAATGGGGGAGGTGAGACATGATTTTTTATGTAAAAAAAGCCCAGCAATTTAGTTTTAATCAAGACATTAGAGTGTTTAAGTCCTTAAAGGAAGTAAAAAGGACAAGAACAGACCTCATTTTAAACTCCACCTTTGAACTCCCAACCTGGCATGATTTTTCAAAGATTAAACCATCCACCATGACTGCACCCAACTGCGACAGTGTAAATCCCTCCACCCAGCAATGCCTGTCACCTCTAACGAAAGTTAATCCCACCTCAGACGCCTTAAGTGAACCAACAAATCCCTTGCCAAGAAGCCATGGCTGGATGAATGATAAAAGGCAAATTCAATCCTCTAAAGCCTCTTCCATTTCTTTCCCCCAGTAAAGCTGCAAAGGTTTCGGAAGAACAGAAATACGACATTAAATAAACATTGGTAGGAAAGGGACGGTGGCAAATGGAGACAATTTTACAGTAGCCAGCAAATGATTGAGCCCTTGTCAGTGTCAGGGAGCCGCCCAAGGTTTGCTGCTGGCTGGGGCGGACTTGATCCATGCGGTCTCTGCACTCGCCTTGCTGGATTTTAACTCGGAGGCCACCAGCACTGGTGCGATCCATAAAATACGTTGTGTTGGAAATCACTGAAGCCTGGGGCTGGAAGAGAGGCCTGCAGTGTCGAGCAGGCATGAGGTGTATTGGCAGAGCTGTGCATGGGACTAAAATAGCAGAGGCACTACAGGGCAGCCGTGGGAAAGGGGGGCAAACTGAAATTAAGCATAGCAGGGTTGACGGCATTGGTGGTTTTCAGCCAGGAATAGACAAACTGCAGTGGGCATGTGGGGGAATGGGTTGTGGGGAGGATTGAGAGGCACTGGGTTTTGGTTATTCTCCAGTATTTACTCTCCCATGGCTTAGGTCTCATATATTTCATGTCCTTGTATCATGATCAAGCTGAGAAAGCAATTGATGAATTCAAATCTTGCCGCTAAGCCACAGGGATTCTTTGCCAGCTTTTCCGTGCTGAGAAATGATGCGTGGCCCCAGTGGTTGGTTCAGCAGCCCTGAATGACAATCCCTACGGCTTCTCAGGCAAATTCCTGGGCAGCCTTCCTGGTTGAGGTGTGAACCGTTAGAAATCACCCCGATGGATGGATCGTTTGTGGTCGTTCTGGCTTGGAGAGGGACGGATGTCATTCAGGTCAGCTGGATTCAACAGTTTTTTTTGTTTTAATGTAGCTTGCAAAACAGGTCTCTGACAGAAGCAGGGTGGTTAGAACAGGGGATTTTTCTCGTCTCTGCTGGAGACAAGTTGCTCAAACTCTCTTCCCTGGAGGTTTTTAGGCTCCTAATGCCTACTGAAATCAATGGGATTTATGCATCTAAATACATTTGAGGAGCTGGGCCTATGCAACTGAGCATGGGGACTCACAGGGGTGTAAGTGAGACCAGCCAAGCATGCAGGTAGTTCTCAGCCTTATCAGTGACTATATTTGAAAAGTGCTTTGCATGCACAGTGCATTTTCTCTAGCATTGCAACACACACTCTTATTCTTACTATTATTTATTATTAGGCATCACAGTTCTTCTTTGCGCAATTAGTATCCACATTGCCGCTGCAGTGTGAAGCCAAGCAAGCTGTGCAAGAGACGTTCTGGAAGGCTGCTAAGGGATGGCAGAGTGCAGGCAACACCCCCTGCAACATCCTGAGTAGCTTCTATGATTGTCCTAGAGCAATGTCTGATACCATTTCAAGAGATTGTCTGGATCTCCTCTAGCTTCTGCTAAACTTCTAGTGAATGAGCTGACTTTTTCCCTTTCGAGTTTTCTTGTCGCTGGGTTTTGTCTGCATCTGTCTATGTGGCTCTTCGATTCAGGTCCAGCTTCCCTGGGAACTCCTCCCAGAAATAATGCTACCGTTGACGGTCCCTTCAGGTGTGGTCTAACCACCTTTCAATTCTCCAGAATATTGCATATCTGTCACATCTCTAATTGGGTAAGAAATATTGCAACAGATCCTAATATCCTTTTGCCAAGTTGCTGTGCAACAAGAAATATTTAAATAATTTAAAATATCTTTGATTAATGACCTTCTCTAAGGATTAAAGGTGTATTCGATTACATCAGATCATCTGTGACTCATGGTGAAATGTGAGAGAAATACACCGAGTGGCTATTACAAAGACATTGTCAAGTAGCATCTGTCAAAATTTTGTGGCGGGATTTACACACCTTACTACAAATGGAAATGTTTTCACAGCTTTGTATGTAAAAGGAAAACAAGAGTTTGAAAGGTTTTTACATTTCCCCCTTTTGCCATCTTGAAACCTGACCACTATGCATGAAAAAAATAAATGATGAAACTGACTAGAAAGCCAGAGTGAAATAAATAACCTGTTGTTCTTTAAGCTAAGTGATGGGCAGAAAAATAATCAGTGTGAAACGGAAATGCTATTAGAGTGTCACCCGCACCCAGATTTTATCACACGAAGTGGCGTGGTAGCACAGCCATTTAATCTTATGATTTATATTCCAGCAGAAGCTCACCAGAGTTGGGACCCCATTGCTGGGTGCTGTAAGAACACATGGTTTTTGCTCCAAACAGCTCACAACTTAATCAGTTTGTTCCATGATTTTTAACTTGTCCCTCTCCCTTTGGCAGCAACAGCTGGAGCTTAGACGCAGGCGCTATCAGGACAAATCCATTTTGAGTGCTGTATTCAAGGCAGTAAGTTGCACAATCAAACCACCCACAGACTGGGGTTGCACAACTCTTGCTAGGTGAAATCGCCCCCCAAAGCGGTTAGTGTGTTCCACCAAGCTCTGAGCTTTGCTACGGACACAGGGTGAGGCACCTGAAAAGCAAGTGTGTTATGCTCAGCCCTTGAGCAGCAGCTGTTTCAAAGGTTGGTTAAATTATGCACCTTCACCCCTCCCCAGTTGAGCTGAGCATGTCCTGAGGTAAAGGCTGAAGGAACTGGGCCGAGAGAAGAGAAGGCTGAGCTGGTAACATATTAAAAAGTTAAGGGGCTGTTGTATAGAGGATGGGAATGATCAATAATTCTCCATGTCCCTTGAACGTCAGAGAAGAAGTGATGGGTTTAATCAACAGCAGAAGACTGTTTTTAGGATATTGATTAGGAAACGCTTTCTAGCTCTAAGGAGAGTCAAGCTCTGGTGCCGGCTTCCAAGGGACACTGTGGAATTTCTGTCCGTGGAGGTTTTTAAGAACAGGTTGGACCAACCCAAGTCAGGTTTCCATGGTCCAGGCACACCACAGGGAGCTGGATGTCATAACCTCTTGAGGGCCCTTCCAGCCCAATGCATCTAAACTCTGGATTTGCCGCCAGGAGGAGGCTGGAGCTGAGATTAGAATCAGGTCGGAAGGGGCTGCACCAGGCAGGGGTGGGACAGAGAGGAGCGCTGCCTGCATAATGGGGTGCTTCAATGCTCAGCCTCAATCGCTCCAAGCTGCTCCTGTTTGGCACCCATGTGCATGAGAGGCAGCGGACTAGGTGCCCCCGGAGGTAACTGGGGGAGCCCAGCGAGCCAGTGGGCCTGTTAGCACATTTGGGAACGTGTAGGCTTCTTTCGTATACTTTTGTCCAGGGTGGGGCGTGACCTGCCCTGCCAAGCCATCCCCATCCTTGGACCTCTTAGGCTGCTCAGCATGGGTCACCCAAAGCATGACTGCAGACCGGCAGGTGAGTGCCTGTGGGTGCCCTCCCGGTGGAGTGCGGCCACTAGGGGCCTGCCCTAATTTGGCCCTTTAAACACTGGAGGATGCTCTAGGAGGCTCTGAATGCTGCCCCTCCCAGGGCCACAGGACCAGGACTGTCCTGCACACCTGGGTGAATGGAAAGGGCCCTGTTCTGCTTGCCCATGGGCCCTAGCAGGATTGTGCAAAAGTGCTTTGTGGGGAGGGTGAGCGTGTGCCTTAATTCCCAACTCCCTAGGCGGGATGGCATGCTCACGCAGCAGGCCCACTAGCCAATGCATGGTTTGGCAGCAGCCCTTGCCCAGTGACGAGATGGAACCAGCTTTAATTTGTACCCTGTGACCAACAAGGATGGTGCTACGCCCACAGCAGCACCTGACTGTTGGAGGGCTCAGTGCAGATGGCAGCGTCGGTCAACTCCGGTCGGTGCTGCCTCCACCCCGCTTGGCCCGTTCCATGGCCGCCATGATGGGCAGCCTCTGAAGGAGTCTCTGGGAGATGGTGTGGGGTGATGTGTTTTCTGTAGCCTTCAGCATGAGATCTGTGCCCTCCCTGGCCTCCAGTAGTTTTAAGTCCAATACATATGGCTCAGGTGGGACAGTCATGGGACCTTGTCCTGCAGCACAAATGGCTGCATAGCGGAGGGCATTGCCCTTCTGACTGCCTCTGTAATAAAGCCAGCCTGTCCTCCTTGTTAATCCTGATGGCTGGCTGATCGCTGGCGTGGGAGAGTTCCTGGTACTGCACTCTTCGGCTGCACTTCGTTTAATTAGCCTACTTAGTTCTGGGGGATGAGCCGGAAGGACAGGCAGTGCAAGTAAAATGCCTTCTGCAGCATCCTGCACAGGCAGAACTTGGCTCAGGTGTGGGTCCCACACCCAAACCTGCCAGAGGTGATTTGCCTCCAGCCCCTGAGAAACAACCACTTGGGGCTAGACTCCCTCCCTCTCGGGGACAAATTCTGCAGACAGCAGGAGTGGGGGTGACTCAAGCCATGGGAGGAGTCTTGGGAAAACAGGAGACCTCTGGGAGCCAGCCTGCTCTGATGGGCCGTCCCACTCAGATTTGCAAAGCCAAGATGCCGGAAGAGTTCCAACCAGCTGCCCATGAGCTTCCTGCCTTTTAGGGGCTTCCACAACCCATCCCTTTATTGAGCTGTTGGTATCCAAGTGATGAGAAGTGGAAAGGGGACCTGGAGAGTTTGCCATAGTGCCCCATGTGGGTCTCCCATGCGGTTATGCTGAGTGAATTCCAGGTGAACAGCATCTTGATTTGTCCAATGCTTGAGTCCTTCAGGAAACAGCTTACATGGGTCAGGGTCCCACATCCATTGAGGTTTGTGGAGTCAGCTCTGTTCGCTGCGTGAGTTTTAAAAGGCAACCCTGCTCACTGCAAGCCGTCAACCTCTTCTCCTACACCTCCCTCTGGTTCCTTCCAATGGCCATAAGCTGCAGCAGCCACAGGCAAGCTGGTCTACTGCTCGCTCTGCCATGGTGGTTTCTGCTCTCTGAGGCAAGGCTAGGGTGGAGGGGACTTGCAGAATTGCAGGTGGAGTCTTCCGGTTAGGGTTAGGGTCCATGGCTTCTAGCTGTAAGCTATAGCTAAGGCTGTGATATCGGTGCAATTGTTTTTTAGTAAGCACGATAATAAAGCTAAGTCATGGAAGGGGGGATGGGGTTGGAGAATGAGTCCACCTTGCAGTCACCTGCAGGGATTGACTACTCATGTCCCCTGGAGCTAGGCCTGGCTCCCCTTTCCTGGTGCATGGGGTTGAGGAGTCATTTTGGGCTTGGCCCATTTGTCTCCTCACCCCTGATAGAAATGGAGGGGTGGCAGTACTACAACCCATGCACTAGGTTGCAACACCATTTGGTTTGAAAGTGTAATCCAGCGTGACAGACATTTCCAGGAGTTCACTGACTTTAGTCAAAGTCACATTTTCTGTGACAAAAATGTGAGCTTGGCTATTGCAATGGCCCAGGGATAGCAGGCACCAAGGCCAGAGGTAAGGCTGAGTGGCCTTGAGGATACGATAGGGGATTACGTTGCTGGCAGACTTGGGGTGCAGTCCAGGCCCTGAACTGTCCTGGGGGCCTCAGGCACCACACTTCAGCTTTCTTCCTCAGTTTGGCTACTCTTGCCAGAGGCAACAGTTGGCCTTCCTGCTTCTTGCCCGGGCACGTTGGGAGAGTTACCTTAGCAAACACTGGAAAAGCAAGCACATGGAAAGGGGGCTGAAGGTAAAACTAATATTTAGCCCATCTCTAAACACAGCTTTCCTGCTCCTCACATCACCTGCTAGGCAGCAGGGCAAGAAGTCTGCGAATTAGCTGCCATCAAATTGATTTACCTGGATCAATTTAGCAGTCGGTAAAGACGTGCTCAATCGATCCAGAAGGCGATCTAATAAAACCACCTCCTCGGGTGGTGTAGAGCTGAATCGATGGGAACACGTTTCCTGTCGACACAGAGCGGTGGAGATGGCACGTAGAAGGGAAGTTCTGAGGTTAATGGGAATTACGCAAGCTACACAGACTAGTTTTGCCTAACTTCCATCAACTGCCACTGAATTTCCCCCCTCAGTATTGACCTGTCTTGTGTGATGGTTTAGGAGCTTGTGGCCCAGTGGCTTTCAGTCCCACCCTTTGGCAACAGAAGTTGCACATGCAGCTAATGCCCCTCGGCTTGCTACTTGGCCCTAGACACTAGAGGTGGAGACAATCTCACGTGGCCTGGAGTCCATCCTTCTGCCCGCACAGAGAGAGCTGTATATTTGCTTAAGCCACATCTACTTGGACAGTGTTGCAGTGCCACAGCACATCTGCTGAGCATGCTCCCTGCTGATAGGACAGAGATCGCCTGCCAGCATTAAAAACCACCCCCACGAGTGGCATAAGCTATGCAACTCTCCTGCTGACAAAGCGCTGTGTTGGTGTAAGCTCTGCTGACATAGCCCATAGCCTAGACATAAAGTTAGCCTACCAGGAAAACACTTGCTATCGATGAAATCTGCAGAGTGTTGCATGAGGGAGGTGGTGGGAGCCCCTTCATCTGGTCACTTGACTATAGGCGGAGCAAAAGACTGGCTGTGGGAACATCTGGCATGACCAAACGCCTTTTCTAGCTCTAAAATTGGCGGTTCTGTGCACTCCATCGTGGGTGGCCATTCCTCTCCGCCCAACATGCCATGTTTCTGTTGGTCCAACCTTAAGCTGAGTGCCTTGCTTTCCTTTGACAGCAGAAATAAAGGAAAAGGGAAAGTTCTCTAGGAGCACCCAGGCTGATGATGCTTGAGAAGGAAGCATTTGGAGGCTGGATTCCTGTTGCCCATCTCCCACCCTTATGGAGCGCACATAACCACGGCTGGAAAGGTTCCCCATAGCTCACATCCATAACCCACTGGAGCCAAGTGGTGACCCAGCTGCTGAAGGCAGGTAACTGTCACAGCGGAGACAGACTTGAAAACGCCCAACCCCACCTGCCGCACCTAGAGCCAGGAGGGTTTTGAAAATAAAAACAAAGGGAAAATTCAGCCTCCACCCATCCACCCAAGTTGGCCAGTAAATCAAACAAAACAAACCGGTAGCTGGCACAGCTGGTGCTTTGAGATGCCAACTCCCGGCCTCTCACAGCATTAGGGAGGAGATGTCGAAATCAGCTAAGATGAGCAAACAACCCCAAGAGGCCTGGGGCAAACTGGTTTTCAGGCTCTGGTGGGTTGTTTTCTTATTGTCAGTTCTACTGTGTGTGGGATCAGCCCTGTGCTTCCTCCTGGAGGGAGTGGTGAGGCTCAGAGGTGCTGGGATGTATTGCTGTTTACACACACCTCATTGCTAGCTAGAAGTTGTGAGTCTCAGACCAGTACCTAGAGACTCAGGGGGCCCATGCAGCAGCAAATGGGGCCTGGTGTCATTGCCAGGATCAGCAACAAGCCCCAGATCTTAAAAGACCATAGAAGGTCTTAGTTCTGACGTAGTCCTACCAGATCAGGTTCGGGACGGGGTGGTAGGGAGAAGCTTGGCTTATGACTGGGCCTGCAGATTAGCCATTTGCTTGGCATGTCTTAAGGGATGTTGACCCAGAACCTTTCCTTAGAACAAAACTCACTCAGAAAATATTACCTACGACTGTTCAGTATTTTCTATGTTCTCAGCAAACCTCTGCTCGGGCCATTACGAAAAAAAAATAACTTTGAAGGATGGATGGCTGCTCTTCCCTCCTTGCATGTATCTTTTCTTCTGACCTCCCACACTGAAATGTGCAAATGGGTAGAAGACAAAGCATCCCGTTGACAAGCTCCAAAGGGGCAGCCGTGTTAGTCTACATCTGCAAAACAAACCAGGAGTCCTGTGGCACTTAAAGACCAACAAATTTATTTATCATATGAGCTTTCATGGGAGAAATTCCCACTTTGTCAGAAGCTTTGAAGACAAAGTGGGATTTTCTCCCACAAAAGCTCATGTGATAGATAAATTTTAGTCTTAAAGTGCCTCAGGAAAGTATCCTGTGTTCATCTTAACAATCTCCCTCCAGGAAAGGCAGCCTCTTTCACTTTATAAAGGCATTCATGCTTGTGGTGAAGCTCAGCGATAGTGTGACACCTATTTAAAGTCCCCAGGAATCAGAGCTACATTCCCATGGCTTTCCAAAGCAGTGTGAATGGTCCTGCCAGGCACTGGACTGGGAGGCCAGAGACCCAAGTTTAATTTGTCACTAACCAATGTGCCCTTGGTGAGTCAATGCATGAGAGTGTGCCTCTTTGCCCTCATTCTTTGGCTTCTTTAGTTAAAATGTAAGTGCTTTAAGGCAGGAACTGTGTGCGCGCGTGCGTGCGTGTGTGTGTGAGCGAGAGAGAGAGAAAATGAGAAATAGGGCAGAGGAGGTCCCACCCTAAATGGAACCACTAGGTGCTTCTGAAACATGAATAATAATAATAATTAAACTTTGTTCCTGGTCTAAGGCTTCAGGATGCACAGCTCCTCCAGCCTGGCGACTAAAACTAAACTGTGTTTCTGAACCAGGTTGTCAAAGGCATTTAGTTCTCAGGAGAAAAGTAGCAGGTAGTTACTAAAAGGAGGTGTCTCTTTGCAAGCAAAGTGCAGGTACGAGCATCCCGGGGCCACTGAAATCATCTTTGAGGATCAGGGCCCTTACTTATAATTGCACTGTTCCCCTACCATGGCCGCCCTCTTTTTGCTCTAATCAAAGGTCCCTTCTGAGGTGTGAGTTTTGTGCTGTGCACAGTGAACGGCACAGGGTGAAGTAACTAGCTTCATTCCGGCAAAGCACTCGAACCCATCCTTAACATTAACCACATCAGTAATCGCTTTGCTCGCCTACGCATCAGTGTACGGCTGGGTTGGGAGAGGGGCAGGATTTGAATGCAGTCCCTTAGAGAGGAGAGCTGTTCTGCCACGGCGCTGCGGCAGTCCTGGCTCTGCTGTACGTCTCTGCTCACACTGTGGATTACCGGCAGTTTACCTCTGTGGGAACTTCCAGATGACAAGGTGGGTGGGGGTCATTTTAAGGCTTTGAACCCTCACCTAGCCCAGCAGCTTTGTCCTAAAATCAAGCCTGATGTGCTGCTGTCAGACAAGGGTGAAGTCACAGGCAGTGTAAATCTTACATAAACACTTCCAGGTGGGTGCCCATCCCGCTGGCACACATGCAGTTAGCTTGCTGCATTTGGGCTGGGAACACAGCCCCGAGCGCTGTACCGTCTGTGCCAGTCTGAAAAACTAAGCTCCAAGCCCAGCAGCTAAACAGCCTCAAGATGTGGGTTGTGCAAGCCATGAGAGTTTGAGGGGTGCAGGGGTATGCAGAGTCCTGGGGGGGGGGGAGGCCCAGCGCACAGGTGCTGCTTAGCGTTTCTTGTAATCTCAGTGCCACACAGCTGGGGCCCCGGCCCGCTCTGCCGTCAGCCTGACTTTATTGGAAATGAGATTATGAGCGAAGCAGAGACTGTGTTAGCACCCCGCGTGCTACCCTTCTCAGGCCAGGCACTCTTAGGGCGTTTTGCAGCCAGTTTGCTGCATCCATCAGCTGAAACCAGCCCAGGCATCTCATTAACAGCGTCTCCTGCATTTTCTCCCTTGCCAAACAAATCTGCTCAGCTCCCTGGGTGCACCTGCTCTGTGGAGTTTGGCTCTGTCCATCTGGCTGCTAGCATGCGGACGAGTCAATTAGCCGAGCTGTAGGGCTACTTTTCTTCTGACCATGTGGCCGAAGCTGTGGGTGCCAGTCTTGTTTGACTGAACTTGGGGATTGGGGGGCGCTTTCTGTTGGCATCTATGGGAGCTATGATGGGTTGATTTAAGTGACCAGAATGGACCCTTTCCCCTTTGGGGGTTAGACCCCCCCCCGCCCCATGCCTTTATGCTCCATTGGAGATATTCTGGAGCAGTGAATGACTCAGTTAACATGCCAAATTTCTGGTCACAGCTTTGGCTGGATTGATCCCTTTGACTCATCTCTGTTTGTGTTAGTGGGGACAGGACTCGGGGTGGCTGTGGGCATCCTGTCATGGCCGTGCCAACACACCATGGGGAGGTTCTAGAAATGAATGAGAACTGGCACCTGGCAAGAGGTCATATTCTCCAGCCAGCACCTCTTCTAGGCCTGATCTGCAGCGCCTGAATCCAGCTGTTCTCCATTCTGCAGGGGAGGCTGTGGGACATTATCGGGGCAGCCGACAAGGGGCAACTCCTCCCACTCCCCTTCCAAGGATGGTTGATGTCTTGGGCCAGGTACCACTCGCCAATGGGCTTTATTTGTTCTAGGGAGCTGAAGTACTGTGAGATCCAGCAGCCTGGGCCCTCTCCCCTGTTCACGAGCCAGGCAGCGGGGGAGATAGCCTTTCTTGCCCTCCTGTGGTGAATGCTGCAGCATGACCTGGCGCTACCGACCTTTTTCCTGGGATGCAGACAGCTGCATTTCTGGTGACACCCAGAGGAAAGAGATGCAGCAGTCTTCATGGAAATGGCTTGTCTTAGCAGGCTGGAAAGACCACCCGAGAAGCTCCTACCTCTTGGCCAGGAGCAAAAATCACTTGCAAGGGGTCACACTATGCTCTCACTCACTCTTCCATAGCCAAGTGTTGGAGCTAGCCTATCAACCTCGTACACCATTGGCACTAAAGCATGGTGACACTGGAAAAATGGACTGCTTTTATTTTTTAAATGAAAACTGACAGACAATCTCTCAGTTGGGACCCCACTGGACAGCTTGAAGTTGAGATTTCTGCTAGAACGTGAGCAGCTGTGATCAAGGTGACACCTGTCACTTGCATCCACATGGGCAAAGGTGAGGGTTAGCTCAGAGGGGTTAGTGACACCTGCCGCAAACTCAACCGTTCAATGCTGCAGGTTGCAGCCAGCTGGTAGTGATGGTGAAGACTAAGTGGGTCACCCGTTCTGGACTTGCTTTGCATCCATTCTGTGAAGATCCAGTAGCGCATCTTGTCTCCTGTAGCCCCCTCCTAGCTTCCTTTTCAACCTGCCCATCCCAGCGGGACATACAGAGAAGTGGTGCAGTAGCTAGGTCCCCTGTTGCCAAGTAGTGGAGCTGGAAATGGCTAGACCAAGCCTGCCAAGATTTCCATTCCCTACAGCAGAGAGGCTCAATGTGCATTTCCTGAACCTTCCTGTCTTCGTTTCCTAACAATGGGGAACCAAAGGGAGTTAGGTGCCTAACTTACATATCTTTGGTCCTTCACTTTTAAACACTGCAGGTGGGAGCCTGTTATATAGCCCTTGGGATGGTGCAGGGATTAATTTCTTGCCCATAGAGTACTCCAGGCCCTTCAAAATGAAACCTCAATATAAACTGCAAAAGATTCGTCTTACTGAGGGTGAGTGACGCGATACAGTTTCACAAATACCTTTCTGAAACACAAAACCACAGCAGGAAACTGTCCTGGGTTGGGTAAATGATAGCGAGAGAAGAGCAGCCTGCTTGAATGAAACCCTTCTGAGTAACAAAACTCCTTGCTGATCCTTCAACTGTAGCCTCTCCACCGAAACACAACACCCTGCCTTGTAGATAAAAGTATGTCCCTACGTACATTTGAATTTTAGGATGTGCTCTTTATACCCATTAGCAGTAAATTCATGAAGGGCATGTCTACACTGCAGTCACAAGTCACCCTAGGTTAGGTCCACTCACAGCCGCCACCGTGATTTCTGCAGTGGCTGATGTCCACTCCCCTTCCTTGGGTTGGCGGTGTGTGTCCTCACCAGACTCACCTCCACTGAGAGAGGAAGGGCTAAGACCCCTCACACACAGCTGCCTGCTAGAAATCCAGCTAAACCACCTGCTCTTGGCTCCCCACTCCTGGCTGGGAGCAGGGGGCAACTATCCAAGCCTTATTGCCTCCCAGAGCCGGAGCCTCTGGGCAACACCCCAGAGGGGAGCTGGGGGGCTGCCCGGTTCCAGCTGCCCAGCTTCCCGGCTAAGTTGGCAAGAGAGATGGGTGGCCAATGTAAATAATGCCATGTCAACACAGCCCCTGCCTAGCCCGAACTACACCGACATAAGACTCACACCTCATGTGGAGGTGGAGAGATGATGGCCGAGTAGTAGGGACAAAGCTGTAGTGGCGACGCTGACATAAAGTGTAAGAGTCCAGCTGTGCAGCACAAACCTGGCCTCAGATGCAATGCACTCAATGCCTCGCCAAAGCTCACGGGTCACACCTCTTGTCACTGAGAAAATTGGGTCAGCTCCAACACACTGAGAAAGTGTCTGTTGCATCCCAGCCTGCTAGATGAAGCCTACTGATGCTGCTGTGGGCTGGTGTAGAGCAAGAAACAAGGCGAATGGGTGTTGAATGGCTTGTCTTTCAAAATCCATTGATGAGCCCAGGGACTTGTCTTACCCAAAAGCAGCTGTGCAAACAGATAATCACTGCAAGTGCAAACCTCACTGTTGTGCTAATAAAACAGAGCACGACCAGTGATGACCTTCAGTCAACGCTACCATCTCAGCCTGTCTTTGACAGCTATTCATAGCTGTCACGCTGCCAGCTCACATTCAGCCAGCTCGCTTAAGCATTTCCTCCAAGTCTTTCTTTCCCACAAATTGCCACGTTTGACCATTGTGGCCCACACCTTCCCTGCCTGGTGCTTAAGTTCCAATCCTGGGCAGCTGCTTGGACTCAGACCCTCACAGCCAGGCAACATTTAACTCTTGCGGCTTCTTTTGACAGGCCATCAGGTCCCAGTGGCAGCACTAAGAGGTGCCCCCAGCTGCCTAAGAAGCCAGAAATGATGAAAATACTGGGGGGGAGGGGTGATTTGGGAAAGAACAATTAAATGTCACTTTTATATAGGCTTTCAGCCCAAATATCCTGCGAACATAGCTGTCACTGGGCTGATGAAGCAGTGGCCATAGTGGGAAGATACATCTTTTTCTAGCCATCCACGGCTCTCCTCCAGGTGCTCACCATTGTGTTTATTGATTACTGCAGCATCCTGCTCGCTGGCCATGACAAATGACCTGCTTGTATCCATTGAGACTACAGCACCAAAGATAATTTTTTTCTAGCCCATTTCGCTGACCTTTTTTTCCCATTGATGCTTGGTTTTACATCCATCCACTGATGCCACATTCTTTCTCACATCAAATGTACCCTGCTTGTCTTTGCTTCTAAGGCCCTGCCTGCTTCTTCCACCAACTAGCATTGCTCATTTAGTCCCAAGTTAGTGCCTCTTATGTCTCATTGGCCAGTCACCAGCATCCCTCACCATCCCTCTTGATATGTCTTTTTCCATTATGGCTACAAAAATCTTGGCAAAGATTAGACTGCCGCTGCCAGTCACTCTGATCACCATTGTGTTTTTGTGCACCCCATCTGGCTGCAGCCCTCTGTGGTCTTAGGGTGTCAGCTCTTAGGATATTGGAACAGCACCTAGCAAATGCATTTCTCCTCCATGATGAACACAAAAATCAGTACAATTCACAAAGTGTATGCAAATACTTTCTGTTGGCCAGAATAAGCCCTGTTCACCTGTACATCCCCCAGGCCAGGGGTAGTCAATAGAACATCAGACATTTTTAATGGACCCCTGAACGCTTCTTATTTGCTTACTATTTCACTTTTTTAAATATTTTCTCTGGCATCTAGATCTTGGTGGTAGGTTGACCAAGAAATGTGGATCCCCGAGCAGACAAAATTGCTTATCCCTGGCTTCAGGTTTCAATGGCTAAGAGCTAATGGAGAGTCTGCATAGCTGGAGCTGATGGCTCGCTGTTCTTCCTCCGCTGTGTCCATGTAGTGCAAAGTGGCCATGACGTTTGTGACACAGACAAGCCCAAGCAGGTGTATCCCTCCTGTGCCAATCATCATCTCCATATTTGACTGATGGCGGCTGGGACGTTGCGTGTGGCCACTGATGAAAGCTGAGACTTAGCTGGCTGGCATGGTTATTGTGAAAGGTTTGTATGGGAAATCGTCTGAGTGCAGTGGCTATTGGATTTCAAAACTGCTGCTGTGAAACCTTAGCACCTGAGGCGAAGCCAGTGTGGGAGCTACAGTAACTCAATCAATGCTGAGAAGAGAAGCCAGCTCTGTGTTGGCGGTCTGGGCCAGGTGTGGGCTTGAGGAGTTATAAAGACAAAAGAACGCACATGAAAAATGTCTGACCAGGTCCCCTTCGTCACTGGATTAGAGAGGAATGTGTACAAGGCTGTTAGCTATTACCGAGGAGAGATGCTCCCCATGTGACTGGCTCGTGAATGGTAGAGTCCAGTTTCCTGAACTGGACAAGCAGTGTAAGCCATAAGGGGGAATGGGACATGCTTTATCAGCCAGAAATGCAATTTGATTTTTATGGGGTGGTTTTTCCCAAACACTTTAACTTCTTTTAAATGACTGTCTATCTCACACCATTCAATAAACAGCCATGTGGGTTTCCTGCAGCCCAGGACTATGTGCCTGGAGGGGTGAAGGGAGGTGAATCAAATGAACGAGGGGGCCCTGCTTCCCTGGAGCCAGTGGCTTGGTGGCCAGAAGTTAATAGACTGGGGACTCGTGAAGCACCAAGTGGGATGACTAAATGGCTCTGTCTTTGGGCGGGTGGGGGTCTGGGACCAAACGAAGCCAACAGCAGGGACCTGGTGGGCACTGACAAGGCTCCATTAAGCTGTGGGCAGGTGGCAGCGATTCACCCCAGACCACTCAAGTAACCCCATAACGTGCTTGACTTTATTATACCCCAGCTGTAGACAATGGGTAGGATCCAAGTTCCCGCTGTAAAGGGCCAGCTCTTGGACAGGGCGCTGGTAAGGGTGACCACTACAGAGAGGAACAAGTGAATGTGAGTGTTTGTAGTAAAACCAGCTGCTGGCACCGTTCAGCCAACGCTCCCACAAGGCCTGGCCCATGGGTGGGGCAGCCACGGAGGTGTTGGATTAGGGAGCCCTTTTCTTCATGGTCATCGAATCTGGCCTTGGTGGCACCTAAAGTGAGAGAATAGCTTAAGCACTGGGTGCCACATGCCAGTCAGTGTGAAATGCTGCCAGGGGGTGTCCATTCATTCAGCCCTGTTTCACCTAGGTGGTGTGCCCTACGTGTGTGAGTCTCTCGGGCACCACTTTAGCGGTGGCAGGAGAGTAAAGACCAAAGCCCACTGATGGGCTGTGGACTAGCACGATCCTATCCTTTCCTGGTCACCATTAAAGGAAACGCAGGGCTGGCAGGCATCACGGCCAAGCAAATATGGTGTTGGGAGCTCTGAAGGAGCGTGAGAGCTGATCCTTCTGGCCCTGAGCACATCCCGCGGGGGCTGGAGCGGAGAGCGAGGTGTTGGGATGGGGTGGTGGCGAGAGCAGCAGGTGGGGCTGGAAGGGGCAGGGGGGGCTCTCTACGTGCTGAATTTGCTACTTGGGCCCTGTGGGCTAGACGTGGGGGGTCCGGTCTCCATTTTGCCATCTTCCATGCAGCTCAGTGCAGGATTCCAGTGTCACAGCCGCAGTACTAAGTGGCCTTTTGTGAACTATGGCCACGTGCTTCAGTGCCCTGGATGGCTTTCCAGGGCCAAATTCTGCAGCTGGACATTCAGGAGCAAGACACTTCATCACACAGCCCTTCCCCAGCCTCAGGAGCAGCAGCATATGGAGGAAAATGTGCTTCAGAGTGGTTGGGTGCCAGTCTGCCTTGGCTGAGCAATGGGAGGCTAACCTGGGGCCTGACTAGGGTTACCAGATACCAAAGCATGGAAAGGAGGAAAGGTGGAAACACCTGTAGTATTAACATAACTGTCATTACCACATTATGGCATGGAAAATGGGTAATGCTTAACAAATGCAGTGTTAAAACTGTGCAAAGTCATGTTTTTTTTTTTTAAATAAAAAAAAATTACCCAAATGTTTTCTTTTACTGAAAACTGGATTTTTTTTCATGACCCTTTCATTAATGGTCATGAGCCCTTAAGGAAAAACATAACAAACCTAAATTTGCAGCTATAAACTTGAAAAGTTTAAAAAAAAAAAAAAAAAAGGTAACTTCTCTCATTTTTCACAGCACTGCATTTTACAATTTTTTAAAAAAAATTGTCCTAAATCGTTTCCAGCCAGTTAAAATGTGCCCCTTTATGTACTTAATCCCTGTTAGTTTTTTTTGTTCAGCATACTTTAGTTTGTTAGTGGACACTATAGTCCCCCCCCCCCAACCACAATTAGCCCTTGTTGTAGGGAGCAAAGAGCCCAAAATATCCACAGCACCTATATGAGGACTCAAACCCATGACCATTAGATTAAGAGATTGTTTTCCTACCCAAGGAGCTGCAGAGCTATTTATCACAAATTGTTCTCAAACTAAAGGCAACTCTGTGCCCCCCCCCATATTTTTCTCTTCTGCTGTTTCTGAATCCATGAAGTGTTGCAACAGGCTCTTAACCTGAGGTTCCTGGGTTCAAGCACTGTGTTAGGCATTTTTTTTTTCTAGTCATAATATGTAAAAAGCGCCTAGTTTTAAAAATGCCTGGAGGACATGAAAGAGCAGCCAGGGCCTCCTTGTACCCGCCATCTGCCCTATGCGTGCCGCATCCCCTATCCCCCCCCCCCCCCCCCCCCCCC
>ML682073.1:1378531-1460738 GCA_007922195.1 Podocnemis expansa | reverse complement strand
TCAGCCCCATTGAACAGCTTTGTTAACCACCAGTGAGCATGTGCAAACTGACTATTCTCGCAGTAAAGGCTATTTATTCTTCCTTTCCCCCAGCTACTGGGCCAGCGCTGTCTCCGCTTCCTCCGCCCCAGGCTCCACAGTCCAGCTGCAGCCAGGAAAGCGCGTCCTGGGAGGCTTCAGCTCCTGTGCTAAGGGATGAAACCCGTGGGCGTTTTTGACAGCTCCCTGCTTGAAGAAGAGCAAGTTTCCCTCCCTGAGGCGCAGGCTGAGCTAGCAGCAGACAAGCCCTGAAGACGTCCCTTGCAGGCAGCAGTTAGGCTCAGCCTTGGGCTACACTGAGGGGTTTTTCGGCAGCCGTTGACCGCCATTTACAGAAGAAATGTAAAATTGCTTGCGTAAACGGCGGTCACTTTGTAAGCCACCGTTACACATTGGGGAAAGCTGACCACAAATAACTTGCATTCGGCTTTCCCCTAGACTTCCAGGGTTGGCCTCTGAGAGCGATGTGGAAAGTTCACATGCCCCCACAAGCCACTCCCAGAAGCCCAAACTGACGGCAGCAAGTCAGGCTAGACAAAGCCACTGTCTCAGGCAAACCTGGGGCAGGTTCAGCACTTTTATTCAGCAAGGGCACATGAATTGTTCGTATTATGAATGCCTGCGAAGATGGCGGGGGGGGGGCAGCGGGGGGGCTGGGGGATTCTGAGAAAGGGCCCAGGTGGGCAAAGCAGGGCTGTGAGCAAAAGCAACCAAGTGCCCAGCTGCATCTTTTGGAAAAACAAATAGTATCGTCAGGCCCTCACCCCAGTCACTAACCTGCCAAGGGCTTCTGTGCGTTTTGGACTGCCTAGTCAAAGGGTTGCAGATTCAGCTGCTCTATAGGGCTGCCAGTCAGCTTGTGAATCAGGCCAGTGCTTAGAATCAGATCATCCTTGGCTTTTATGATAAGCACAGCTCATGTCTGACTGGTTAGCACTTGTCCTGGCCCCAGTGTTATATTCCCCATACAAGCTGAGAAGATGACAACATAGCAAGACATGGACTTAGTAGACATAAACTTAGTGGCCTACTAGAGCTTTTGGGCTTCATAAACAGCCCCTGCGATGCACAGATGATGCCAAACCATTTATGGGATGCTGCAGGTGAACAGCTGCAAAATGCACATCCAGCAACATGTCACTGCAACATGCAAAAACCCTTCGACACTGACAGCATGGCCTGGCAGCTGAGGCTGCCAACCTTACATTTCAGCACCTCCTGCCCCAGAACGGAAGCACACAGAGGATGGGGCTGAACTTACTTCATGTACCCTCAGCTGTGATTGGGAAAATGCACTCAGTGCATGTCCCAGGAGGCATCCAATGATGGAACAACTGGAAATTAAGCTGCTGTGTTTGGCCTGCTTTCCTTCACACTGCTTTGCAAGGCCCCTGTATAAAGCAGAGGCAGAGGCCCTCAGCAAAGCAATTACACCTTATGTTCAGCAGAGCAAATTTCTTAACAGCCAGTTCCACCCCCCCCCCCCGCGCTTTGTTCAGCAATTTATGGCCACATCCCCCTGTGTAGCAGGTGCCTGTGCACTTCCAAGGGCACGTGTCAGCCCTAATTCCTCAAATGGTGACCAGATGTGGAAGGGGAAACATCACAAAAAGTTGTGGTTAGCACCCTCCAGGGACTAGGGTGTGTGACGCTGTAGCTCTTCTGTGAATCCCGAATCTATGCTCTGCTTGTCAGGGTCTGGGGAGAGACCCCAGCCCGCATAACTGGAAGAGGGTCTGTCAGGGTGCAAAAGCCTGCAAAGGGCTCAGCAAAAGTGCTGGTGAAAGCCAGTGAATGCAGGAGGAGGAGCCAGATCAGCTGGAGTAGTAAGACATGCCACATTCACACTGAGGCTCTGTATAAAATAAAAGGTCTCTACTAAGATTAACAATATTAAATAAATATTTAATCGAAAGTCCTTGGCCTGGTTCATAGCTCATCCTTTGGGTTAATATTCAGGTCGCCGGTTCCCAGGTGCGCCTGGTCTAACATCACTATCACTTCGTCTGCCTGGATTCGCTCCTGCAGAGAAATGGAGGAGAAAGAATAAACAGCAGCAGCAGCTCCGGCATCTCCCTTCCTCGCAGAGATAGTTTTCCACGCAGGAGGAAATTCAGCCTGGCACAGAAGGCCGGCGTAAGACCTAGGCACAACTTGCCCAGGGATGTAGTGTGGTTTCCTGGGCAGGGCACTAAGCTGGCACGTGGAGGAGCCAAACGTAGTTCTGGCATGACTTGGGGAGGTCACGTGACAATTCAGTGCCTTGGTTTCCCCTCCCACCCTTTGACTGTCTTACCTCTTTAGATATTAAAACTCTCTGGGGCCTGTTCCATCTGATCCATGTACAGCGCCCAGACCAACGGGGCCTGTCACACCGCTGTAACACAAACGGCTACTGCAGCGTCATGTACTGACGTCCTAAACTAAGACCCAAGAGACGGGCAGTTTGCAATTGCAAGACCACAGGAGTCCAGAAGGCAGAAGCGCTGTCTAGTGACTGATTAGCAGACAGGGTGTTAACACTCCTGACTTTTATTTCCTTTTGCCAGTGCCTGTGGGTGAGCTGAGATAGCTGCTGAACCCCTCTGCACCTGAATTTTGCTATCAGTGAAAAGCGCCCAGCCTGAGTGAAGTACCTAGCAGTTGCCAAGGGCTTTGAGCTCTCTGGGTGACAAAGACACTGCGCTCACAAAGCTGACGGGGGTCCCCTTGCTGTGGATTTCCCCTGGGACCCAGAAGCCCTCATTAACTGAATTGCCCAGTAAGTGTTACTAATGCTGAGTGTCAGTGACACTAGGATGTGTCTACACCTGTCTAAATGCCTGCAGAACAACCAGCAGGTGAGAGGTCGGCAGGAATCTGAGGCAGATTTGGGTCTAGAAAAAAGGACACTGACCCTCACACCAGGGACCCTGGAGGGATGTCTCCTCGCCAATGTGTCCCGGGCAGCTTGTGCCGATGGACCCGTGTACGCCAGCTCGCTCGCCATAAACAGCAGGGCAGACACAGCAGTGTGGGCTCTCCAAGCCTGCCTGGCAGCTGGGGTGTTCACTTGGGGTGCCCCTAGTGCGGCATCCTCATTGCTTTGCTTTTTAGAGTGAGCTCTCTGGAGCACCCCTGGCCCAGGTCCATCCGCAGAAGCTCCAGCATTGACATGTCTTGGGAGCAGCGAGCTCTCCCTCCACCCACCCACACATCTCTGTCGAGCTGGGTCTGGCTGGGAAGCATTGCTACCAGATACAAGTGTGTTGTGTGAAGACCACCTTCCCTTGGGTCAAACGTGCCTCTCTCCTCAAAGAGCTCGGAAAATCCCCCCATTTTTTATGCCCATCAGTAACTGCAACAGTGCCGGAAGTGGAGAGAGTGAGTGATATGGGGAGGGGTGGCCTAGACTTTGCAGCAAATGCTCATGGCTGTCGTCTCTGGCCCACAACAGGGCACAGCTGGCCAAGTGTATTATAGGTAGCGTGACCATATTTCCCAGTGGGACAAAGGGACACCGGCCAGGCTGGCCTAAGCTGCTCCTCTGAGGTCTGCCTCCAGCTCCCTGCATGCAAGATTTGTTGATCCCATCAGTTTTTCTGTCTAAGGCCACAGCCTGGACAGCACGACGGGATCCACGGCCTGAAGATGGGTCCCATCTGGCTATGGAAGCACAGTTCTAAGTCAGACACAACGCTTCTGTCTAGGCAGGCTTCTTGGTGGCTAGAGACAGGGGCTCTTTGCTGACAGAGTCGTAAGGGGCTCCCTTGTTTTCACTAGCTCCCTACCGTGCTGTCCCTGTGCTGCTCATGGCCACCTCTGTGTCCATCCTGATGGAAAAACTCACCAGCTCTCTGTAAAGGGGGTCCAAAGTGAACCAGAGGGCCACGGCGCACCGCTGGCCTTTGGTGACTGCTCTGACCCCATGGGGGTTCTCCCCGCCAGACGAGAAGCTGATCATGCGCCCACACTTAGGCTTGATAGAAGCCTGTAAAAAACAAAACGAACAAACAAGTGAAATGCTGCAACCACAATCCGTATTTAGACAGCAAAGAACCAGCACCTGTTTTCACATCACAGCTCTCATTTTTTCCTAAGCTCCCATAAGTCCAGGCTTTTTCTTTCAGTGGGTCTCTCTGAATAGCTCCAGGAGCTACTGATCCGTAGGGGAATCAGAAACTCAATGCATGGCCAAGATGGGCATTTTGCTCAAGGAAAAGGGCTCAATCTTGTCGCAAAGGACTAATCCACAAGAGCTGAGGTAGCATGTAAAGTCTGTGCAAAATTCACTGCAAACCAGCCATGCTCAAACTAGGCAGCAATGAAATGCCCCCTACGTGAGATCCAGCGAACCGTCACACTGGCTCAGCGATTCTTAACCTTTTGTGGGTTCCAACACGCTTGGTGGTGTGTCGCGACCCTAAGCACACACCAGGCCACCCTCACAGGCCAAATCCACTCATCTCCCTGGCTTTCTATGACACGCTTACTCCTGTGTGCTGCCCTGATACAGTGGTTGAGAACAGCTGCTCAGGCTGACCATGAGGAAATATTGCATACTTTTTTAACTGTAAGGGTCATTGTTCCAAAGGGTCACGGCGGATTCTACGCCCCTGATCAGCTTTTGAAAAGCTCTGCTCCAGGAGTTATTTTAGGGAGGTTCTCTGGCCTGTGCTATCCTGGAGTCATATAAAAATGACCACAATGGTCCCTTCTGGCCTTGAAAACTAGGGCTGTGTTCAGATGTGAGTTTTATTTCGAAACAACAGCCGTTGTTTCAAAATAAAATTTCTCATGTCCACACGACGAACTGTTATTTTGAAACAACGGGACCCGTTGTTTTGAATAACGGCTGTTGTTTCGAAACCGTTAAACCTAGCAGGAAATCGAAATAGCTGTTGTTTCGAAACAACGGTGTTCAGACACGTTGTTTCAAAACACCACCATTTTTTCGAAACAACTGTTTTGAAACAACATACCTGAACGGCCTTATTTTGAAATAACCATTTTGAAATAACAGCCGTTTCGAAAGCAGGCTTTCCCTTAATTCGAATTAATAAACTGTTAATTAGAATTAACTTATTTTGAAATAAGGATTTTATTTCGAAATGAGTTATTTCAAAATAACAGTTACCGTGTAGACATACCCTAGGACTCTACGACTCATGAGCAATGTTCCTCTCCTCCCTCTTTGAAGCCCAATGCCACATTTAATTTCTGACAGGGCCTGGTGACATTCAGAGCTGGCTGGAGCTGGCTTCTGGGTCCCTTCCTTCTTTGCACTAGCCGTGAGACATACCATACAAAGCAAACCTGACCCTGAGGCTGCTGCAGTCTAGCCTGGCTCACTTCCTAGTCTCAATGGCTGCAGTGACTTTGCACTGGAGATTGGAAGCCCATGGAAGCACGGCCCTGCATAATATTCTGCAGCTGATGTGGTGACTTTAAACTTCCTGCTTCAGCCTGGTCCACAAAGCTCAGGTGGGAGCAGATCTGGAGTCATGATCAGCCTGGATAATAAAACCAACACCCCTGTGCAGTCACGCCTAACACAGGGGATCTTTAGTGCTGTTGCAGAAAAGGATGTTGTGGCCCAAACTGGAACAGAAAAAAATACTGAATTTCAGGCGCAAGCACAAGTCAGTTGCTCTGATTTCTGCAACACACTGAGCGGTTCAGTAGCAGCTTCAATTATACATGCAGTTGGCTTATTTCTTTAAGAGGACATCCCTTTTACCATTCCAGGTGTATAAAGAGAAGTGTTGCACAGAGCACATGGGAAGTCATTGGCCTGCCCTACTCAGAGTACTGGGTTCAGTTCTAGGTGCCATTTTCATGGAAAGATGTGGACAAACTGGAGAGTGTCCAGAGAAGAACAATAAAAAGGTTCAGAAAACTGGACCAGTGAGGAAAGGTTAAAAACAATGGGCATGTTTATTTTTAAGAAAAGGAGACCAGGAGAAAACCAATACCAGACTTCAAATTATGTTAAGGTCTGTTAAAATAAGGACAGTGCCCAAGTGTCCTCTACGGCCATTGGAAACAAAGCACGAAGAAATGGGCTGAATGTCCAACAAGGATAGATTTAAGTTAAATATTAGGAAACTCTGTCGAACTGTAGGGGAAGGGTAGCTCTTGAATAGGCTTGCAGGGAGGTTGTGAAATTCCCATCACTGGATATTTCTAAGAACTGGCTGGACAAACCCCTGCCAGGGTCAGTCTAAGTTTTCTTGGTCCTCCCTCAGCGCATGGGGCTGGACTTGCTGACCTCTCACCACTCCTTCCAGCCTTACTCTTCTATGATCTTCATGTCCATAGGTACAATGTTCCTGCTGTGTCAAGCTCAGGGTATTGGAGCGAAGAGGTGGATGAGGCAACATCTTATCTTGGACCAGCTTCCCACTGGTGCAAAGAGAGATCCTTACTTTGTCCCACTTGCTTCACATTTGGACACTAGGGGGCATCAAAGCTCAAATAACGAGAGACACACGAAATAGGATTCCCAGCCAGCCTGTTGGCTTCTTACAAACTAGCCTCTTAGAGATTCCAAAAATCCACTCTCTGCAGAAGTCAGGAATCCCAAGGGACTGTTGGTGCCTGAGGATGCCAGCAACAAGGTCATGACACCAGTTTAATATTTGCTGCCACTCTTCTACCTTCCTTGACAGAGAAACTGAAATTGCTCACTAGCTGAACTGAGTAGCAATAAAACCTTCTCGCTGGGTAAGGCTGCTCTCGTTCACAGTTGCAGAGCAAGTGGCTGTGAGTCACACTGACAATATCACACTTGGCGAAGCCTTGCTCTGCAGCATTACAATGGAGAATATGGCTTTTCAGATTATGTCTAGAATGGATTTATTTCTATGGGAAACAAGGAGCCTTGTTCCACAGGGGTAGCCGTGTTAGTCTAGTGCAGTAAGACAATTTTCTCCCATGAAAACTCATGCAATAAATAAATTTGTTAGTCTTTAAGTGCCACAGGACTCCTCATTTGTTTAAGGAGTCTTGTGGCACTTTTAAAGACTAACAAATTTATTTATCGCATGGTTTTAAAAGTGCCACAGGACTCCTGGTTTGTTTTGCTGACCTAGACTGACACGGCTACTCCTTTGGAACGTCACAATATTCCATGTACTCATGATCCATCATCACCATTCAGGGAAATCACAGGATTTGAACTTGTACAAAAATATATACTTGTACCAAAAATATACCTTTGGAAAGGTATTAGAGTCATTTCTTTGGCTCATCATGAAATGTATATTTTTTGTACAAGTTCAAATCCTGTGATTTTCCCTGGATGAAGATTTCCCCTAGATGATGATGATGGGTCATGAGCAAAGCATGCAAAGCAGACTGCATGTGTAAGGAGCTGCCAGGCCCCACCACTCGGCATGGCCTGGGATGGGAGGACAAGGTTGGGGAGGGGGGGGACAGAGAGAGACGCCTGGTCCTAAATGCCCTGGAGGAGGGGGGTCAGGAACCTTCTCCTGTCAAGTTAGTCCCACCCACCCCACCATGCAGTGTATCCCGGGATTTTCCTAACAGCCCCTCTGCACCCCCCTGAATTTCCCAACCCCTCCAGCTGTCAGCTAGTAACAGCATTACACCAATTTAGTGAGCACCCCAATGCCCCTCCTCTACCCCCCCAACACCCCCCCAATTTAAAGGGAAGCCGCTGACTCCTTGTCCCCCTGAGCATCTTCCCCTCATGCCCGCTGGGTGGCTTCCCCAAGTCCCCCGGGCACCCTTTCCCCCCGGCTTCCCATCCCCGACTCCCTCAAGACCACTTACCTGGCTGTCGGAGCTGCTCCCACCCGAGCACACTCATCACTGGCACCATTCTTCCGGCCGGCAGGAAGCTGTGCCAGGAAGTTTGAGATCTCCTGCCCTGAGCATGATTTTAAACTCCCTTGAACAGCTCCAACCGGTCGGAAGAGCGTGTTTTTGGGGCTGGCTAGGAGCGACAGCTGCCAGCAGTGTGTGGCGGGCAGTAAGGTGTGCACCAGAGAGCGAGGGCTGCTGCGCACACATGCAGCTTAGGGAACAGTGGCTGGGATCTTTTTATTGGCTCCCAGCATGTGTTAGCCATTTTTCAATCCTGCTCCCACTGAAATCATTGGGTGTTCTTCCATGACCTCCCAGGAGAGTGGGGCCCGTTTCATTCAGCGAGAGCAGGATCCATCATTCCCACACTCCCACCTCCCATCTCTCTGCGTGACTCAGCTTTGGAAGAAAGTTAACAACCAATCCCTGCCCTGCTGGCCCATGGTCGGAGCGTGGAAGGGCTATTTGAACATGTCTCACTGAACAGAGTTATTGGCCTTGGAGCCTTGTGACTAGGTTCTCTCTATCCCAGAGGCTTTCAAGCGGGTGTGGGGCACACCGACCTGGGGGGCATGGAGTGGATTCTGGGGGGCCAGGGCTCTCCAGATGCCCAGCTCTGAAGGCAGCACAAGTCAGGGTAGCTAGTAAGTCTGAGAACCACTGCTCTAGACCAGCATCACGTAGCCACAGAAGAGAGCTGTTTGCCAGGGCGCCTGGGTTCCTTTTTTTTAGGCTAGATTATAACCCACTGTACAGCCTGGGGCAAACTGCATCGCCTCTCTGTGTCTTGGTTTTTCCTTCTATAAAATGGGTAAATGACCACTGTAATCCTTGCCAAGGCATGAGACCTATCTGATATTTTTCAAGTGCTTTGAGATCTGATAGAAAGCACTGCTGACTGGAAGTGCAAAGGGTTATCATGAGACCTGTGGATTTTGCATAGTTCTTTTCCTGCAAAACGTTGGCCAGCGAGAAAGAGCCATAAAGCAGCTCTGTTTACTGTACTGCTCAGCATTACGTGGAAGCAACAGCAGTTCTGAGTCCCCAGTCCTCAGAGATGTTCAGGTGCCATACTCCTTTTGTGTTCAGCAAATACCTCTGTCCTGTGCATGTGGGCAGTCCTTGCATGGGGTACTTGTGAGATAAGCCACGCGGCACTAGCCTTGGGTTCAGGAACTCCCAGAGGCCTCCTCTCCCCTCACACAAAACCAGAAGCTCCGGAGAAACAGAGTGAGAAGGAGCTCCTCAGCCACCCACCTGACACCTTATTTTCCCAGTGAAGGTGATTCACTTACAGTCACAGTCTTGGCATCCATCTCAGTGAATATGAACTCCCCTCCTTCAAAATCCGCATTCAGGTACAGAAGGGCGCTAGGAGAAGAAGGAGGAGATCCCGCTGAGACTGGCTGGCGGCCCCATGCCTCTTAGCTGGGGGCACTGAGAGCAGAGAGTCCCAAACGCCGGATTCGCCCTGCCCGGTGGCCAGCTGACCACCCTCCCAGCGCCTGCTGTAAATGCCCAGGAAGTCAGACGCTGGGAGGTGACTAAGCCATAGCATTTCAGGAGCTAAGTTCACCCTGTCCTGGGCAGGCGCAGGGGGGGTGGAGACACAGGGGCAGGGCTGTATCTAAGCCCAACGGGGACACACATTCTTCTTTCCTGGGGCAGATGTGCCGCCCATCTCCCAGCTTGTGAGACGGCTGCCACGTTGCGGGAAAGGGGGAACCACCTAGAATATCATTTGGCTGCCAGAGCCATAAGCTCCCCAGATCTTGGCCCCAGTTCCCTTCAGAACCGCGAATGGAGCCCGAGGCCGGAGCTTCCTTCCTCAGCCCATCATTGACTTGGATTTCCCTGCTCCAGGGTGGCCGAACACTATCCAGCAACGGAGCCAACACAGGCTCTTGCGGTCATGGCCCCACATACCTGGTGCCCAACATACTTGTCTGTTTCCCTTGCCTGGCCCCTACACATGGCACAGGCCCTCACGGCAGGTGTCGGCTCAGCCCCTACCTGTAGTCCCGGAAGGTGTAAGCCGGCGGCTCCTTCCAGCACTCACTGGCCTCGGGATCCAACAGGCAATTGTCGGCATGGATGGGGTGGCTCAGGTCATTCCTCCTCTCCTGCTGGCCTAGACAGCCCCACACAGAGGGGAGAAGAAGGGGTGAGATGGTGTTTGTTTGAGGTCTCAGAGGTTTTTGCATGGGGAGGGTGCTTGCTGCCAGACAAAAGGCAAAGAAAGGGGACGAAAAGATGGAATCTGGAGAGCAGGATGACAAAGAATTGACATCTGTGTTGCATCTACTACAGCCAAGGGGAGACACTGTGGCCCTGCCAGAAAGGACATGCCAATCTGCGTAAAAGAGAGCAAAGTGGGGGGCACTGAGACAGAGAGAGAACAGGGGAAAAGGCAGAAAGATACAGGGAGAAGAGGAGAGATAAGAGCAGGATGAACAAACTCATGTCCTCTGCAAGTTCCAAAGGGATAGCCTTGTTAGTCTAGTTCAAGAAAAAAAGCAAGCAGTCCGGTGTGCTCTGTGGGTGGCTTTTCTCTGACACAGGAGCACTGCAACCTTTGTACGTTCAATAGCATTGCCCCATCCACCTTGACTGTTTCTGCAGCACCGAGCTGCACGGCTGGGCCCCCCTTACCAGGCAGGGCAGTACGGCACACCATATGCGTGTAGGAGAAGTAGAGGGTGGTGTTCAGCAGAAAGTAGGACTCCACGATCCGGCGCGCCTTCTCGCTGATGTCATAAAACAGGCGGGCGCTCTTCAGCGGGATGCGGCCTTCATAGCCGAACTGCAAGGCAATCACACGCCAAAATGAGCACCCATAGCCCCGGAGCAGGAGAACATCCCTCTGACCTACAGGTCTAGAGAAAAGAGGAAACCACACCTTGAGTGCTTTGAGGACAGTGGCACCTTCAAACCTCTCGTTGGGGGTGTGGGGCGAGGTTTTCCCTCTATAGCCATCTCCTGCCAGCACGATCTCCTGAAGGGAACAGCACAAACAGACATTAGGGGGAAGGGACATCAGTTGTCCCAAGGAGAAAGCCTCAGGTCAGAGTCTTCATCCTGTTCTCTGCACCCGTACGAAATACCAGTGCAATCAGATGTTCTGTTCTGCTCTGGTAGCAATCAACAGCAGTGTCAGCTAAGGGCCAATTGCAACTTTGCTGTAGCTAAGATGGCAACTGAGCCCTCACAGCTCGGTGGGAACAAGAGAGATTCATGACAGCAAGGCTGTTTTCAGCTCAGCTGCTCCCTTGCTTTTGAGCAAGCCACTATACCACTGTGCCTCAGTTTCCTCCTCTCAAAAAGGGGGAAAAAGTCCTTGGAGATCTGTGGGTTAAAAGCACTATGGAAAAGCCTGATGTTGTTAAAGATCACAGTTCAATTTAGTTAAAGAAATATGGAAAATTATCCTTTCAACTCATGATCTGTCCTTAAGTGTCACGTAGTTTTATAAAATGAAAATATCTTCTGTAAGATTCAAGCCTCCAACCCTTGAGGTCTTGCAGGACATGAAGCTTAGGGCCCTGCATGCAGAGAGAAACAGGGAGACAACGAAACTAACTACAGACAGAGAGAACAAATGCCCTCTGGTTGTAAAATGTAAGCAAACTGTGTCCTTCAGGAAAAAGCAAATGAGATGACTGAAAGCCCTGGAGTGAGTAGCTGTAATGCAGGCAAAGGGATTATTTAGGAGTGAGCTATTCCCTAACGGGACTTTTGGTGTCACTGGTGACCAGTGGGGGCTAGATCCTTAAGTGGTGTCTATTGGCACTGCAGCGTGGGCCAGAAGTCGGGCTCCAGGGAGCGTCTGATGTGCAGAACCAAGCGCTGATCAGATGACACCGTTCTGTTGCGGAAGCCAAACTCTGACCCTGGATATGAACATGTAACTCCCAGTGAGCTCATTTTGCCATCACGTGGGTACAATCTGGAGACAAGTTCTTGTGTTTGCTGGTGGCCTTGTGCAGTTAGCCAAAACCAGACAACCACACCCTCCCCACGTAGCTTCCCTCCCATGTCCACCTCAGATACTCACACTGGCCATGCTGCGCAGCTCCCTGCACTCCTCCTCTGACATGACATTATCCAGTAGCACCCGCTGCGTGCCGTTCAGTTGCTGGGAGTTGTAGATGAGCTGCACATCACTGTAGAGCAGAGACCCCCCTAAGGGAGAGACAGGAACAAAACAACCCTGAATGCAACATCTCCTCGCTGGCCCGTCAGTCACACCGAGGCGCTGGGCCAGCTGAGGTCAGCCTGGAGGAACAACTTCACAGAAGCATAGCAGAGCGCACAATCTGGCCTGGCCTCAACAACAAAGACAGAGGCAATAGAAACACAGAGAGGGGAGATCAACTCACTGCTGGCGTACCAGTGGGTCCCAGTTCCCACTTTCTCATTATAGCCCCCGGGCCATATTCTAACAATGCGGCACAGACATGCACCTGGGCCCTGTCCACGATTAGCTAACTGGATTTTGGCTGAACAGCCACCATGACCAATTCATATTTTAAGCTGACCTTGAATTTCCTCTGTGTTTATTTTGTATGACTCTTTGTGTATTTGGCTCACGGCTCTGGAATGGTCAGCGGCACTTCTTTTTTTTTTTTTTTTTGTTTTGACTTCTTCCTTACTCCCATTAAAGCTGTATGTGGTTGCCTTACTCGTGCACATGACTGCTGACAGAAGCTCTTGTGGAGGCCAATTTCAGGTCATGGAGTGGATCCTTCCCCCCATGTGGGGCTTCTGGGGAGCAGGGAAGCTGTGGAAGGAGCTTTTTCTCCAAACATGTGTCCCCCATTGCCCCTCCAGTTGGTGGCACCCTTCTGGTATCTCTCATGTCCTAGGTCTTCAGCTCATGGATGTGGGGCCATCTGCTTGTGATGCAGGAGAAGCACCTCGCCCCAAACAGGCCACCACATCGCAGATCATTCCTAGTGCTACAGTCTCCTCACTTTGTGGTTCATTCCTAAAGGGACTGGGAAGGACTGGAGCGAGAAAGGCAAAGACAAGTTGCTGCCTTCAGCAAAATATCTACGTTCTGCCTGTTCTTGATAGACATAGGGCAGCTGACTTGGCCCAGCCACCCTTCCATTATGACAGAGGGGCAGCCAGGCCAAATTACAGCAAGGGAGACTGGCATTGCAACCTGGCACACAGGATCACCATGCCACTCCGCTGCCTCCTTTGCCTGTCACTAGAAGAGCCGCTGGCCGTGATTCACTCTATGGATTGCAGGCCAGCCCCATAGACTCATAGACTCTGAGGTCAGAAGAGACCAGTATGATTATCTAATCTGACCTCCTGCACAATCCAGGTCTCAAAGCCTCACTCACCCATTCCAGAAATAAGCCTCCAATCCAGTGGTTCTCAGCCTTTTGCAGATCATGACACACTTTGTGTTGTGTTGTGACCCTCCAGGATGCACCAACCCACCACCCCAAGCCTAAATCCAGCCATCTCCCTGGCTCTCCGCGACACACTTACTGCTGTGTGGTGACACAGGAATGTGTCCAGACATAGTGGTTGAGATTGAGAACAATGTTCCCTCTAATTACTCGTAGACTGTGTGCGCAAACAATTTCTTTGTGTGTGCGAAAAAATTTTGTTGTGAGCACCAATATTAGAACTATTGAATTTTTTTGTGTGCACTTTATTTTGTGTGCGCAGGTTTCACGACCTGTGTGCGTGTGCACACGTGCACAGCATAGAGGGAACAGTGGTTGAGAACCACTGTGCCAACCTATGACAGTTATTTAAGTCCTCAGCTCATGATTTAAGGCCTTTTAAGACATAAAGAATTCACCAGCAGGTAAGCCACGTCCCATGCTACAGAGGAAGGCAAAAATCCCCAGAGCCCCAGCCAATCAGCCCTGGGGGGAAATTCCTTCTTGACTCCAAATACAGTGATCAGTGAAACTCCGTGCATGTGGGCAAGTCTCACAAGAAACAATTCTCTGTAATAGAAACCAGCCAGTCACCCAAGAAACAATTCCCTGTAATAACTCAGAGCCCAGCCCATCTACCCTCCCTTCTTAGGCCACTGGCATGTCCACCAACAGTAACCATAGAGCAAAGATCAGTCAATTTCCAGAACAGGGCATCCCATTATGCTCTAGGGTGGACCTAATTTTCTAGGCCTGCAAGCTCATTGGGGCACTAAATGGTTCCAAACATTATTTCAAGCCAACAAAACTTCATGAGTCTCCTGGCGCCGCATGCATACAGGATGCGATGTCACAGTGAGGCGGCACAGGTCTGCTACAGAAAAGCTGTAAAACATCAGCTGAAGAAGCATCACCTTTCTTACTGGGCCAGGGAACACACAGAGTGGTTTCATGTGGTATTCCCAGGAGATTCCAGCCGGGACCCCTTTTTGGAGGGAAGGATTTCTACATCATGGGTTCATATCTGCTCATGATTGGTAATGTCTTGAGTTAACTTTGAGATCCTCTTAAAATAGCCCATGCAGTCCATTGTCCTCCTAGCATGGATACTACAGTCATCACTTGATGGCTTGGGGCAGCTTTCCTTACTGCAGGTTGGGCCTTTTTGTTCTGGGTTTGTACAGGGCCTACCTCCTACATGCGAGGGTAAGACAAATAAACAGTTACAATGATAAACACCACTTCTGCTGGACAGGAGGAAGTTGGTGGATTGGACCCATACATTTCAGCAAGCGCAGAAGAGATTAGCTTTTTGGTGTACATTTGACATGATGCTCACATGCTCTTCTGGACCCCCCACCCCGGGACAGGGGATTCAGCTGCCCTCATCCAAACTGAAAAACAATGAGCAGATGAGGAGGGGAGATAAAAAAACAAAAATAAAAGCAATAAGAACAAAGTCTGTGTGTTTCAAAAAATTGCCCTCATGTTTCTCTGGGAGGAAGGTGAAATCTTCCGGAATCATGGGTAATTTCTCTGCCATGGGAAAGCTGCAATGAAAAGGAGGACGCGGCGGTTGCACTTTTCTCTCGAAATGTGGCGTGATGGAACATTTCTATTAAGCCTTTTTTCTTCTGGTCAACTGCAGCACATTTTGGAAGGGTTCCAGGCCAGTGGAGGGCACGTGATACTGAGTCAAGATCCCAGCTAGCTCAGGAATAAGCTACAAGGAAGATTTGGGTTTCTTGCACAGGGAGCTTCCCTGACAGTCTGTTCTGCTGCTTCATCATAACGTTGCTAATAAACACGCATGTATCAGAAACAGAGCCCTGGACCTAAACCTCACATACTTTGGCCACTATCCGACTGGGGTCTGAACCTATAAAAAATGTTTTTTTGTCACTGCTTTCTTCTGAATCTGCTTTCAACAGCTCCCCATTGCTGACCAAGGATGAACTTCAGCTGCCAGGATTGAGTCTAACTGCCAATATCCAGCAAATTCACAGAGATACGCCAAGAGCCCAAGCCAGGGAAAGGAGGGTCAGTCTATTGCATATAGGAAACTCCATCTTCCTTCTGTCCGTAGGCACTGACACTCTGTACAAAGTTCAGTGCACACTGGGCTGGTGATCTCTACAGTGCAAATGGATAAGTGCTGGGGCTAGACTGTCTTCACAAAAGCCAGGATTTGCCCTGGCCTCGCACTGTTCACACAGAGGTCTCCAAATGTTTCACAGACAGTCAGTATGCCTCGCAAGCGTGGCTCTGAGGAGTGGGCAGCAGCACCATGGCTACTTAAAAGGATGGGCGGATGCAGACACAAAGGGGTCAACTGGCCCCATGGCAAACCAGTCCTGGGAGCAGTGCCTCGCATCCTCTGGGTTTAACCAGGACCTGCTGGCACGATGCTGAACATAGCCTGTCCTTGCCATCCTCATGCACCTACCTCCAAGAGTCCTCTGGGGTCACGTATTTCATAGAAGCCACCACACAGCTGATCGAGGGCTTAATTCTGCTTGCTTCGTCCGTGGGGACAATCCAGTGGAAGCTCACAGGACTCCTTCTGGGAGTAAAGCAAACGAGGGCTGGGGGCTGATCTACTAGCTGATTTAGTTGGGATTGGCCCTGCTTTGGGCAGGGGGTTGGACTTCACTAGATGCCTCTTCCAGCTCTAATCTTCTAGGACTCTGCTGATCACAAATCAACAGGGAGTTTTCCAGGAAAGCTCCATGGGGCCAGATAAGCCGGATGGTCCATAGCAATAAAAAGCTCTGTTATGAAGCCCTGGATTTTATTACCAGCCCCAGCCCCCACCATTCAGGAGTGGAGCTGCAGTGGCCATCCCTTCAGGAGGCTTTTTCATTTTGGCGATATATTTGTAATTCCAGCCGTCCCCTGGGGGAAGCCATGGACGACGCCAACTGTATATTACAGAGACAATAGATCCTCGGCAGCCAGAAATAAAAAGGAGCTGTATTATTTTTGACGGCTGATACGTGCTCAGAGATTCGTTCTGAAGGAATCCTCCAACCAGCTTTGTGCACAAACCAGGGCAGCCAACAGGAGGGAGTCTGGAGTCAGGGCTTTGGGGCAACACCCAACAACCCAAATTCTCAGGAGACTGGCAAGACCGTCTGATGATCAGCTCTTCAGAGAATTAAAGCCCAGCAGCTCTAGCTCGACGGAGCCTCTCAGCTTTGCAGTAGTGAAGTTCTGTGGGATCAGGTGGAGTAACGCTTAACCTGGGAGTAACGCTGACTTCAGCTAGCCTCAGCCCTTCCCTGCCCTCTCCAGGCTCACAGCAACCTTCAGTGACACCTGAATTTGAGTGAATCAAGGCTTGCCTGTAAAGCCAAGTGAAACCGTTGCTCAAAGCAAAGAGGCTCTTTGCATCCAAAGTGCCTGTTCCATATGGTCAGGAATGAAGCGAGGATGGCAGGAGATGGCTTGCTGTGTGGAGAAGCTGCCATTCTGGAGCACAGCCTCAAGAGCAGCATTTTCTTGGCAACATCTGTGACGTGATGATTGGCTTTGGCATCTGCCAGGGCCGTACCTGAACAGTGGGATGTTTATCCTGGCAGAGAGGAGTCCAGCTGGGGTTGAGATCAGAGGACGACAAAGCCCAAAGGGATAAAAGGCCTTACAAATGTGTTGTGGTTCCTTCTGGTGGGTTTGCACTGAGGTGACCCTGGCTTGGGAGCCGTAGTGTGAACGCTGCATCCTTGGGCCACAATTTATGGATATAGCTGGCTTGGCTCCTCCACCTTCCCAGACCTGTTGTTACAACTGCAGAGGGACCCGGTTCTGATCCAAATTAACACATGTGGGAATCTGCAGCCAGTCCACAGGGGACGATGGACTTATGGCTACACAAAGTTAGGACAGGAAAGAATCAGGTCCCAAGTGCGTCCTGCAGAGACAAGCAGAAGATTTTCTGGGAAAGGTTGCAGGCAGAAGAAGGGGAGAATTGACTTTTTCTAATTTTTGGAGAGTGATTCTTCAGATTCTTTTAACCAACAAAAAGCTATCTTTTCTCACTGTGCCCTTCTTTTGTCTCCCTTTTCTTAACCTCTGTTTTCCACTGGAAATTGGGAAAATAAAGAGAGACTATAAAGAGGGGGCGGAATAGACTAAATCTGCAAGTCTTTTAGTTTTGGTGTGGTTTACTTTCAGCTGGAAACCTGGAGAATTTCAGCTAAATCCCACAACATTTAAAGAAGAAACTAATAAAAATGGCTAAAAAATTCCCATGAACTTTCATATCAAGCAACTTGCTCAAGAGCCCTCAGTTAGCAGGTTCTTCTACATCGCCCGGGCCACGCTGGGGAGTGCTAACAATGCATTGATCACGTGCAGTTAGGGCTGGCCAAACGCAGCCCTGAAGGGATATGCAATATGATCCAAGACTGCAGGAACACCCGGCCTCCACTGTCACTCTGGAGTCCCTCCTCTATATTAAATGTGCACAGCTGCTAACGGCCTGATCAAACAGTTGCTATGGCCCTGGCCTGGGCAAATGTTAGTCTCCTCTCCTCATCTTGTTCCCTGCTAATGCTCTGGATCATTTTTGACTGCATCTGCTGACCATGATTTCCAATGGGAGTGACGGCCAGGATCACCTGGGATGCTGTGCAAGATCTGGTTACAACGAGAGCCACAGGGCAGAAATCGTCCCCCATCCAAAGAGCAAACTAAACCTCTGGAGACTTGACATGATTGTCTCTCCTGCCCAAGCAAGGTGCAGCTGGCTCAGTGGTAAAAGAGGAGATCTGCTGGGGCTAGCTTGATGTCAGGTTGTTTTGTAGTCAAGGAATGGCTTTGGAATCTGGCAAGAACATTGTCTGTTTTCCAAATTGTTCTTGGGCAAACCTCAGTTATTAGCCTAAGATTTTACAGCTATTTTCTCTGGTTTGGGGCCAATTGCTGAACAAGTTGAAACCCCTGCAGATAATGTGCCTACCAGGCCTCAGAAAGAAGCAATCTGAACCAAGCCAGATATGAAAGTGAGCAAGAACAAGTGATACTGTGCTTATTAGTGTCAGAGGATTCAGCAAGGGTGGGGGTGGCTAGGAATTTCCAAAGTCTAATGCCTCCACTGGCACTCAGTGTGCGACTTTGGGCAACAAGAAAAACACTCTCCTCAAGGCAAACAAGGAGTCCTGTGGCACTCTTAAAGACTAATGAATTTATTTATCACATGAGCTTTTGAGAGAGAAAATCCCACTTTGTCAGACACTTTGAAGATGGGGGATTTTTCTCCCATAAAAGCTCACACGATAAATAAATTCGTTAGTCTTTACAAGTGCCACAGGACTCCTTGTTTGTTTTGCTGAACTAGACTAACATGGCTGCCCCTTCTCAAGGGGTATGGTCTGAGGATTAACATCCATAGCATGTTTTGAAGGTGAGACACGCTACGGAGAGCTTGGGATCAGTATGAATCGTAACATGGGAATGACTGTATCAGAGCAGACAGCTGCTTCCTCTGATCCAGTCTCATCTCACCAGCTTCTGAGCTCAAACAAGAGGGCTCAGCGATTTCGAGGATCAGGTCCCGGTGGCAGGGCATCATGCTGGGGAAGCCCAACAGGTCACTCACTCTGGTGCCATCACACAGAGACGTAACAAAGAGAACTGGGACTCCCATAGCTGATACCAAGACCTGACTTCATGGCTTTATCCCCGTCATTGAAGGTAAAGCAACGCACACCTTCATTACTCAGCGAAAACCTCTCGTTTGGTGGAGATTCTCTGTGCAGACTTACCCTCCGGCAGCTCTCGATCTATTTTGGGCTCGGGTTTCCTTTCCAGAGACAGCATGGGACCATCCACTAACTCACTGTTAACATCTGAGGAGTCTCTGAGGAGATGAGGAAAAGCCACGTGTTTTCAACGGGTTTCAGATTCTGGGAGTCCCCCTCTCCCCCAGTTTTTGCAGCCATCAGACAACCAGCAAAAGAAACAGATTGGAAAGGACCGGTGGGGAAGTGCAGCTTTTGGTGGCATGATCCTAGCTAGTTTGGATCTGTCTCTTGGGGACCGTTGGGGGACCTGGCTAAACCAGCAACTCAGAAGTTGGTATGTGGGGAAAAGAACAGCATGACAGACATTTTTCATATTTCAAATTTCTACTGCTGGCCTAGGACAGCACAGCTCCTAATGAACCAAAGGACTGCCCCTGGGTCCATGGGTGCAATCCATTTGAAAAGGCTTTTTTTAACCCTCTCGCCCCAAAACTCTGGAATAGTCTTTGTGCTTTGAAAGGTGTCACATTCACACCGAAAACCTCAAGTTCCCAAGAGCGGGTTCCTTGGGTGTGTGGGGAGCAGCAGCCATGCACGCTGTATCGCCTGGCCAATGGATCCTACCAGTGACCCAGAGGAGCTGCAGGGATGCATGCACAGCCCCCCGACTCTGTGCCCTGCAGTATGAGCCCATAAGGTACCATTAGCTAAACACGCTAGATCTGGCCTCGTGGCGCTGCCCTCAGCAGGAAGGATTATGGAGTTCCCACAGGCGGCACTCTCCTCTCGGCACACGCAGGGAGCCCCCAGCCCAGCCCAGTGTCTGGTAGTGAGGTGCTATCCTTTGAGTGAGATAAAAGCTTCTCAAAGCCCTGTGCACTGAAGACAGCAGTGTGTTCTCTGCATGAACGCACAGCACGGGGGCTCAGGAGAAAGGGGGCCTAGCTCTTGACTGGCATATAGCCTTGGGCAAATCACTTGGGTTCTCTGTGCCTCAGTTTCCCCCAGTTCCCTGCTAGATAAGGGTACCGGGAGGTTTAATTCCTTAATGTTTGAGAGACACTCAGATAAAACCAGCACCGATGTTACAGAAAGGTCTGTGACCAGAGTGAAAAGGATCCAATCATTTTCACTGAGTTATGGGGCTTGCTGGAGTTGTTTAGTCTGAAGAAGCGTGACGGGGGATCTGATAGCAACCTTTAACTATCTGAAAGTGGGGTCTGTGCGGATGGAGCCAGGCTGTTCTCAGGGGTGGCAGATGACAGGACTAGGAGCAGTGGTTTCAAGTTGAAGGGGGAGGTCTAGGTTAAATTTTAGAATGAACTTTTCCATTAGGAGGGTGGTGAAGCACTGGAATGCTCTCTTCAGCAAACAGACTGTCTTTTCTATCACAGCAGTGCCTACTTTAAAATACCGTGTAACCCTCAGTTCAGAAAACAAGCCACGCTTTTGGTCTGCGTCTTACCTGTGCTCATCCTGGCGGGCACCATAGCTGCTCCAGTAGTTCTACAAGAAGAGAAAGGGGTGGGTTCTTTGCACAAAATGATCAAAATGACTCTCAAAAACCATTTGAGAGGAAACAGGAAACATTTGAGTGTTAATACATTGTAGCTGGGAATGCAGAGAAAATCTGGGAATGTGCAAGGATGTCCTGGTGAGCACTTTCACATACTGTTTCTCTCATCTTCACACCCACACCCTCCCACTCTTCTCCAAAAGCCTATACAGCAGGGCTTGTGTTTCATGCTCTGGAGCACAGTCACAGTCCACTGGCACCCAGGAGGTCGCTCATCTGCAAATCCATTACTTCGGCTACTTCCAAAGGATGGTCCTGTGGCTAACACACTGGCCCAGCTCTGCCGCTGGGCAAGCTATTTAGACTCTTTGTGCCTGCCTCTGTTTGCCCACCAGTAAAACATAGCTAACGCCACTTCCCTGGCAGACAAGAATGGTGGGAGGTTTAATTCATGAATGTCTGCGATGTCCTTAATGTCTGTGAAGCATGCCGATAAAACCATGTCACAGGAAGGGCTGTAACTAGATGGAAAATGGGCCCAGATTAAAGAATGCAAGAGAGCCAGATCCTAAGGTGATGGGGTCTGTCTCTCTCAGAAACTGATAACACCTGCATGGGCTTGCCAGGTTAATAAATTCTTCTTGATGGGAATGAAAGTAGATAGGCCCCTTTGAAACATACTTCACCTCACACGCTTGGCCTTGCTAATGGGGACAGAAAACCAGATCAGATCCAAGTGGCCAAGTCTGGAATGAACAAACCACAATCGCAGGGAAGAGCTACAAGTCATTACCGGCTCAGTGTAGGAGAATCCTAGGCCAGCTGCTCCCATCTGTAAGAGGTCAGATTCCAGCTTATGACGCCTCACAAACATGGCAGCTTGCTGCAATAACCAACAGACAGGATGAGGAAAGGTTAGGTTGGTCAGGAACTGAGCTTCCAATTCATGATTCCCATGGGACCTCAGGAAAAGCAGTGATAGCATGTCCACACTACGGACTCATTACAGCTATGCCACGGCAGTGCAGGTGCTTGCTACATCGATGGAAGGGGCTTTTCCATCACCTTAAGAAATCCATCCCCTCGAGAGGCATTACATAGGTTGATGGGAGAATTCTTCACACCCGTAAGTAACGTACAGTAGCTAGGTCAACCTAAGTTTTAGTGTCGACCAGGCCTCAGGTTCTCTGCACCTCTGCTCTACCTCCGTCCATGAGGATAATGAACTGCCCTGCTTCACAGGGGTATCATGAAGATCAGCCCATCACAGACGGCGAGACATGCAGAGGCTATGGAAATAGAGGTCAGATTAGCACCTAAGAGACACTAAAGTGAAACCAGCTGTGGCAGGATGACACATCTCCCAGGGCTGTGATGGGAACGTTCTTCAGCATGGGAAAGGGACTCACTGAGGGGAATGCCTGCTAAGAAGACATTTCCTCCAGTGGTGATTGAGTAAGTCCTGTTTCATCATCTGAACCAAGGCTGTTCCCCACCCATCTAATGCAAGGCTGTTCCCCGCTTTGTCCAGACTAGCATTAAATGACTCAAGCAGTAAGACTGGCTTCCACCCCTTCCTACAGGGAAATATTTCTCAGTCAAGTAATAGCCCTCACTGTCCAGAGTTCTCCTGGTGCTCCTGGCCTGAGTTCATCACATTCCTATTACTTATCTTCCTCACAAGTTCAAAAGGGGCAGCCGTGTCAATCTAGTTCAGCAAAACGAGCAAGGAGTCCTGGGGCACTTAAAGACTAACAGATTTATTTATCGCATGAGCTTTCGTAGGAGAAAATCCCACTTTGTCGAAAGCCTGAAGATGGACAACTCACAGAATCTCTGTCTTCAAGATTTTCTCCCATGAAAACTCATGTGGTAAATAAATGTATTAGTCTTTAAGGGTACCGCAAGACTCCTTGTTTATCTTCCATACATTCCCCTAAACAATCCCTCTTTATTTCTTGGAGCTTTCACCCTACGTGGCCATCCCATCTGCCCCGAGTAGTTATCATTTGGAGAAAAACCGTTACATCAGTCACCAGCAGTAACCTGGATGTATATCAGCGTGACCAAAGGAACTACCTGGCCATTAATCCCATAATCTCTCCTCCAGATGAGCAATGGTACTAGGAGATCACCAAACTGCTGCATGCTCTAAGCTATTTCCAAATGACGCGTCAACTATGTTTCTGTTCCGTAGAAGGTGATCTCCGCACATTTGGTCTCACCTTTCTAGGTTTGACGGTCTCTGGGTCCAGAGTCTCTTCCAACAGGCTCTTGTAATAAGCCACATTCTCCAAGACAGCTTCGTCATCTGGGTGGAACAGGAGGTATGACTTGGCGCACTCCAGGGCTTTCATGTACTCACCAACTGCAAGTGAGCAGAACAGAGGTTGGGCAGGGCACAGAGGTTACATGGCACGACTGACCTGGGGGATGCAGGTGTGCCAAGTGCATCGCAGGGCACTAGGAGGAAAGGTAAGAGAGAAGCCAGCCAGAGATGGAACAATTAATCTTCACTCAAACAGACTTTCACTTGATGGCCCCTAGACTCATGACAGCCCCACAACAGCTCTCTGCAGTAGGGCTAGCTCACTGTCTATTTTACAAAGAGGGAAACTGAGGCAGGAAGGAGTATATGACTTTTCCAAGACCTCACCTCAAGTGAGGGACAAAGCTAGGACAGAAACAGCAGCAGACCGGACCCCAAAGAGAAAATAAGAGGGGTGAAATTCAGTGAATGTGAGACACGAGTAACGTCCCAGTTTTAAGTATGATTTAGGATTCTCGTGCAGTACTATATTCCCCTTCTCAGGCCCCTTAGTATATGTCTCTCCAAGACACTGTAATTGTGTGTGTTTCTTTTACTTATATATAAATAGACCTTTGTCTTTTCCTGCATGTTTTGCTAATGACAATAAGCACAAGTAATTACTTCTACAATCTTGCTGATGCTCAGAATTTGGTAGCAACTCTAGTGATCTCTGCTGTTTATTTAAGGAGATTATATGACACTCTCCATTTACCTTCTGTTAAAAAGAATCTGATCGCCCTAGAGGTCACATTGAGAAACTTAAAAAGTGCAGAAAACACAAAGCCAATGGAAAGACATATCGTTGTGTCGCAACGGCACATGCCCTATGGAAGAACATTTAAATCCATACATAATACAGTCTCCACTAGCACAAAGAGTTGATAGAAACAAGGGCGCTGAGCTTTACCTCTGTAATAGGAAAACTGCAAGTAGTCATAGTGGAGGGGAAGGTAGTTCTCAACAGGTGATAAACGCCCAGGACGGGTGGCGAGTTCTCGGACACACTCGTGTTTGCACATCAGGATTTGCATGTAGTGATCTGCAAGGGAAAGAGGAATGTGACATCTGTGCTCAGAAGGTGGATGATCGACTCTTCAAGAGACAAGCTCAGCTGGGCTTATGGACGCCAAATTTCCTGCACTGGGTTCAAAGACACGGGCCCCAGCCTGTAAACCACTGAGCATATCCTGAGATACCAGAAGGACATAATGTTCTTATCACCCCTCTGGAGGCATTCAGCAACTTGCAGGAACATGACGTCCTTGCACAATATCTGGGCCTTCCGCCACATCTCTTCTACCCGAACTAGCAATTAAACTCAGGTATTGAGCATCTTGCGAGCACATACACTGCAGGCACAACTCGGTTGCAGATGTCTGATGTTTCATTCCTAGTTAATTTCTAAGGGTGTTAATTTTGTATATGCCAGGAGGAGAAACTTTATTACAAAAACTACTAGAGCACAGCAAAGATAGCACAACCTACTTGCAAGAGGCCTCCTGAGAGATCTTTCCAACGGGAATAAAGCCATCTAACTCCTAGGACCAAAATGAAGTTGAGGGATCGCAAGACGAAGACCAAAGGAACTTGTGATGCAAAAAGCCTATGAAGTCAACTAGCTCATCATGTCAGGAATAGGGTAAGATTGCCCTTACTGCATATTTTCCAGTGGTTTGTTCAATCCACTTTTGAAAATGGATCTTGCAACAAGGTTTCCACTGCTTCCTTTTGGAAACTTATTTACAAAGTAACAGGATCACTTACGAAATTCTGATTGACGTGCAGCCTATAATTTCCTTTCCTCAGTTTCATCCCTGGACGATGAAATTTATTCTTCATGGAGCATTCTTTCAAAAGTCTTTAAGGACTGAATCTTGGACCCTTTCTCTATTGCAACAGCATAACGCACAATATGGGACACACGCCAACTAAGTGACATTCTGAGATTAATACTACTGCAAGTCAGGCGGGGAAATTAAACATAGCCATTCAAGCTAAACCTACTGAAGGACTGTGTAGTGCAGGAAAAAAAAAAAATCAAAGGCAGAAGATGGAAATGCTGTCAGCAGAACACCTATGTTTATTACTTCTTTTAAGTGACAAATCTTTCTGGTTAATTAAACCGAACAGCAAGCATCTGCCATAAACAAGATTTCTAATTTGGTATTGTGTCAGCTGTGGCTTTTCTAAGCCAAAGCTGACATCTGATTCCACTTTTGCGCACTCACAAGCTGACTTTGCTTGCAGCATCTCTGTCTATGATTAAAATCTTTAAGGAACAAACACGGGTTTGAAATACAACATGCACTCTTGCTACTAACAGTGCTTCCCAGAGCTGGCATTAAGAATTTCCATTGTAATCAAGTAGAAACTCCAAACTAATCCCATTTTACTCTGGGGATTCAAGGAACTGTTAGCATGAGAGGAAATCTGATTTACACACACCACGCGCTGAATTATGCACTAAAGGGATGGGGGTGGGGGCAAGCTGAACTTTAAATTCACCTGGACTATCCTGGATGTGAAGACTGATAGCAGAGCCTACCATTAATCCTCAGTGATGTATAGCACTTCCTGTCAAGGCTCTCAAAGTGTCTTTCAAAACTCTACAGTTTCTAGTGCAGGAATCATTGAAATGCAACCATCTCTGGGGTTGAGAGTGGCAGCCCACAGCACCACTACAATGTATTTCTTACTAATTCCCTCACTAGTAGCTACAGTTTATGGAGAGAGGATCTGCCTGGAAAACCCAAGGTCATGCACAGAAACCCAAAGACAGCAGAGCGGCAGTGTTCAATTCAATGCACAGGTCTCTAATCTCGAACTCTTTGGCTGCTTTCCCATTCTTGTAGCATCTGTGGTTTTTTTTTTTTTTTTGGCCAGCATTCTGAGCATTTTCAGATAAGGAGCTGTTCAGAATATGACTTTGATTCTCCCACTGGGCAAAGTCCACCCCTCCATGGCTATGTGATGAAAATAAGGGATGCGATGTTCACCATTCCTGCCTGTCCCAGGACCCAGCTGCCTAGCCCTCCCCATCTCAGGAAGCCCAGGCACCATGGAAGGTAGGAGGGTCATGTGGGTAAAGGCACAGGAATGGGAACCAGGAGTTTGGCGTTTCCTTCTTGATTCTGCCAACGGCTCACTGACTGATCACAGGCAAGGTGTTGTCCTCTCCATGCCCCAGTTTTCTTTCTTTACAATGAGGTCATTCCCATCACCAGGGTGCCACATAAAATTTGCAAAACACTTTTAGGTCCCTGAACCATCACTCTGAGTTATAAACATGCCAGCCTTCCCCATGGACTGCATCACTCCCAGCTCCAGCTAGAGTTTCCCCTCTTCCAAATGGGGACATTAAATTTTACCATCCCTGTGTGCCAAACTTTGGAGCACGTCCAAGGACCTTGCAGCTCAGCAAGTGCACAGCTGACTGAGCCTGAGAGCCAGTTGAACCTGAATTCAACCTTCCCTGACACTGAGGGATTTGGGTCAGTCTTTCCGGTGGTAGGAAGCAGGTGTGGCATTTGACTATCATTAGCTCCTGGTGGTACATGCCGATGGGAGACTGATGGGCTGGGTTCTGAGTTATTATGGGTGTCTGACTGGTGAGTCTTCTTCACATGTCACGAATTTCCCCCCAGGGCAGACTGGCAACGGCTCTGGGGTTTTTTGCCTTCCCTGTATCATGGGGCATGACTCAGTTGCTGGTGGATTCTCTGCACTTTAAAGTCTTTAAACCTTGATTTGAGGATTTTAATAACTCAGTCATAGGTTAGAGGTTTATTGCAGGAGCGGGTGGGTGAGGTTCTTTGGCCTGCATTGTGCAGGAGTCAGACTAGATGATCACATTGGTTCCTTCTGACCTTAGCGTCTGAGCCTCTGTGACAAGTTCCAAAGGGGCGGCCGTGTCAGTCTAGTTCAGCAAAATAAACAAGGAGCTCTGTAGTACTTCTAAAGACTAACAGATGTATTTATAGAAAGAGCATCTGATGAAGTGGGAGTTTCTTCCACAAAACCTCATGAAATAAATAAATTTGTTAGCCTTTAAAAGTGCCACCAGGCTCCTTGTCTGCGGGTCTATGTGAAACTCAGATGCAGGCTTCTCACGGACATCAGTGAAACGATAAACTTGACTCACAGCACACACGGGCTCAGAACAGCCTTCCAGCTGGCATCAAAGGGGCTTGAAATCTAACCAGTTTTAATGTGGAGCTTGTTAAGTCTATGAACAAGGTCAAGGGCCTGGACTCTATGGTCCAGGAGGTCCCTTCAGTTCAGTGTCTTTATGTCCCTTGTTTTAGGCAGCCGAGGGGACCCTTCACATCTTGCAGACGCTTTGCACAGAGCCGGCTACTGCACTGCCATCAGCACACTGGGATGGTAGATGTTCATGCCCCTTTTTGGAAAATGGGGAAACTGAGGCAGAGTGATGAAGAGTGTGACTGTCAGAGGCACCCAGCACACACACCAGCCACAGTCATCAGTGAAAATTGCAGGTGCTCAGCAACTGTGAAAACCAGCTCATTGAATGAGATCACTGCAGAGTCAGGATTAAAAAGCAGAGTCCCTAGGCCCCAGTTCTGCACTGCAAAGCTTGCCAGTTTTACAGACGTACGCAGTTGTTCATCACTGCCAGTTCCTGGTCCTGAAGGAAAGATGCTTTGCCAAATTCAGCAAAGATATTAAAGTTTAGAGTTCACAAACACCCACCCACCACCACACACCCCACCCCTGGAGCCTAGGCACATACATGTCACTGGCCGGAAGGGGCTGGAGACCTCACCTGCGATTGCTTCATAGAGGTCGGCTTTGTAGTCCAAGTACTCGTACCCCTCAAACCTCTGAGGACCCTCGCACAGGACCCGGCACTCCACATCTGCAGTGTAGTAGCCCTTCAGCGCTCGCTCCAGAGACTCGATGGCCAGTGCGTATTCCTCTTCGTCATAAAGCTTCACCCCAGCGCTGTAATCCTCCTGTCAAGAGGCCAGACAAGCTCTCTAGTCAGCAGGGACACACATAGATGCAGGCAAGGTAGCAGGCAGTGAGGCCTAAGCCACATTTTCAGAAGTGAGTTAGTCCCTCCAAAGCATAATATGTCTCACTTTCAAAGTGATTCAGGCTCCTAAGTGCCTAAAACCATTTTGCAAGTAAGACTTCAGCTCCTAAATTAGTTAGAGGTCATAATGTTAAGTGAAGCAATATAAAAACACCTTTACATATCTGGGCCCACATCAATGCACATGTGATATGCTGGACCCTGCGAGTTCTCAGGGAAAATCCCACTGAGTCGCCCACATCATGCTGAGTCAACAAGGGAGTATGCTCAGCGTACCCCGTGTGTAAATTCTCAGGATTGGTAGGAAATTATTCACCAGTGTCTGCTACCAGCCCAGGCCTCGCTTCATACAGTGGTTGTAAAGCCGGCTTCATCAGCTTGCCTAATGGGCATCACTAGATAACACAGGGCCACATCCAAGTTCCTGTTGAGTGAATGGGAGTTTCTCCGTTGGCTCCAATGGACTTTGGGTGATGGCTCATAGATCTGGCTTAATGCCAGTACCTCTCTTGGCTTTGGCATCAATGACATGGCCGGGAAAAAAACAGACATCCATGCTCTGGCACCCCCCAGCTGCAGGAATGGCCCTGAGAGGGCTTTGATTTACACTAGTATCCTAGGGGGCCCCCAGCTGGTCCCAAGACTGGTGGTGGAGGGCTGGAGATGGTGTAAATCCTCCTTTGCAACACCCACATCACTCACACATCCCATGCTGCGTACGTCCCAGGCAGTTAGGAGCATCCAGCCTCATGTAAATGTGAGAGCCAGGATTCATAAACCCATTTACACATGTGTCCCAAGCCTCCTATTTATTGAGCCAAACCAGGTCATCTACTGGTGCTGCAAGCAGTCAATGCATGAGCCATCAGTTCCTCTAACAAGAAGAGGACAGGCTGGAGTGTAGGGTCGCGGGGCTCACAACAAAGTGTTGTGCAACAGTCAGTTCAAAAAGGGCACACAGGAAAAGAGAAGGGAGTCCTAAAAGACTTTTTTTCCCCCAGTTGCACCTTCACAACGAAAGGACACTCACACGTCAACTTAGCTCAGAGAAATTCAGCTTTCAAGCATAGAGAAAACAGCAGGATGAATAAAAGCCCTTGCTAAATGCATGTGGCTGGAATATACTGCAAATCCAGTTGCAGAGATGCCTGTATGGATGTGTAAACGAATGCACCATAATCAGGCTATCCGAGTTCACCCAGTGTAAATCGGAGACACAGGGGTTATCTCCCTGCCTAGCTCTGGGCAATGCTGCACCGGGGCAGATGCCATAGGGTGGAAATAGACAAACGTTGCCTTTCTAATGCCCAACACAGCCACGGCTGAAGGCAGAAGGCTCGCATGCTGGTATCTTCTATTGCAAGCACACTTCACAGCAGAGCAAAGCTGTCCGGTGCAGCTCGGCCAATAGCCCACATTACCTTCCTTCAAGCCCAGAAACCACCTTCCCAAACTGGGTGGTGCTGGACGCTTGTTTTCAGCTCAGCAGAGAGAGCTGGTTTCCCAAACTCACCAGGTGTGGCTTGGCCTCTCGATCGACCAGATGGACCTTCCCTGACATGGTTTTGTAGTTCTCAATGTCCTGCTGCAGTTCCATGTGCTCGGGGTTTGCAACGAAGAAGGTGTGAGCGGCATCTGCTGCCTCTTCCAGCCGATTCAACTAGAACAAAGGAAGAGACGTCCAGCCAGTAAGAGCCCTGCTCAGACAAGCACGCTCAAGATTTCCTCCATCACCTGCCATAGTGCAATGCTCCAAGGACACCTGGGCCCAACCCACCAGCTGCTGCTGAACCGAGAGAGGAAACCCAGCCATGTTATCTGTTCGAAGGGCTCATCAATGGCCAAAAGCAGGGAGCAGGAAGGGTCCAGTTGCAGAGGAGATGAAGACTGAGTGATGGGAGAACAACGTTAAAACTGAGTGTGGAGAACAAAGGAAATGATTTCAGTGACAGACCCAGCCTGGTGCAGTGACACCAGGAGATCAAGTTCCAAAGGGGCAGCCGCATTAGACTAGTTTAGCAAAATGAACAAGGAGTCCTGTGGCACTTAAAGACTAACAGATTTATTTATTGCATGAGCTTTCATGGGAGAAAATCCCACTTCATCAGACACTTTGAAGATGAGGAAACTCCCATTCTGTAAGTTCCCCCATCTTCAAAGCATCTGATGAAGTGGGATTTTCTCCCACAAAAGTTCATGCAATAAATAAATGTTAGTCTTTCAGTGTCACTGGACTCCTTGCTTGTTAACCAGGAGATCAGGTCTATTCCCGCCTGCCTGTGTGATCTTGGGTAAGTCATGTCACTGCTCCGTGACTCAGTTTCCCCATGGACACTGTGGGAAAGAGGAGGTTGAAGGTGCAGTGTAGCAGTAACTGATGCTTTGAGCTACATCAGCTCTTGCTTGGAGCCAGTCAGTACACGCAGCTCTTGTTAGATCATCTTACAGAATCTGGCCAATTTCTCAGTCATGCTATAGTTAAACTACTCCAGATTCACACTGGTATAACTGCTATCAGAAACTGGCCCTGCACTGGCCTGCTAAACAAGTACAGCCCAGTCCTGAGCACGCCTGCTGCAGCTGTGGGAGCTGCCGGAAAAGGGACAGACATCCAGAGAAAACATCTGCCAGCTAACAGCCGTCCATCCCCTCTTAGGGGAGGAAAAGAAAGGAGGCGGCTTCCCTGGTGGCCCTATTGCACCACAGAGAAAGAGCAGGGGCAGGACAGGAGCCAGGTGGTGGTTTCACCGATGCTCCCTCACATCAGACTCAGACCCTCACTGTTCACTGAGCCCAAAGTTGAGCAGCTGGATTGTGACGAGGGAGTGGGGCAGGGTGGGGGGCCCAGCACCCAGCCAGCCCTTTTTGCACCAGTCCTGGGGCAGAGGAGGTGGTGATGCACTCCAGGAAAGCATGTGGCTCCCAACGGATCTATTTGTCTCTCTGAGTCAGCCAGAAAGCCCCTGGGATTCCCACCTCTACCCCCTGCACCGCCCAGCAAAGGGGCCTGTAAATTCCAGCCCGAAATCTTTGCAACGATCAGTCTCCACAGCTGAAAATCACTCGCTGCTAACAACTCAAAAGGGCCTGTGCCACCAACAAGCCCAGTCACAACCAGTGGATAAACCCAACTGATGTGGGACGCACGGGGGAAAAGGACGATCACCTGGAACGTGTTCCCTGCCATAGGTCCAGCCCATCATGTGGTTTCCAGGGAGAGGTGAGCTGGGGGAGGAGATCTGCCCTGGGCACTGTCCTGACTCAGTTATCAGAGATCTCACCGAAACGCCTTTCGCTTGCGTACAGCCCCAGGAAGCAGATACCAGCCAAACGCAGACGCTTGGGCTTCTGTGGGAAGCTCAATCTATTATAACCGTTCAGCGGAGACCCATGCCAGCCTTCCTGCAGAGGGACCACAATGCCTGGCCCGCTCCCCAAGGACATTAATCCCCCATGATTGAGAACAAGAGCCCACACTGGACATCCGCCAGTTCAGTGCCCCAATGCAGGATCACACCGCAGCCTGACCAAAGGGAAGAGCTGTAGGGCTGGGAACATGAACCACAGTGCTACTTGGCCAGCGCCAGGGACTGCTGGTAAACCACACTGGTTTGTCTGCTTTGGCCTTATCTGCTGTTCAGATTCCCAGGCCAGCCAGTCAGCATGGGGGCTTCCATGTATTTTTTTCTTTTCTAGTCTACGCCGTGGCTCACGAGGCAGGTCTCAGTGCAGTGGAGCATCCTGAACCAGTAACATCATTTGCCCAGAACAAGGCAGGTGAAACTTGCAAGAGCTGGACTGATTTGTGTGACTGATCACACTTTACGCTCAGTTTAAGGAAGGACAGTACAGGATTGACAGATGTTTTAACAAGAGGGCAATCAATTTTCAGCATGGCTGCCCAGGCTATAGGTTGTTTAGGACAATATTTAACGAGTTTATAAGAGGTCTGTTCCTAATCATCGAGAACAATGGTTTTCAACCTTCATTCATTTATGGATCCCTGAAAAATTTCTAATCAAGGTGGGTTTTTCTGGAAATCTTGGATATAGTCTGTAGGTAGCCAGCGATCTGCAGACCATAGGTTGAAAATGACTGATCTCTAACGTGTAGTACAGGGTTTGACAAACCCCGAGCATCAGGTCACCGTGGCATCTGGGAATTGTACCATAGCACTTAACTGTGCCATGGCACTTCATGGGCAGAATGCCCTGGGTGACAAAAGTCCCATCAGTGCCGTGTAGTTTTTTTTGGTGGCGGGTGCATCTTTGCCCTGCAGCACATGGCTTGGTCAATGATGGCGAGGCTTCTTTGCTCCGCATGACAGCCCCACGGCTGAAAATGTCGGTGGCACCAGCAGTTTCTTGCAGTGGGGGGCTTCTTCACCCCACACTGCCACTGAAAGGGTCAGTCATGGCAGTGTTTTTTTGGCGTGGGGGGCACTCTTTGGGTTGGCACTTGCCAATGTGGCATGTTAGTTGCGGCCTGATGCCTCTAACACATCTATTGCTCTTACTAAGCCATTTATAAATGGAACCTTAAAAATACCTGGGTCCTTTTTATGTGCAGACCCTCCTCACTGTAACATCCCAGCACTTCCTAAGCGTAAATGAATTCACCATGATCGTCTCTCCTGTGAACATCATTACCCTCATTTTATCCAGTGAGGAGCAGAGACGCTGAGAGGTGAAGGTCCAGATGCTTCAAGGGAATTAGGTGCCTAAACACCTTTAAGATCTGGCCCTAAGAGACTTGCTGAAGGCCATGCAGGAAGAATGTGGCAGAGCTCCAAGTGCCCAGCCTGGTATCCTAACTCCAAGATGATCTTTTTGCTGCAGCTCCACGGTTGCACGTATCTGACATGTCCTTGTGCTGTTTACTCTCCAGCCTGTCCCTGAGGAACATGCTATTCTGCTAGCAGTGACATGATGCACTGAGGAAGGGGGCAACAGCAACAGACATGCAAATTGTGGGAGCACGGCATTACTCGGATAATAAAGGCACCAGCTAGACACGGGTTTTTCTTTGCTTGTATAGACAGACCATAAGTGACAACTGAGTTTGCCAAGCACTGCTGAATCTCAGGACTCCTGGCTTTGGATGGGGACTTATTCAGGGCACCTTGTTATGTAACAGCATTGCACAGAAGCCCATTTTTTGTGTTTAATGCGGCTTTGAGCAGGAATGGGTTGCAGCTGGGCAAGACTGGCAGCCTTGGACTCAGCTAGGCCAGGAGACTTCCCCTTGAAGCACCAGGCTCTGGCTGAGTTATTTCAAACCTGTTCCCATTTGGAAACTGGAGCTGGATGCCAGGGTTCATAAAAGAGGCCAGTTGCTTAACTGACAGAATGGCACCTCCGCTCGCACTATGGGTATGGTTCAGTAGGGACTGGGAAAATACAAGGCTTAATGAAGACATATATTTATATTCTGAGGCAGCTTTTTCTAAAAGTTTAGTGGGAACATGTTTTGGCAGGGAACAGTTGGGCTGGTGCAATTCAAGTCTCCTCTCTCAAACAAAAATTCCAAGTGGCAAATATGCATTAAGCAGCTACCGAATTGGATTTCCTTTAGCACTGTAAAAACGAGGCAGGGAATGAAAAAGTACTGCCAGCCCCTGAAAATATTTCTATGTTAACAAAACACCAGCGAGCGAGCTCGGGTAGTGTAATCAGAGAAGTGCACAGTAAGGAACTGTTCCATGGATCACACAGGAACATACTCTCAAGGCACATCACAAATCCCCTAAAGAACCACACTGCTCTTTTGTTTGTGACGACGTAGGAATACTTATGAGAACAGTTGTGAAAGCAAAGAGCAACGAAACACAAGTGGGCAGCAAATGTATCAGCAGCAGCTGTCAAAACTAAGCAGCTGAGATTTGCATGGATCCCTAAGGGACTTGGAAACCATACACTTACCAGCCAGCCAAATCCCTTACGAGGCTTTTAAAAAACTAAGCCCTTATTTTCAAACAATTAATGATGCTATTTTGCTGTTGATCCTTGTGGTACACAGGTGCAGAACACAGGTAAAGAGTAATAGCTACAAACTTTTACAGCCACACTTACTCTAATTTTTAAACAACTCCCAAATCTAGAAAAAAAACAAACAACAACAACAGTTTCTCCCTCCTCCTCCTCGTTTCCCTGCCTGAAGGAGGAATTAGCTCTGAGACCTGTGTGTGTGAAAAACTCATGGAGAAGAGGCTGAATCCAAGAGATGGGTTTTGAAATAGATGAAGTTCTGTACCAGGAAGAGAAAACTTTCACAGGGGCTGGACCTAGACTGGAACTCACTTTTGGAAGATCAAGTGAACGCTTATCACTCACACAGTGCTTTACACTTATCCTTATTGCTAGGAAATAGCTGCTAGGAAAGGATTTGAAGAGCAACAAGAAGGTTTCTACTGATAGGTTAGCAAAAAGTAAATGGTCAGGGAAAGTGCCGAGCCCCATATTGAATGAGGGAGACAACCTAATGAGGGGCTGATGTGGAAGAAGCTGTAGTACTCAATGCTTTTTTGCCTCTGCCTTCACAGATAAGGTCACCCCCCAGACTACTGCACTGGGCAGCCAGCAGCCCTCGTGGTGAAAAGAAGAGGTTAAGGACTACTTAGACTGGTCGGACATGAACGAGTTCATGGGGCTGGATGCAATGAATCTGAAAGTGCCAAGGGAGTTGACTGATGTGCTTGGAAAGCCTCTGGCCTTTATCTTTAAACGCTTGTGACAGTTGAGGAAAGACCCAGATGTTTGGAAAAAGACAAATAGAGTGTCCATCTTGAAAAAAGAATGAAAGAAGATCCAGGAAATTAGAGACCAGTCAGCCTGACCTCAGTCCCTGGAAAAAGCATGGAGCGGGTCCTCAAGGAACTGAGGCACTTGGAAGAGAGGAAAGTGATCTGTAAATGGTTAGTATGGATTCATCAAGAGTAAGTCATGCCTGACCAAACTGACTGCCTTTTAGGATGGTATGATGGGCTCTGTGAATGGCGGGAAAGCAGTGAGAGCGACATATCCTGACTTTGCTAAAGCTTCTGGTATGGCCTCCCACAGTACCCTTATCAGCAAATTAAAGAAGTATGGCACGGATGAATGGACAGTAAGATGGATAGAAACCAGGCTAGACGATCAGGCTCGATGGGTAGTAATCAACAGCTTGATGTCTAGTTGACAACTGGTAAGAAGTGGAGAGATCCTGGGGCAGGTCCTGAGGTTGGTTTTGTTCAAGGTATTTATTAGTGATGTGGAGGATGGAAGGGACTGCACCCTCAGCAAGTCCTCAGATGACACTAAGCTGCGGGGAACAGAGATAGGCTGCATGGTAGTGATAAGATGCGAGTGACCTAGATAAAGTGGGAAACTGGGCCAAAAGAAATCTGATGAGGTTTGGCAAGGACAAGTGCAAAGTCCTGCACTTAGAATGGAAAAATCCCATGCCATGCTGCAGACCAGGGACTGACCAGCTGGGCAGCAGCTCAGCAAAAGAGGACCTGGGGGTTACATGGATAAGAAGCTGGATATGAGTCAAGAGTGTCCTCTTATTGGCAAGAAGGCTAATGGCATATTGGGCTGCATTAGTAGGAACATGGCCAGCAGACTGAGGGGAGTGATTCTTCCCTCCATTCAGCATTGATGAGTCCACATCTGGCGTGCTGTGCCCAGTTTTGGCTGCCCCCAGAGGAAGGATGTGAATAAATCAGAAAGAGTTCAGCAGAGCACAATAAAGATAATTAGGGGACTATGAGGAGAGGCAGAGGAAACTAGGCTCGTTTAGTTTGCAGAAGAGAGAGGGGAACTTCCAGGCGGGATGAAGCTAGACTGCTCAGTGGTGGCAGATGACAGAACAAGGATCAGTTTTGTCCATTTGCAGTTGGGAAGGTCCAGGTTGGATGTTTTCCCTAGGAGGGTGATGAAGCAGTGGATTGGGTTACCCAGGGAGGTGGTGGAAACTCCATCCTTAAGAGATTTTTAAGGCCCAGCTTGACAAAGCCCTGGCTAGGATAGTTTAGTTGAGATTGGTGCTGTGTTGACACGGGACTGGACTAGATACCTCCCAAGATCCCTTCCATCCCTCTGGTTCTATGACTCCCAGAGCAAAAGTCCAAAAGGGCTGTGTCTACACTGCAAAGCAATAGGGCTGAAACCCCAAGAAACAGCTTGAATCAGGGTCACACCCTCCATCCCGGTGGGGTCCTAGGACCCTGAGTCTGAGCCCTGGGTTAGGACTTTCTGTGTGGAAATGGGTGGGGAGGGTAAGTTTATGCCCCAGTCCAAACCCTGGAGTTCATGTACATTGTGATAACACGCCCATGGCACGGCTACGGCTGGCCTGGGTTAGCTGACTTGGGCTGGGGCTGGGGGCCTATGGGGCTATAAAAACTGCAGTGTATATGTTCATGCTTCAGTTGGAGCCTGGGCTCTGTGTCCCTGCAAGGAAAGAGAGTTTCCGAGCCCAGGCTCCTACCCGAGCCCGTGTCTTACCAGTAGCATTTAGCTCCGCAGGCTGAGCCAGCTGACTGCCCTGTGATTAAGACACCTGAGGCTCAGACATAGCCTAATTGACTTAGAAATCAATCCCAGAGCAGGGAACAGAAATTGTTTCCTTATTGATGCTCTTATGCCTTCTCCCTGCTGCTTTCCCCAGGTGGCGAGTGGGAGGGGTGTTGCTCTCCCCCCTTGGAAGCCATTCTCAGATCATGAGCCATTTGAGATACAAATTTAGAAGGCTGGATCCTACATCAGGAGTCCCCCTGGCCCTCTTCACAATCCCTTGGCTCTGTGGCAAATGCTAGTATAGAAAAGCACTTCAAAATGAAGATAGGAAGCTGCTTTCATGGTGTGCTCCACGCTTCCGCGGCACGTTCTGTGCCCTTTATCCATCTTATTGTACTCCTGTTTTTCTTGCTGGTAACAACAGGCTGAATCACCTTCAAATCAATGCCTTGCCTGGGAACCGGAGCCCACTGAGATTTCCACCCGGCTAGTCAAGTTTCAGACAATAGAAACCTCTAAGCAGCAGGGTTTGTTCTACTGCCCTATCTCAGCCAAAGTCCACTGGCAGGTCTAATTCCCAGCAGAGCCAGCACAGGACCAACTGAGAAGGAGCACGTGGGAATGGCTTTGAAAAGAAAATGCAAGCCCCAGTCAGATGGCATATCCAAACAGGCTCCAGCTTTGTCCTTTGAACAGCAAAGCACAAGGGCACACTGATGCCCAAAGGAACTTGAAAAATGTGCCCTGTGCAAACTGGAAAATATTTTTGGCTTTAACCCTGTAGTTCCAATCTGTGCAGGAATCAGAGCCTGGCTTTGCTCTCCCTGAAAAAACAACAGTTAGCCTGTTTGGTTTATTTTCAGTCCAAACAGAATTTCAAGTTCAAGCTAACCCTACAGCAGGAAGAAGAGACAGAGTATTAGGTCTTGCAACTTAGTTGACCTGGTAAATTTAGCTTCACCCCTTTTACAGATGGGGACAATAAGACTCAGGGAAGTTACGTGATGTGCCCATGGTCACATTATAAACAGATGGAAATAGTGGCCAGGGTTGACCTCAGGAGGACCAGCTGAAAGTCTCCCATAAACCCTGGCCACAGAGCGTACGCAGATGCACTGGACCAGAAGACCTGCTGTGCGGTTCGGGCTGGCTTGGGTCTGCTGACTCAGGCTCCTGGGGCTAAAAATTGCAGCGTAGACGTCTGGGCACTGGTGGAAGCCGGGGCTCAGGACCTGCCGCACCAAGGGCTCCAGCCTGATCATCTACACGGCTGTTTTGCAGCCTGCCGGAGCCCCTACCCCAGGCCACAAGTGCTGAATCTCTGACATATTAGACTTTACTAGAGCTGCTCAGTGACACGGTCAGAAAGGTGTTTTTAACAAGGACAAAATGACAGCCAAGTATCAGGAATCTCAGAATCTAGGCTGGTCTCTGAGGGGAGCGAACTCTAATGGTCCTAGATCCTTCTGTCCCTATCCGTCTTATCTCTTTCCACCCCAACACCAGGTCTCTGTGCCAGTCTTCTCCCAGCTCTTCATCCCCCTCCCTGTCCAGCTGTCCTTGCACGGACAGGCCCAGCCTCCAACCCTCACCCCACCAGAAACTCCCTGCTTAAGTGAGAGCGATCCTATGGGCCCCAGCTCACCACAGACTCATTGGTCTCCTCGTCCTCTTTTGCATTTAAATTGGGCTGTGCTCTCCTCCACACTGCCTGGGCTGCAGAAAGGGAGGACCTGAGATTAGAAGAGGCAGGCTCCCTTCTCTCAGTTTCACAGTCCGCACTGTTGGCCGACAGATGTAGCAGCTGCGGGGCAAGTCCTATTCAATCTGGTGTGGGCTCTGTTACTCAGTGGGATGGTGTATGGAAGCTGGCTCCATGCAGGAGCTGTGAAAGGTTGGAGCACGCTCCGTGCAGATGAACACATCCAAAATGCAGCTGTCAACATGTGTAAACGGAGATTTCCAAAAATCTTATAATTCGGCTGCATTTGAGGACATTTTCATGAGAACAATAAAAGCCACAATGCTGGCATGAAGTCCCTGCTCCGAAGCATGTGTGTGAGAGAGAGAAAGGGAGAGAGACCAGTGGGGGGAAATAGAGCTTTTCAGTGAAATGGCTGTACAAATATTTTTAATGTGGACAAAACGATGCATTGTCTCATTCTGCGAAATGACTGAGCTGTTTATGCTGAAACTGTCCCAAAGCACACCCTGTGGGGCAGACACACCTGGCAAGGAAAATGTCATTCACAGTGGTTGAAGCTTGGCAAAGCTATAAGTAACTGAAAATAGGGTCTTAGAGCAGGAAGGGCCGGGCAACCCTAACGAAAGGCAGTGTTAACCGCTCAGCCTATAATTACAGTGGGCCGAATGAGCACCTGACTTGAGACTGCATCAATGACTGATACTAAGGAAAACACTGAGCTGCCCTGAGATCTGCATCTTTTCACTTATTTAGACCACTAACTTTGCTCTCCCTCAGTCTCATTAACTTTGCAGCCCTTCACCCAGTTATACTTTAAAAGATACTGTATTTATTTCTACCAGAAAACCCAGTCCCAACTCTCTGCAACCACAGGATGTGAAGCAAAATGGTTTGTATTATGACTGTGGCATTCCTGATCATGCTAGCTCCCATTTCTTTTTGAAAGGCGTATAACCTGTCAGTAAATCCCATGATGGCTTCAGCTCTTTCCCAGGAAACTCACTGCTGTGCAGGGGCCAGTATAATTTCAGGACATTAGAGAAGTCCCACTGACTCCTCAAAACAGGGCATAAGCGGTGTCAAGAGCTAGTGCTGGGGGAAACTCAAAACAGAACATCTGAGCTTCACCCTTTCATGTTATCCCCTTCAGTGTTTACTTCTGAAATCATCAAATAGCCTGCAGAAGCCAGGCACTGATAAGTTTCTAGTTGTCCTGGAGTGTTTAAATAAAAATGTATGGATAAATTCCTGACTAGGAAGCTATTCTCAGAAGCTAGGGTTCTGACAGATCATGAAACACACTAGCGTCTCCTGCCAAACTCCTCAGAGCCCAAGGGAGAGGCACCTGGTTTGGCATTTAAAATACAAGGCTTGGACTTAGAGCTTGGTTCGGTTCTTGGCTACTTCGCAGCCCCACGGTGAGACCTCAGGCCGTCACTTACAGAGGGGAGTTATTAATTAATATTGTAATGTCTCCAACCAAGAATGGGGTTCCCATTTGCTAGGCACAGATTTAGTAAGAGAGAGTTCCTGCCCAGAGAAATTGCAGGGTGCAGAGACGAGGTTGAGAAAAGATGGAAGAAAGAATTATTGTTTATCACCGTAGGATGGAAATAGGCAATAGAAAACAGCTGGATCTCTAAAGACAGACTAGAATTGGACAAAGTAGAGAAAGGCAACCAAAATAATTAGGGGTGTGGAACAGCTTCAATATGAAGAGAGATTAAAAAGCCTGGGACTGTTTGTCTTAGAAAAAAGATGACCAAGGGGGCGATATGCTTGAGGTCTATAGACTCCTGAGTGGTGTACGGCAAGGAAAGAGGAAAGGGTTATTTATGCCTTCACATAACACAAGAACCAGAGGTCTCCCAACTGGTTTAAAACAAAAAAAGAGAAAGTATTTCTTCACACAGAGCATAGCCAACCTATAAACCTCATTGCCATGGGATGCTGTGAAGGCCCGAAGTACAAAGAGAATTAAAATAATAATTAGATAAGTTCATGAAGGATGGGTCAAGCAATGGCTATTATCCAAGATGGTCAGGGACACAGTCCAATGCTCTGAGAGTGTGCCCCTAAACCTCCAACTGCCAGAAGCTAAGAAGGGATGAGAGGGGATGGATCAGCTGAAACTGCTCTGCTTTAGTCAGTTCCCCTGAAGCATTTAGTGCTGGCCACTGTTGAAAGAAAGGATACTGAGACAGATGGACCATTGACCTGACCCTCTACAGTCATACTTATGGTCTTACGCATCAGCCCTTCACAGGACATCTTGAATCACAGCTTCACATTATTGGAATCAGATTGTGGTAATATCTCCAAAGTTTTACATCAAAGCCTGGATATTTCGGCCACAAGGTCACATAAACGCAGTACAGTGTCACTGAGAAATAGGAAAGAGCCATGAAACTCTACTACAGGCCAGTCTGGTTGTGGCGGTGACTAGAGCAGGGAAAGGGGAGGGAGTCATAATAACTGAAACATTTTGGGAATTTCAAAAAAGAAATGCAATTTTTCAGTTCAAAACAGACTCTCGTTTCATTTTGTCGACAAACAAAGATTTCAAAGGAAGTCTGAAAACCCATTTTTCAACCCCCCCTCTCCAAAAAAAAAAAAAGTTCAGATGAAAGAATTTCAGCCAGGAATAGTTTCCAGTGCATCTGCAGAGGGTGGAAAAACTGTGGGAAGATACTGAATAAAATATGTGTTTGAAGTTTGTACAGCATCTAAAACAATGTGGTGAAATCCAGTCTATTATAGTCAGTGGGACTGTTGCACTTGATTTTAACGGGTCAAGATTTCTCCCCAGATTAGTGACGTTGGGGAACTTTGATGGGGAAGATTTGAACGCGATAAGAACTGAGAACATACTGGAGGATGGATCTCAACTTAATACCTCCACAGGCTTAGCATGATTCATAGTATCACTTTACACCTACACCTTCAACAGCTCAAGTCCTACTCAGGGAATCACCACCATTCCTCTCCCAGGCTGCAGGACATAGGTCTCAAACTCAAATCACCACAAGGGCCGTATGAGCACTAGTATGTTAGCCTAAGGGCCGCACCACTAGAACCTTTTCACACAACATTATTGCAAATATCGATAATGTTAGTGTCATTGCGGGCCGCAGGAAATAACTTTAGGGGCTGCATGTGGCCTGTGGGCCACGAGTTTGAGACCCTGCTGTAGGATAAAAGATCCAATATAGCATAAGCAATTTACTTGTAATTCACCTTCTTTTTGGTGTTCATTATGAAGCCAATACAGTCCTTCTCCAGCCACCCAGTCTAAATCTTCTGTCTTTCTATGACTGCACTGTAGCAACCAGCCAGGTTTAATGCATAAATACTCTTTACATTCTTTCCATTTGTTTGGCATACAGCTGCCAACTCTGTATCACTCAGGTGGCTGGAATACGTCTTCCATAGTGTATCATTTTATCAGTGCTTTGGCTTTTGCTTCGGTTTAAAAAGGATAACAGTAATAAGAAAAATCAGAGTGGTGCCAAGGAATCCCAACCCCAAATGCTCACCCGCGACCAGATGTGGCTAGCTCAGTTCCATTCTAGGAGTGGTGTTTTTAACGTGGCCTTGCACATAATAATTCATCTAGGGGACTCAACTGATTTTCATAGCCATAGATCCTAAAAACCCCAGGCTGAACCAAAGCCTAACGGGAAGACTCCTTCAACAGGTTTCGGATCAGGGCTCGAATCAAAGGTCCCTTGGGTGCATCTACACTGGCAAGTTAATTCGAATTAAGGGCAGTGTAGACCAGGATTAAGCCTTAATTTGAACAAAATAAATTCAAATTAGGGCAGTTAGTTCAAATTAACAAAATGCACTAATTCGACTTAACGTTTAAGTCGAATTAGTGCACTTTGTTAATTCCATTTACTAAGGCAGGGTTTAGTTCGAATTAAGGTTGAATTTATTAGTTCGACTTTGTTTGGATGATTCCTGCATATTTCTCTGTGTGTTCACAGACAGACAGAAGCATATATTCCAAAGAAAATAACTAAGCCACAAGAACATTATTCAGGTTGAAAAATGACCGACTCCAAAGTTAGAAATCCCAGAATGAATGTGGCCTGTACAGTGTTTAGTCTAATTCCTAGTCCGTACGCACACAAGGATATTCCATTTAGATACATGTTCTCATGTTACATTTGCCACAAGATCCCCTTCCCTTCCTGTTTCTTATTTCAATACATTATCATATATCGGCTGAGCCGTCCAGTATGATTGGCCTCATTCATCCAATTTCAGCAATGGGTTTCAAATCCAATCTGGCAGTTTGGGAGCTGGCGATTGGGGAGGGAGGGAGAAGGAAAAAAAAATATAAATTCAGTGGCCTCTTGGAACTCGGAAAGAGCCACAGTTCTCCAACTATGCCTGAAGAATTCGGTCTTTTTTGCAGATGGCTTGGCACGGCTGATGGCTTTGAGTACTTCAGAGGTCACCAAGCACATGGTTACTTCTGACAGGGTCCATTTATATTGCAGTCCTAATTTTATTTCCAGTTTGTCTTTACGACACACACTTCATGTTGCACACAGACCACTTCCCTGTGAGAAATGCGAGGCAAGCAAAGACAAACACATCAAGTATTTCTCCCATCCTGTAGCTCAAAGGCATAAACGTACCACCTGAATTATCAGCCACTCAGTCGAGTGCTCTTGTTTTGTGCCGGGGGGGGGGCAATACATCAAAAAAGTGTTTGAAAATTGGAGAACTCTCTTGAGGCAGAATATGCAGTGGACACCGGCCAAAGCAAATTTCATTCCTCAAGCCGTACCTGAAGGGATGCCTAAAGCAAGAACAGTGAGCACTTCAAGTACTGCCTCCTCCTAGCTCACTGTGGCAGGACACATGGCTTTGCCAAGGTACTTCTCACTGCATGGCATTTCCCTTTGCTATGAACTCTGTGCTTGGTATTGGAAAGAAAGACACAGAAGCCTGAGCAAACTGTCAAGAATTAGATTCTACTCTTGACCCTGCCACCCGCTCGCTGGGAGGTTTTGAGAAAGGCACTTGACCTCTGTTTGCCTCCATTTCCTGATCTGTAAAGCAGGAGGAGGAACGCTTACTTGACTGCCTTTGTGACAGCACTTTGGGATCTACAGGTGAAGAGAGAGAAAGTCATCAAACCCAGAAAATCCAAACACATCTCTACATGCAACCTAGCCCATCCCCTGACGCATGGCACCCACCTTGGTAAACATGGTGCAGCCTCATCGTGCATGGCGCTAGCTGAAAGGACGTAGGCACGTACTTAAGATACTATTGCACCGAACCCTATAGAAATGCAATAGATGTGATACCCTCCAGCAATCACTCCTGGAATGTACACTAGACGATCTAATTTCCAATAATTCTAACACATCTCATCGGTAAGGAAGCTTTTCCTGCAATAAACTGTATGGGCTAAATTGTGACAGATGTAGGGTTAGGAAAAGATGTCAGAAAACAGGTGGCTCAGGAGCATAGGCTGAGGCTACAGAGGGTTTGTCTACATTGCAGTGTAAATCCAGGGTTAGCAGAATTCAACTTAGCAGACCCTGGGTTTGTTAACCTAGGGCATGAGCATCTACACATTTGCAATTCCAGGTTAGAAACCAGTGTCGGTGCTACCCGGTAAGCTGGGTAAGTGTTGCAGGGGGGCACCGACATTTGAGGGGCACCAAAAGGCGACAGCCCCATTGTGCTCCCCTGATGATGTCACTCATCTGCGCGGGCATCGCTGTGCTGCGGGGGGGGGGCATGAATGTGAGCGCCGTTCCTGTGAGAAACTGTTGCACCCTGGGTCCCAATCCGGGGCTCCAACCTCTACCCTGCATTATGCAAGCTTGAGTCCACCCACCCATATCCCAGATGTCCTAGCAGCCTCCCAAAACGTGGGCACTCTAGCCCTTTGTTCATGGTGCTGCAGGGGAAAACTTGACTGTCCACCAAATTTGCCTGTCCCAAGAACAAAGAAAGTCAGCCCAAGAGATTGTGGGATGACTCTTGCATAGCACGAGTCCAGTGGGGCTGTGTCTACATTGCAAACCAATAGAGCCTGAACCCTGAGTCCTGGCTTGACCCTTCATCCCCATGAGGCCCTGAAACCGAACCTGGGCTTAGTGCAATTTGTGCGTACATGGAAGGGAGCTTAAGCCTGAGCCAGAGTTCAAACCCCTGCCTCCCACTTCAGTGCAGATGGACCCAAAAGGTTCGGCAGTGATGTGTTTCATGAACATGGGATTCTGAAAAGAGGGGGAATGGTAGGGCATGGGACAGCCCTTCTTTCCCTGGGGCATTTGTCCTGCCTGGATGCAGAGCGTGCAACATGCTCCCCTTCTCCAAAGGAGGAGTAGCTGTCCCACAAGTCTATGCTGCACAAAAGGCCCTAGAAAGGATCCCAAGCTAAAAGATCCAGTTTTCATAACATCAGGGAGAGTGGCTGGCTCAGGGACTGCTTAAAAGTTGTGTGGTCTGGGGGTGACACTCGCCCAGATTAGCAGAGACTGACAGTCATTTCTGGCTGACATGGAGTAACAAGATGGGTGAGGAGGGATTTGATCCAGTTCCTAGCAGCCAGGTGCCAATATCACAAAAATCATTCACACAGCAGCTGACCAGGTGGGTGTTGGAAGTCCAAGGGCTGAACGGGCTGTGGAGACCAGAATTATCTCCGGGCAATGGTTCCCTTCATGTCATGGGTGCACAGCATCAGTGGGCAGCTTGTGAGAAGTGTGCATGGTTGCTGACCTGTGTCATACCGGTTATGTGGATAAACCAAGTGTTTCAGTGTCCAGACATGCCGGTCCCCTTCCAGCTCCCTCTGGTACCAGAAAATAGGATATCTGCTGTCTTTTTAACAAGTTGCCTGCTGCACGCCTGGCCTGGAGAGGTTCCCTCTGTCTTATTTCCAAGGAAACAATAGTTGAGACTAGGCTACATGTTATTTACATCTGTTGCCTTGGAACTTGTTTCTGTCTCTGAATGCTCCAACACAACAAAATTATTGTCCAGGAAAGTGAACATTTTAATGCCCGGGCTATTTGTGCTGATGTGCTCCACAATCTCCTACCCCATGTGTTATCCACTGCAACTCAGAAATCAGGCTCTGAGATCTCTTTGGTGACTTTCAAAATGTTACCCAAAAAACTATGATCCAGTCTCAAAGGCTCAGCTACATACTAGGGCCATGATATGGTAGCCAGATATCCTGCCATGCACACTGCAGTAAGCCGTCACTGAATTCTCATCATAGCAGATATTTGAAGAAATGAGCATTACAGAACCAAAGAGGGGTTCAAACTGAACATTATTACAACCAGCAACTCCCAGACTGACTCAAAGTACACAAACTCTGGCAGAGAAGTGAAAAGGAAGCTACTTGAATGACTTCCATGCATCTTTGAAAAAGGCTAAATGGGCTTTTCTTAACTTTTTTCTATCTCCTCTGTGGAGAAGTGGGAACCCTCTGCTAGATTAGTCAGAGAAGACACGGGTGTTGCTCCTCTATCTTTGCTAGTTAGGTGATGGGACACAGGTGGGTGATATGAGGTAGAGCCCCTAGGGGGCAGGGGGGTAGGGTTTAGGGATCCTGTACCTGGGACCCCCCCACTGGTCACACTGGATTCAGCTGGTTGGACCAGGGGGTGGAGAGGTGGGCAGAGCGAGGAGGGGAACAAAGGACCGGGGGGAAGGAGGGAGAAGAGGGAAAATGGGGGTCCAAGAGATAGGACCCTGTCCTGGGATGTAGCCCTAATCCCCTGGGGGTTTCACTTCTGGTTGTTCTGAGGATGCTGATACCAACTGTCCTTGCTGCTGCATGAACTGGTTTGCTAATAAACCCTCTGATTACCACACTGGCTGAGAGTCGCTGCTGATTGGGACGGCTGGGACCCTCCGGGAGGGAGGAAATCCCCTCCAAGGGAGACCGGACAGAGCAAGGATCTGACCCTCTGAGCCTGGAGTTGGGGGCTGGCTGCACGGAGCGTGGAGACCCAAATTGCTGGACGGGAGGAGACTCCACCGTGGCAGAGACCTGACTGGCTGTGGACAGAGGGGATCCAGGAGGCTTGTCTGGGGTCTCCATCACACCCTCTCAGGAGTCTGCAAACCATTTTGCCGTGTCTTTTCAAAGCAGAGATTTCCTATATGTACTTAAGCCTATCTTGCCTCAGAACTGTTAGTGCTCCAGGTCCATACCATTACTCAATGCTGGCTGGAGGAAGAAGGAAACATTCAAAGGGAACAAATCACCCTGAGGTGAAGGGAGTCTGGGTTTAATGATGCTCAAAGGGTCTGATCCTGCTCTTCCTTGGCACATGAGCTCCTCTTTCACCTCTCTCCAAAAATATCATTCTAGGTTTTCATGTAGTAAAAGGAGGTGACAGCCCGAGTCTTCTTCTATTATGCGCCACTCCCCTTTACCCTCTACCCAACACTCATTGCTTGCTTTGACTTCAAAAGAGTGCCAGCATCAGAAAGAAAAATTTGCTCCTATGCCAAGAGAGGTCAATAGGTTTTAGATTATTAGACTGCTGAATAGGCTTTCAGGTATGAAAATTCATCTCCCTCCCCAAACACTCGTCTATTGGCTGGCTGGCTACCTGCTCAGGTTATGAACAACACGAACCTGCGTTACAATCTGCTTAGACAGAAGGTCCTTACCTTAAAAGATTTAGTCACCACATTGCTTTCTCCTGATTGCATTCTATGTTCTCACTAACCAGGACAGAAGCACATACTTTACGACTCTTTGGAGACCGTCAACATTAGTTTGGCATGATTCTTTCATCCCCATAATATAATCGATCTCCAATTTGTTTTGGATGTTCCCTTTTGAAACAGTCAATGAGTCTCAAACTAGCATACTGGTGTTCTGCTGGACTTGTTCCCAAAATGGAACAAACGTGGGACTCAGCACGAGAAAAGCTCATCACGAGAGGAGAGGGTTGGGGAGGGCATGTTGCTGCAAAAAGCTATCTTGAGAGGCAAATTGTCCATATAATATATACAGTGCATGGCCCTGCACACACAGTAGAACCAGACTTCATTAAGCTTTGGAACCATCTCCAAAAGGAGGAGAAGATCCTTGGGAAATTTATAACTGAAGTGAACAAACCTCTAGAAAATATTCTCCAGGAAGCAAGCCGGCATATGCTGCAGACAGACGCTAAACAACAAGCCCTGGTGGATCTCTCACTTTGGGATTATATCCATGTAACAGACCCACAGACAACAGACCAACACAGTCTCCAGCCTGATAAGACCACTCTGGAGTGGGTAAGCAATAGCGAGTGGTCATAAAGAATCTGGAGGTGGTCACTGGAGATTTCCCTTGTACTGGGGCGCTCTCCATTGGTGTACGGCCAGTGAAAGCACGGTATTATCTCTTGCACTAGCTAATCCCCATCTCCAGCAGAGAGGAGGATGAGTGCCATCCTGGGCCGTTCCAGGGAGGACCTGTGAATGGAAGGGTGGGAGACAGGCTAACACTGCTGCACCTCATCCTCCAGTGGTTTAAAGGTAAGGGTGCACAAGGACAGCCCTAACTGGCACCAGGGCTCATAGGTTCTCAGTCAGAGAGCCACAGCTGGCTCCCTGCAGTTCCCCACACTGCCTCTCTGCTGTGCTTACTTGGAGTTGAGGTTCAAGCCTTTTGTATGTATTGTTATGCTTGTGCACCATGTACCTCACCAACTCATCACACGCCAGGCAAAAGAATCCCTCAGTCATGCCAAAGTGACTTGCTAAAGCCATTTCTCAAAAAAAAAAAAAAAAGAAAGAAAAAACAATTTACCACCCCCAAATCCTAAACACGCTGACAGTGGTTCCTAAGATATGTCACGGGAGCATGCGGCGAGGGACCTACTTGTGTTTATGGTCTTGTAGTGAGGCTTCATTAGGACTGATCATGCAAAACACCCTATCTGAACATTCAGTTCCATTTAACTCACTCAGAAGATGGCTAAGTCATGCATTAAATAACACTTCACACAGAAAACTTTCCTATAACACGCACTGTTGGCTCTCTTGGCAAATAGTTAAGGAGGAAGCTGAAAACTGGATGTAAAAAAGAAGCCTGTGCAGGGAGAATTTTTTCCTCCATGCCAGTAGATACAAAACACACAACCCACATTCAAACTGAAGTCATGCAAAGGATGAGTCTGGCAGTCCACATATCCCACCCCCCTATCTTGTAGTGCAATCCTTGAACAGGACGATCCATTCATATGAGGTGGTACCTGGCCAATGGGACACCTGCCTCTAGGCAGCTGAGCACAGAACTGGACCCACGGACGCTATTCTAAGAGATCAAGCACAAGGACACCATTAGCTGTACCATAGTTTGTGATGCAAAACATCACAGCTCTAGAAACCTCGGTCCCTAATCATTTTCTCCAGAAGGAGAGGCCTGGTAAGCAAATGTATCTATTCAATGTACAGAAACAGGTGTAAACATAAATCAGATGGCAAATGAGTTATGGCAAAAACTTCCTTCCATACCTCCTACTGCGCAGGCAGACTTTTAACTAGCCCTTGGGAAAAGCTACAGAACTGTTTTCTGTTTGAAACTTGTAAAAAAAAAATTGATGTTTTTGTTGGTCAAACTAAATCAACAGACTTAAACATGCAGTTCAAACAAGGAGTCCTGTGGCACTTTTAAAGACTAACAAATTTATCCAGCTCTTTCATGGCCAGGTATTTCACCTTTACAGCCAGGTGTGAAGAGTAACAAACAAGACCCACGCAGACGCTGCAAGGCAAGCACTCCATCCTGCAATACAGAGGGTGCATTTTAAGTCAGTGCAATTTAAGCAACTAGAAATTAGTGGAAGGTGCTAGCATTAGGGGACCAACCAGCTCCCCACCAGCAAACATCCTGTGGATCACAGTTCGGGGTCTTCTTTTGTACAACAAGCACAATAACTGGCTTTAACCTTGGATTTCCAGGTTCTAACGTGAGGAGCCATAACTGACATAGTCGCTTTAGATAGATACATGGGCAGATGACTTATCAGCAGAAATCTCAGGAAATACCTGAGTTGGAGGATACTTATCTACACAGACTAATGGGTGGGGTACTGGAACGTGAAGAGATGAAGGTCAAGGGTTGAGCGTTTCAACCTGCTTGAGGCCAAAACCGGCCAAGACTTTTAGAAAAACCACACATGCAGCAGGAACAGCCATGGTGTACGACAAAGAAATCTAGCAAAGACAGGGAAGCAGGTCTGTGCATTTATTTTACTTGCTACAGCAACCGAGTGTGGGACCGTGACAATACTTTATATTTAAATGGCACCTTCTTATTTTAAAGACCTGAAAACATCTCACAGATGACACCACAGGAAAGCACCAACTTCCTCTGAGACGGAGGCAGCAACCAAACATCAGGGGCACACAGATCATTCCTCAGCTGTGGAGATGGAAGATGCTTGAAGAAGAATGCTGGGAAATATTCCTAAACTTACTAAAAGTCTTGTGGGATCCATAGTTCAGACAGAGACAATCTTAATTTTTATGGCTCAATCCTTAAGGCACACTAAACCACGTAGAAGCCCATTCACAGTGAACGCAACCAGACAGGTAAAGGACTGATCATAATGCCAGGATTTGAACCTGCATTTCTCATATGTAATCCTCACCTAAACTTCAGGGCGCTAAAACATCCCCTTCATTACAGCACAGACCCGCTGCTGGTTTGAACACTCCCACTGTGACAAGACATAGGCTCATAGGTGAATTAAGGAAACAAGTCCTGGAGCCTCACAACAAGCTATGAAGATCTCAGCACTTCACAACAAGAATAGGCTGTTGCTATCTCCTTACCCACCAACTGTTAGCAGCGCACACTGAGGTCACAAGAGCAGTTATGCCAGTTTTTTATGAGGACAGAGCAATTCTGCCTAAGGTGGCCTGCTGAAATCCCTGGAGGAAGCTGCATTTTAACAGTTAATTAGGCGGCTCATGGTGCAATGAGAGAAGTCAGAACCTGGACCACAGAGTCTCTCCAAGGGTGCAGCACAGTCCCTTGACAAAAGATAAGTTAGACCTATCAACAGACGATCAATCTCAAACATCCTCACTCGGTTTCTCAGCTTATTCATTTCTCTTGCCTTTTTCCATTTGTTCCTTTCCTGGAAGGTGCATGGAAACAGGGCCTTTCCAAACTCGTTCAGCTACTCTGGCTTCCCATGTCTCATCCACTAATTTAACACACCATCTGGGACACCAGACTGGCTCTCATGAGGTTTACTGCATCCTAAGGAGAAGGCTCAAGACATCAGCTGTGGGAAGAGCTAAGCAGCAAAGCTGCAGTTTTCATGCTGATATCTCAAGTAGGAACTAAAAAAGATGGAAGGAAAACAAGATAGAAAACTAACAAGGAACTAGACCAACACAGCCGTCCCTTCAAAATTTGTCCGTAAGACAGAACACTATGCGGGACAGAAAACTCCTGCAACAGAAACGGCTTTCTCCTCTCATCCAGAGCACAATGATGGATCAGCTTCTCCTAAAAACTGAAAATCAATGAGCTGTTGAATATCCATCACGGTCCAAAGTCTGTTCTAAGCACACCCTCAGCTGCCATTATGGAGCATCGCCCAGGCACTTCCACAGCTGCTTTTTCCCAACTCCCTTTCAAGAGAGAGCTTGACTTAATTGTGACTATCAAGTGCACGCAAGACACATCGATCCAGCAAGTAAGGTGGCACTTCGCTACACAGCCACTTTACTGACTTAAAACCAGACTTGTATCTAGCTCCAACTGGCCTGTCTGAGCACTGCTTCAAGCCAGAAAGTTGCTCTTTCTGACGAAAGACGGTTTATGTTCCAAGGAATGTATCAACTGACCTTGAGCGTCAGCATGGTCTTTTTTTTTTTTCAACTCTCCGGAGTTTATTTTAAAAGTGAAGCATTGTATTACCCTGAGGAGCAGGCAGAGCACAGGACTACGTTATCGGAGAAAGAAGACATTATCTGTGTATGCTGCAAGCAACATGTCCCCTTCCAAAGGGGAAAAACTGACAGACATATATTAAATGTGTAAAATCCTAAAGAGAAAACAGGCTTCAGACGTAACTACTCCCACCAGAGCCTTTGATAGTCTTTAAGGAAACAGTTTGAACTAGGCTGGCTTTGCCTGTGCTGGTGCTTTTAGAACAGCTTCTCCAGGTCTGCATTCATTGCTGAACCGATCATTTCTGCCAAGTGCTGAAGGCCTGAGAACACAAGGAGGGCAGACAGAAGCACCGTTGGTGCAAGAAAAGAGCTGGGGCTTGGCGTGCTGCAACTCAGGGCTCGACCGCATAAGCGCACCACTGCCATGGGCAGCTTGGTGATGGACCCTGAGCTTGGGCGTTGGGACTCGAGGCTCAAGTCCTGTAAGCCCACCACCAGCGACCACCTTGATGGCAGACATTGAAGTCACTAAAGATTTCATTAGATGACACCCCATCTTTATTTAATAGAAAATAATAAGCAAAAGACTAAACAGAATTTAAACAAAAATAAGACTTCAGGATCCCAGAAGGGAAGAAAGCGAGAAACGAGGCCAAATATTTGCAACAGTCCAGTTTCATTTTTTTGGAGAGCTGGTAGTTCTTCAGAAATGTTTTGGGGTGTGGCCTAGATGCATTCATGCACCTCTCCTCATCTATCTTGCACCAGTCAAGAGTGGAAAGCGACATGCTGAGGAGTGGTAGAGACTGCATGCTTATACACGGCTCTTATACGTAGGCAGCTGTTTGCTTCACACAAAATGAATATCACTTCACTCCACAGCTAATCCTACTACAGTAGATGGCACAGGGAGAGTGGGCTCTGGCACAGTTTCAGGCTGCCTGCACCTGTCTTCCTGCACCAGGGTCCACCCAGGGTCCCCATTCAGAGGTTTCTGTAGTAGCCTGGGAGCTGACCCTGCCTGTGAAGACTGCAGTAAAAAAAAAAAGCATTGAGTACTTCAGCTTTTTCCGTCTCCTCTGCCATGAGGACACCTGCCCCTTTCAGTAAGGGGCCTACACCATCCCTGCTCCTCTTCTTGTTGCTGACATATTTGTAGAACCCCTTCCTGTTATCCTTCATATCCCTTGCTAGCTGCAATTCCAGTTGCCCTTTGGCCTTCCTGATTTTATCCCTGCAGGCCCTAGTGATATCATTATATTCCTCCCTAGTCATCCATCAAAGTGTACATTTCTTGTAAGCTTCCCTTTTGCGTTTCAGCTCACCATAGAGTTCTCTGCTAAGCCATGCTGGGCACCTTCCATATTTGCTATTCTTTCTGCACATTAAAATAGTATCTTCCTGTGCCCTTAGTAGGGTTTCTTTAAAATACAGCCAGCTCTCTTGGATGCCTTTTCCCTTCAGCGTAGCCTCCCAGGGGATCCTGCCCATCAGTTCCCTGAGGGAGCCAAAGTCTGCTTTTCTGAAGTCCAGGGTCTGTGTTCTGCTTCCTTCTTTTCTTCCTTTGATCCGTGTCCAGCAGAATGGACCCATCAGTCAGCTCTGCTGATATGTTACAGGTTGGGGGCCCGGTCCATCATTGACTGCAATGGAGCTACACTGGGCTGAACTTGGCCCCACCTTCCAGTGAAAGTCCACATGCTATTTGGACAATCGTCTCCACGTGCTGCAGGAACCACAAATCTCAGCTGGATTTGCTGCTTGTGAAATGAAAACATTTTGCTTGAGTTGCTGGGCTTAGTAATAATTACCGAACACTTCTCAAGTAGATGGCTTTCATTTCCTCACAACCTGCATCCAATTACTCCAGAAACCTCGCCTGCTGGTGACGCAGACACTGGTCCCCATGCTCTCTGGTTACAAAGTCAAACTCTCAGATAGCCAGAAGCTGGAACTATCCAGCAACAATCCAAAATGGCCAGTTTTTGTGAATATTTGGAGTGCTGGGCTTGCTTCATACCATGTAATAATAACCCTTCTGCCAGGGCAGGCTGGCAGGACAAGGGCTGGATTCTATATCTAGGGGTTTCCCAATGATGCAACACCACCAACTGGCTCAAGCCCCCACCCAGATTTCTGGGAATCCTGCACTGTTCCCTGGGCACCCCAAAGGGGTAAGGCTTCCCCATTCGCAAGCATGAGTCTGAGTGTAGTAAACGGAACTTTTAATAGTAGTAAAACAAAAATGCAAAAGGCCAAATAACAGAGATCATCACTAATCTAGGAAAATTTGTATAGAGCAAAAGTTCCCAACAACCCACAGTGCATAACAGAACATACAAACTTAATGGCAAAACTGGCACTGACATGGAGAATCAGTGCTAACTAGGCTGCCAACCAACCCTAGGGTACGTAGGGAGTGTCTTTCACAGCAGCTGTCCACTGACACCCTCTACCAGTCACTCACTCCATCCTCTAAAACTGTTTTGCAGCTCCACCCGCTGGCCACCAGCACCACCCTCCAGTCACTCACATCACCCAGCTTGCCACTAGCTGCACTCACCTTCCACAGGCTCTGCCCTCCAGTCCCTCATGTCATCCAGCTTACCATTCTCATGAGCCACCAGCTCCACTTGCTGGTTACACCACTACTGCTCATCTTCAGCTCAGAGAGAGAAGACTCTCCAGTGAGCTCAGCAACTTCAACCCTTTCAGTCTTTAAGCAGCTGTTAAACAGCCACTTCCATAACACAAAACAGAAGACAAACTACCTCTAACATTGAAACCACCCACACCTGTTTTTTCCCCTCTTTCAGGCTGAAACATGCAGTTGCCTTTTTTTCAAGCCTCTTTTTAACTAAGGGTAGTTTTTATCCTTTGACTAATCCAGACACATTTGAAACAAACAGAGAGTAGCAATATACAAAAAGACAATATTTTGTATTTCCCTTTAGTAGAATTACAGATATTGACAGATTTGTGAGCAGATTAAGCCCAAATACCATTACCCACTATGCCCTGCACCCAGTATGCAAATACCATCCTAATACAGGACCCATACAGATTAGTTGCTCCACTTCAGAAGCTGTTAGGCACAGCTCCTCTGCTTGCCGTATGGTAAGAAAACATGATGATGTGCATGATCCCATCCAAGCTCCCTTATTGTCCTTTTCAAAGCCACTCAAGCTCCCTGTGAAGAAGGTGTCTTCCTCCCCTTCAGTAAGAGGAGAAAAACAGATGGCACATGGCAAATTAATGGTGAGGCCAAAAGTAGAACACAGGAGTCCAGACTCCCAGCAATGCTGTCAAACGCAATCCCAGCCAAGCATGTTTCTTTATCAGGGCATTAAATACAAGGTAGGTTAAAGATTCTTTGCATAATGTATTGAAGAGGACACCATGGTATGCTCACCTTAGCCTGGAAGTGATATTTACACAATCTCAACTTGCATTAGCAATCACCTGTTTGAGAACAGGCTTGACATCTCACTCCCAGCCAGGTTATTCTGAGCTAGCTATAAAACCCATAACTGCTGGGTTATAGGGCTCCAATTCTATTACTGTCATATCACCTGTCTGGCACCAGCTTTGTCCCTTGAGCCAGAGCAAAATTCCTTCATAGCCATTAATGGGATCCTCCCACCAACCTTCATTCAGCCCCAGGGTGGGAATCTCCTTGTGATGGAAGGGGTCAACAGCAAAGCTTGCTGTGAAAAGGAGGTGGCAGGAAGAAAATGTGGGCCAAGAGAGATGCCCACCAATGCATTTGTGTGAAACCCTGCAGCCGCAGCTCACACAGGAGGATTTGTGAAACTATGGAAGCAGCTATAAGAAAATAGCACCCACACTACCCTACCATTGTGGGTCATAAAGAGCATAGCCCGAATGGAAGCACATCCTCATTCCACCTGTGCGAAATGGAGTGAGGGAAAAGGGGGTGGTGCACATACACACCAAACATGGCCCCTCTCTTCAGGGCCTTTGTGACATGAAAAAGCGGCCACCCAGGCTACAGATACACTGGTAAAAAAAGGGGATCCTTAATTGTCCACCAGTGCGGCTCCAGTTTCAGAAACGTTCAGCGCTATTCTAGCTCTTCACTGCTAAAGGCATGTTCACACTACAGAGCCGATGCACTGGCAGAGCTGTGTTGGCGCAGCCCCTCCTATAAACCCAGCGAATGCTGATGGGGATTCTGGTAATGAGACAGTAACGCTGACTTCCCGTTGTGTCTATGCTGGGAGTTCTGCCACCAGAGGGGGGAATCTTTCACGCTATTAGCCAGCAGGGCTTTGCAATACAGAGTAGGCCCAAGTTGCTTTTAACAATACTAAGCTATGGCCTGTTGGATGCACTCCTGTTGTCCTCGTTTTTCCAACTCAGAAAATTAGGAAGCACCACAAGAGAAGACCTCTGCTCAGTGAGGTGGCGTGACGAGTTTCCAGATGCCGTATTCTTGCTTTTGTGGGCACTGTGTCTGTTGTAATACAGAGACATGGCAGGTGCATCATTTCTCACTCACTGCTCCATTGCCAGTGACCACAATGCTTGGCTAAAAGGTAGCTTGGATGGGACCTAAGTGAGTTTTTATATCAGGGAGGTCCAGAGCCTCTCTTAAGCAAATCCATGGCCAGCCATATACAGTAACGTATTCTTTTGATAGCCCACCACATAAAACTCTAAGACAATGCATTCCATGTGTGGGCCAAGACACAGCGTGTGACTCACACTAGAAAATGCTTTCCTTGAAAAGTCTGGATGGGCTCTAACTACAGTTCCCTGGGCAAGCAGCTAGAGGTCAGTCAGCCTGCAATGCAACAACAGCAGTTTCTCCCTAGCCCACGCAACAGGAATATCATTGCAGGTTGTTGCATACAAACTTCTTCCTCAAGACCCAGGAAACTTGAGACTGAGTTGAAGCATCCTCTGCTGATCCACATGCCTTTTCTCACCCTCATCCCTTCCCTCAGTCTGCAGTTCTGCCAACACATTTCAGTCCTGACCTGCTCCGCCTTCAGTTCTCCCAGTCCTGAGCAAGTGGTGCTGCTCGGCTCATCCCTAGCACAGCAGAAGGATGGGCGCGTTAGGGGTGCATGGGCCATACTGTTCTAGTCTCCTGGCGCTGGGCAGCATGTTTCAGTTCTGACCTGCAGCCTTGTACCACAGGCTATTGGACTTCCAATTATTCCTCCGTCAGGGTCTTCATTTCAGGTCTCATTTCAAAAGGCATCACTTGCAGCCACGTGCCCCCAGCACCTCCCCCAGCTGTGGGGATCTGGTTCTGTGCTGATGTGGAAGAGAGACTATTGATTGCTAACACTTCTCCCCCCCACAAACCATGATCCCTTGGGGTAAAGAAACATCAGGGCTGGCTGCAGAGCCAGTGCACCGGACCGGAGATTGCCATCTTCCCTGCTGGAGCAAGGCACAGCAACTCCCTGAGGACTTGATCAGACATAAGGTAAAGATTTACTTTGCATGGAGCCCTCTCTGACGCCAGACACTGAAAGCGCCAAGCGGGAATCCAGCCCTAGCCCAGACAAGCACTGACACACAGATCTGCGGATGCCTTCCCAGCTCTGAATGCAGCATTCCTCTTGCCTAGTCCCAGGCCTCAGCCTCCTGTCATTGCCTCTGTCAGCTGATCTCTTTGCACAGTATTGGCTGTGTGGATTCATTAATGTTCTCTTTAATTAGTAACAGCTGACTGCTGCTCAGCACAAGTGCAGTGGCTGGGGGACTGGAGGCAACCTGGAGTTATGTGCTACTCTGATGAACGAAACAGGTTTAGTCGCCTTTACTTTCCCTGTCCGGTGTGGAAGAAAGCAGCCGAAGTGACTCTGCTCCAGCGACGAGCTCTGTTTCCTCAGAAGGGCCAGTGGGTTGCCAGGATCAACTAGACAAGTAGCAGCGTCGAGCCGGTGGGACACAGGGGGATAGTTTCAGGAGACTGAAAGCAGAGGCTCCACTGCTCTACTCCCCACCAAGGGTCATTTCTCCCCTGGAATGAGTGTTGGTATTTCTGACAAAGCCAGCGTTATTTATTCCAGACTGCATGGCAGCTCCCTCCTGCCACCGCCCCAGTGACATCACCTCTAAAGACTGAGAGACATCACCCTCTGTCTGGGCCAAAGCCATTTTCTGGTATGCAGAAAATGAAGATCAATGCATGCTTTTATTCAAAACACGAATGAGTTAATACCATGTGAGAAGGCAGGATGAACCTGGAAGGCTGAGCTCCTGGCTTCTAAACCCTGGCTCTGCGTCTAACTCGCTGTGGGTTCTTGTCTAAAACCTCCAAACTCGGTTTCCCCACCTGTGAATAGCTCTAAAACCCACTCACAGGCCTGGGCTGGTGGGAGCTGATGAACAGCATCAGAGATTCTCAGATGCTATTTTAAGGGCCCAAGAGGTTGCAATATTTTCCCACTGACCTTAAAATCATTAATTAGCTGCCTTTGAGGGTTCACTCAGCTCTTATAAGTGGCTCTTTGTTGCTGCTGCTGTCCACGCCCTGGTCCTTCTTTGAAAGTCAAATGTGGCTAATTCCATAGGAGGCCATTGAGAGATGTTCTGTAATCCATCAAGGGAAAGTCAAATAGGGTCAGGCTGCTTTCATCTTTGCCAGCCTGAACTGTGGCCAGTGGTGGCTCTTCCCTCCATCTGTGATCTGTGACTAACAACGGTCTGCCTGTCTGCAGAAACTCCAGAGTGGGTGGAGATGGTTTTACCCCTAATACAGGAGTCCCCGTCATGAACAGCTATTTCATCTCCAGTGGAAATAGTTACGGTGAGAAAAGGAGATGTTGCCAAGGCAAAGTTAAAAGGAGAAAGCCTCCTTACCTTGTTCCCAACAGCTCAAACCAGCTGGAAAATGGGGGTGAGGAGGGACCCTCTGAAATTTTTTAATTTGGTTGAGAAAACAAAACTCAAGAAGCAAAAACATTTTAGTTTTCAACTGAAATTCTTCAGTTTTCAGGTTTTCCAGCACTCTTCAGACGTTTCAGAGTTTTGGCTGAAATTTCTCAAGCACCCTCAGTAACAGCCCCTTAGACTGATGGAGCCAAAAATAAGTTTGCCATCTAATCAACTGCTTGGCCTTCATGTGGTTTACTTTCCCCACTCTGCTGGCCAAGAACAATATAATCAGAGATGTGTCCTTCACTGTGTGCAGTCAGTTTCTCCTGTTTGGGTCTCCAAGATCATAGTTTGGGAAGGGAAAGAAAGATAAATAAACTAACACACCAGTTTTCAGGGACGTTAAAGACAAACACTTGTTTCTTTCAATTTTATATTAATAATAGTGATTTATTGTAGTTCTGATCACTGCCCAGCAGTCCTCACATTGCAGAATACAATGGCACCTTTTGGAACGTGACCAGGGTGCCAGGTCTAACCTCCTTTGTCCCAGGATATTCAGGGATCATCAGGAGGGAGGAACGTGGCTTTGCCTTTTCTAAAAGACAGTCACTGCTGCAGCCCAGCATCCTCTGAGTCTACATCAAGCCCAGGCATTGGTCCAAGAATGACTTAAAGCAAAGTACTTTGGTTATGGAGGAGCCATCAACACCACTCCAGGGTCTCCCCATCAGGATGACCAGAGAGCAAGTGTGAAAAATTGGGACAGGGAGTACGGGGTACCAGGCACCTATAAGAAAAAGTCCAGAATATCAGGACCACCCCTATAAAATCAGGATATCTGGTCACCCTGACTCCCATCAAAGTGTATTTTTGCTTTGTTTGAGTGATCACTCAAGGCCAAAGCACAGTTGATAGACACAGGTGCCCAAAAAGCCATGATAATGTACCTTTTAGTCAGGTTGGAGCCACACAGCTACATGTGAAATCCTCCAGGCCACTTCAGCACCATACCACAGCGCCCATGGCAGAATGCAGTGCCCTGCACTGCTCCATTTCAAAATATTCTGCTGGAAGCAGAAATCTCCTGCCAGCAACTGGTGGCTTCCATTAGCAGCTGAAGAGAGGGTTACAATCTCCCGCCACCTCAGATCATTTAGCCTGTGGGCTGCCATGCTGAGATCACATTTATTCTTCTGGTTTTACTTTGGACTGCCTTCTTACAGAACCCTCTTGTGTGAAGACGTGAGCAACAGCAGCTTGTCGCAAGTTTTTAGAAACCAGTCAGTGTGTTCCAGTCCTGTACTACAGTTGGAAAAGCAAAAATCAGCTGAAGCAGGAAAGGACGCAATAGAAACACTAGTACAAAGTACACTGGAAACCCATGTTATGGTCATTCCTGGGGCTAACGCAAGCCGCAACACACCAAACTCACCCCCGCACAATTACACTGAACTCTATAGGTTGCTATCAAGGATGAATCTAGCCCTGGGGAATAATTCAGCTGGACCCCATTGGTAGTGTAAGCTGCTGGCAGAGAGGCATGTGACTAGCACCAATGCCGCATTCAGTAGATCTGCCTGTCGCTTGCCAAGTTTCTTAAACCACCACCTGGCTCCTCTTTGGCACTTTCGGTCCGTCAATCACAAAGTGTTTACAGTGGAGGGGAAGTATCTTTATCCCCATTTCACAGATGGGAAAACCGAGGCATGGAGCCCCAAAATGACCAGTATCACCCAGGTGGCCCATGCAAGGTGCAGAACCTGAGGCTCCTGACTCCAAACCCACTAGGCCACACTGCCACTCTTGTAGTGCTACTCAGCGACTGCAAGGGAGTCACCCCCAGTTTGCACCAATGTAAGAGAGCGCACAACCATGCTTGTCACTTACATCAATTTAGTATTCCACATGGACCCAATTCAGCCCCATCATCAGGCAATTGCACCCACTGTGAAGTCAGGAGGAGTCACACCTGCTTATGCCAAGACTGAACTGGGTGCCAGGTGCACTGGGCAAGGCACGGAAATGCCTGCATGACTTTGTGTGCCTGTGGCTCTCCTTTAGCACAAGTGAATGCCAAAGGGACACAGATCACTACTGCTTGGCCACTTTTCCTCACTTGCCAACTGACTTCTAGGACAGGTGACAGGTAACACAGGTCATCAGGACCCTGTTGATTTGGGCCCAGAAATTTCCACAGGCATCCTGCCCATTTAGTCCAGGCCATATGTGGCCCAAAGGGCAGAACAACTTGGCGAGCTGCCCCATGCCTCAGTTTCCCCATCTGCAAAATGGATGCTGGGGCTCACAGCCAGTCTTTCCAGCTTGCTGAGATGGCTGCATGGCAGATGTAGCACAGTGAAAGGTGCAGAGGCAGCACAACAGCTGGTGCAGAGAGGCAAGCCTTGCCCAACTCAGCAGAAGGGGACGCCATCCAGACAGACGGAGCTGGAGGGAGCAGGGAGGAGACGGTACTTGAGAGGGAAGGACCCAGGCCAGGCAAAATGGATGGGAGCCCAGCTGGGACAGAGGGAAACCAGCCAAGTGTCCCACTTTTTCCATTAATGGAGGCCGTGGGACAGCCAACAGCTGAGACTGATATTCACTAATCCGCCCTCTTGAAAGAAAGCATCTCGGCAGAAACCACAGAACTGTGCCGGCTTGGCACTCCCGAGAGCCAACAACTCCATCCACATCAACGTCACTCCACGGGCCTCTCTCAGTGTGCCCAGCACACACGTTTACCGCAGAGCTGCAGTCAGGCAGCACCCCCTGTGCAATGACCCGACGGGCAGCAGAGCTGGGTGGCTGCAGCACACGTCGGCCTGGGGCCCCGTGACACTGGCAAGGGCAGGAAGGGCCAACCGGGAGCTAGGAGCTTTGCTGCAAGCCAGGTACTACAGCCTCAGGAGGATCTACAGGGCCTGACGGAAGGCGGCCAAGGTGGGAACGAAGTCTTCAAATATAAAGGTGGGGGAAACTCTCCTCCACCCTTGCTCATGCTCAGTCACTGCATTGGAGATGGCTCAGACTTCCCCAAATGCGGGTCCTGTTGGCAACCTGCTGGTCACCCGGGGGGCCCTCAGGAAACCTGCATCAAAATCGCCCGGATTGGCCTGTAAATACCAAGCTGACAGGCAGATGATGGGGTAAAGCCACTCTCTTCTCTGTCGTCTTCTCACGAAAGCTTTTGTTTCATTTTCTTTACAAACAACTGTCTGCGACTTTGAATGGCTGCGCAAACTGTAGCAAACTGAGCCTAAGTTGCTGGGAGGGCACGGGCTAGACCACCAGTACAGATGGAGAAACTGAGGCACGGAGCCAGGATACAGCTGTCCTCAAGGACACTCAGTAATTCCAGAGCAGAGTCCAGTTCCCCCGAGTCCCAGACCACCCATCTCAGGCACCTTCTTCAGCTCAGCAGGTTGGTACGACCCCTGCAGCTCGACACAGAAGGAGGAACGACTAGCCCCCAGGCTCCAGTTCAGCAGTGCATTCCAGTGCAGATGGGAGCCAGCCAAGGGCAGAGATGCTACGGGTGCAAAACACACAAATGTGCTCACGATGGACATCTCAGGAATGAGGCAAACACAAAAAGCTGGTTTCCAGTGGAGGCTGCAGAAGCCAGGCCACCAGGCCACAAATGAATTGGAATCATGTCCTTCCTTCTCATGGCTTGGTACCAGAACAGACCCAAGCTTCCCAAACCTTCTCTGCCCAGCACTTCTCCAAAGGGCATTTGGCCACAGCCCTTTGTACCACTTTAGGGCCTGCTGGAATGAGGAAACCCATCAGAAAAAAGGCAAAATTTTTGCAAACCAGTATTTTTACAGTTCGTGTCAATCAATATGTCCCATGTCTTACACTTCTCTGCATTTATTTTCATCTAATTCTGTAAGTTCTCCCTCTTCAAAGCATCTGACAAAGTCGGATATTCTGCCACGAAAGCTCATGCAATAAACAAATCTGTTAGTCTTTAAGTGCCGCAAGACTCCTTGCTTTTTTTGCTTTACTAGACTAACACGGCTGCCCCTTTGGAACGTCAAAAAAAAAAAAAGTCGTTTTTTTTTTTTTTAAATGGTAAGTAACGAATTCCAATCAAAAGCAATTTCAAACCAGGAGAGCAGAATTTTTCATTTTGAAGGTGTCAAAACAAAATGTGTGGACAATTTCAAACACCCCCCCCCCCAAATATCTGTTGATACTGCCCCTTTCCCACTCTATTTCAGTTTAAATGGAGCAGCGTTTTCCAGCTGGCCTTACAAACTATTAGCTAAACAGTGATTTTCCACTGGACCAAGAGGTTGGTTGGGGGGGGTGTTTTTACAGACAGGATGATGGGTTCTATCCCTACAACCACCCCAAACAGACATGAGGCACAGTACGGTGACCTGGGTACCGCAATTCACAACTTGAAGCCCTGAAAGGACAGTTTGTGAATGCAGTGCACCACACATATTTACAGTGAATATAAAGTATTTCCATTCTGACCCACTAGGATTTTTTCACCCACCCCTGCACAGCTGTGCATGGCAAGGTGCAAAGCAATACTGAACTGGGCTTTGTATTTTCCAAGTACTTAAAGGTTAATTTGCATAGGTTTCTTTGAGATTTGCAGAGCACAGAGATAAGAGGAAACACAATCCCATTGCCATGGTAATGGACAGCTGTCTTTTTGAAAATACAGGGGAAAGGAATGTGTTCTTTTCTCCCCTTTCTATTTGAAAATGTGAAATTTATTGTGGCAACCATAGCCAGTGTGCTGGTATTTGTTAGCCAAGGATGGCTAAAAGCCCAGTGCACAATGCTGAGAAACCCTCAGTGTATGATCAGCAAATAACCTGGCCTTGGTCCACTACAGCAGCTCTGCATCTGGCCCTGTAACTTTTCCTATAATAAAGCCATATTTTTCTTTTGAAAGAGCTTCTAAATCCAGGAAGGAATCCGGCCACACTGAAATCAGTGGCAAAATTCTTGTGGACTTGAGAAGAGCCAGGATTTCACCCCTGCAGTTTCCTTTTATATCCAGTGCTCTGTTTTCCAACCCCTCCTTTCATTTCCCCACTGCAAGAAGGAAGAAGTCCCTACACAGCCTGGGGTGGATTAAGTAGAGCAGCTGCAGGGACCAGGCAGGCAGGATTAAACAAACAAGGAGCCATTAGTCTTTAAAAGTTCCCTAAAAGTTTACTTATTGCATGAGCTTTTGTGGGAGAAAGGATCTGAGATGTTAGCTAAGTGGTTTTCTGGTCCCAGCCTCCTCCCCTAGGGAGGCAGAGTGGGGACAGGAGATGCCGGCGAGAAAACTGATGGGCCACCTTGACCCTGCTAAGTGTGCAGAGAGGAGATGGCTTAAGCAGGCTAACCATAAACTTTAGAAATATCACACCAAGAGTGGTAGGAGTGGAAGTGCTCCTTTCCTTGCCTGTTAGCGATTAAATGCTAGAAACAGCCTCCGGTCCCCACCTACTGCAATTGTTCAGAGGAGGCAGAAAGTTGCTTCTTTGGCCAATGGTCTGTTAATATCATTGCTAGATCGTTCAGCCTGCTCCCAGCCTCACTCACGCTGTGGGCCAAGAAAGCATCCACAGATTCTACAAATAAAAGTAAAGGAAACAAATGAAGTCAGGCTAAGTGGGAGTTTGGCACCGGGCCTGCTCTGTGTTTAATTTGCCGGGGTCTCTGAAAGGATCAGAGGATCCTACTGCACCGTGTCTACTGTGAACACATTGCCGGGGGGTGCAGAGGTCCAAGGTCAATGTACCATGAAGATGGCTTCCTTCACAGCCTCTGGAGTGGATACAAATATTTGACTTTTCTCATCTCTTCTAAGATTTAATGCACATACCATTAAACCTCTGTGCATGTTACTGGAAGCAGCAGTTCACATTTTCATTGACTTAATCCCAATGTTATTTTTCCAAAGGTCTACGCTTTTGCTTTCCTGGGTCCTTCCCCAGAGTGGGAGTTAGTCCTCAGTGGAGCATACTTCGACCTGACAACCTGGGGACATGATCCCTCGTTCTGCGTTCACAAAGCAGTCAGGCTGAGCGTACCCAGTCAGGGGCTCCCAGAGGGTCTGGTCCTGTGCGCGCTGCTTGGCTCTTTTTTATATTTTTGCCTGGCTGCTGGTGGTGGGCGTGGAAAACATTTTCCACTCTGGCCAGCGGCCAAACAGCTAGAGCTGCTCCCGTAAAAGCAACAAGGCAGTTCATTAAATGTAGACATAGTTAACACTCAGCTACATGGTGCCAAATCCAGAAGAGCCTTGCACACGGAAGTAGTTTCAGTGCACCTTTGTAAAACACCAGATGTAGCCCTACCCCATAGTGCACATACCATCCGCACCCCGAAAACCCACCACCTCTAAGTCTTTGTCTGCAAAGAGTCATCAAGGGTTGCCAACTTTGTAACTGCTTAAACCCAAACACCCCTGCCCTGCCCCGTCCCCCAAGGATCCACCCCCTGCCTCACCCCTCTTCCCTCTGTTGCTTGCTCTCCACCCCTATTGTCTGCACAACCAGGTTGGGAGGAACAGACATGGAGCTGGCCCACCCAGTCAGGACACAGCAGGGCTCAGTCCCCAAAGCAAGGGGCTGGAGTAGGGGAAACTGAGGCACAGTAGAGCGTGGGTGCTGGGCAGGAAGCCAGGATGCCACCCACAGACGGTGGCACACCAGTTGGTAGTTTGGAGGCTGGCCTGGGCACCAGCCAGTTCTCTCCATCAGCCTGGAAGGTGGAAAGATGAGCCGTTACTATGTGGAGCAGAGCCTCCAAGCTTCAGCAGCAGCTGCTGCTCTTCCCACCTGCCAGTGGTGGAGGCCACTCACTGCATTTAACTCGACACCAACCAGATGGCGACAGGTTCCTTTTTCGACTAGATGGTCCGATAGAAAACCAGGCACCTGGTCATCCCAACCTATGATGCCAGGGAAAGACAAAACCACTGCCACTGCCCCACAATGGAAACTGATCTCAGTTCTCCTAAGGAGGCAATCCATCCACAGTGTCCCCATCACATTGTTTCGGTCGCCCCACGGTGCCAGTGGCTGCCTGTGGACTGTGCTGACTAAGAGTCTGATATGCCATTACCCAGTTTGAGGGGCTACAGAAGAGTCCCGGCAAAGAGATGAAAGGGTTATAGAGAATGATCATTTATCATAACGTGGTGCCAACACTGTTTGTAAACCACACCCACGGGGTCTCAGATACACACAGCAACACACACTGGGCAATACCCACCAAATCTAATCAGAACCCAGAGTTTAAATCCTGCTTCACAATCTGGTTTCCCTTCCCAGCCCACAGCACTTGAGATGGCCTCCATATACACACACGACCGCCACGAATCATTTCATCTGGGGCCAACGGGGTTTGCTGAGACTTGCAGAAGAGAATACAACCACCCCACGGTGGGGACGAGCTATGAAACAACCTGGCCCTTGACCTGAGCAGAGCAGGCAATCTTGCTTTGGGGTGTGGGCATTCGTTAATCTATTAATTACCCTAAATCATAGGAGGCTTCCACCAGCCCTGATTTTAATGCATTGAACCCGTCAAAAGGCTGACAGCACAAGACACACTCCACAATGGGTTTGTTTGGTTTGAAACGCCTCCGGCTGCTGAAACGGACCCAGCACTGCCTTCCAAAAGCAGGCGATGGGATTACAGGCCGCAGGCATGACTCACTCCCTGGCCGCTGCCAAAGAAGTAGTTCTGGAGCGAGGAAGTCACAGGAAGACTTAAATTAGAAAGTGGAAAGCAAACCAAACCTCCCTGAACTGACCTTATAGGTTCTGCTCTCAACCAGATAATAAGAGGGCTCGGGAGGAATAGATCACGTCCCAGTGAAGGGAGAGCTGTGGATATTGTTTGATAGATGTGATTATATAATTAACACACACACAATCAGAACTCATACATGTCACACACACATCCCTGGAATAATTTTTTTTTAACCTCACTGACATTTTCTAGCCAGCTCTAACATTGCTTTGCCTGGGTGCGTGCTTAGCTCCATCTACATGACAGGCCCCGGAGCTGCAGCACCCCAGAGTGTAGACACAGCCTGGCCCTACAATAACCAAAGGAGGTTTCCACGGCTGTAGGAACACCACCTCCCCATGGAAAGATCATGTGGTCAGGAACAGGAGAGGTGCAGGGGATGGTGAGGTGGATAGGAGGGGTCATCAGGCGTCTCTCTGAAGCCAGGGTCCCCACTCTGAATAGATTTGAGAATCCGTACATTAGTCATTTAAGGGGAGATCTATAGAGCGAGCACATAGACCCAATTATCAGGGCTCAGATCAACAGGTGTGGGCTCAAATGGTGGTGCTAAAAAGCAGCTCACACCTATCACAGTGAATGGCAGATCTCCTGTGGACTTCAGTGGGGCTACAGTTTGGCCACCCACACATTGCCCTGTGCTTCTCCATAAAGAAAACCAGATGGTCAGGAAGTGGCTATCCGTTCAAGTCCCTTTCCAAGAGCTCCATAAGAAGGCTCCCTCCCCAGCTCGTGGGGTGCAGAGACATTTTTGTGCTCCCCGAGTTTGGCAAACAGCTCTGGGTACATCCAGCCCAGGCATTTTATTTCATGGCCTCTCTAGCGAAAGGTGAGAATGTTTCTTTATTTCAGTTGGTGGGGGGGACCATACGATTTGAGAGGAGGGATCATAAATTTGGCAGATTATAAACTCTGCAGTTTATTAAACCCTGCTTATTCCACTGGTTGCATGACCCTGTGACTTTCCTGCAATGGATGAGACATGGTACAGCAGCAAAGTCAGCAGGTAAGGGATCAAACTGAACCACTCTGTCCAAACTCACACCTCGTCTCTCTTTAACCTCTCCCTCCACCTTCTTCACTGCAGGGCTCTGCCTTCTGAGTAGATGGGAAGAGAATGGGACACCCTGCTTTGGAGTCCGTGAGCACCACCGAAGAACTGACCAGAGGGGTTATGGCAGAGTAAATCAAGTTGCACGATATCCAGAGCGTGCACTACCCGATCAACCCAACTTAGGGCTGCAGGGTAGAAGTTCTTGGACTGGGAAATCAATGGGGCGAATCCTATGTCTAAATTAAACAGACACATATGTGTGTGCAGGATTGGGCCCTGGGCTGGGTCCGTGTTACTGGTTTGATAAGTGATGCACTTAGCATAGGGCTTGGCACAATACTGAATGGCAGCCACACAAGAAGAAAGGCCAACTCTATGGAACTAGAGCCTGGCTTGATAACATTTCTTATCCCCCTCTGTCCCCCCATCGGTATGCGTTTGGCTGACAGTAAGGGCTCTGATGTCCTCCAGATCACAGTCCAGTCAAATCGTTAACACTGAGAGACGATCTAAAGCTGGGGCCAAGGGCCTGGCCTGAATTCAAACTGCTATGAAAAAAAACAGAGGCACCACAGTCAACATTAAGGGTGTTGGTGTCAGTGTCATGTCAGCCTCATATCTGAAATTTCCTCCACTGTGTTTATTTAAGGCAACCCCCTTCTTTCCGGTCTCTCTGGTCACTGTGTATTTAGGCAGCTTTTTTATTTTTAATCATGACTAAAAATGTATAATACAGTCTTAAGGAGTTTGTCAAATAGGGATAAAGTTTACCCAAGAGGTGGGAAAGTCTTTTCTCTCCAGCTGTTCCCATCTGGTGGGTAAGCATTGTATTTTCTGTGCTTTGGTAATCTGGAAAAAAAAAATAAATGCATGCAATACATCTGATAGATCAGAAGCAGCCAGTCCTGACATACACGCATCTGCTAGAAGCACAAGCTTTGTGCTTTACAGACATGCATGGGTTATAATATTCAGGAGCTCTTCCTAAAGTCCAATTAGAGAAAGTATCAAACTGTTACTTTCAAAGTCAATAAATAAAAGATCCCTCATCACTTCGTCGTCAACACCTGCCCCAAGCCCCGCTGTGCCAACTTTTATGATCTTGCTTAGGACTGGTCAAGGGATGTGGGGTGGGATATCTGCACAAACAATTATACTACTAGTGAACATCTTTTTTGCCTGTCAGTGTTTTTCTTTGAAAAGTCACAAGATTTTGATGAAATGGAAATATTGGAATACAAATTTCTGTTTCACCAAAAAGTCACTCTCCTTTGGAAAAAATAGTTCGGAAGAAAGTTTCTCAACCAGCTTTAGCTTTATGTTTTCTCTCACCTGTTGCTGGGTGAAAGACCAAAGAAATCCTGTCCCTGTACACCAGTTTTCAACCCAAGGTCCACAGACCCAGATTACTGCCCTAAAGTAACCACTGAACTATTCTCCCACCGCAAACAGATTTTCTCTCTGATCAGCAAGATTTCCGGTAAAATTTTCAAAAATGCTAAATGACAGGCACCTAAGTCCCACTGACTTCCAATGGACGCTCTTGAAAATTTACCTCTTGTCCATATTTACCTTGCAAAATCCAGAAACACACTGACACACCAAGAAAGAGCCTTTTATGGCTTGTAATCTCTTACTACATTTGTTTTTAATGTCATCACTGTTTACAAACCAAGCAACCAACAGGAAATCAACAAACTTTCTTGCCTTGTTTGTAGTACATAGCACTTGCATAGGACTTCTCATCTCCAAAGCACTTGGAAAAGGTCTACTTCTCATTAGAGAAATGCCATCAATATAGCTCTACCAGCAAAAAAGTACTTCTCACCCTATAACTTCAGTTAGGTGAGGGAAATTGACTGTACTGGCAAAAGTGCTTTTTTGCTCATATAACTAAAGGCATGTCAAATCCACTGATGTCAGCTCAAATGCCTTGGTTCAATTGAGGGGGTCTGTGAGGACTTGTACAGACCTGTTCTCATCCCAGCAAACTTATGAGAGAGATCCTTGCCCTTCCGTCCACATTGCACATGGGAAACTGATGTGCAAAAAGTTCAAGCCACCTGTCTAAGGTCGCTAAGGCAGGAAACATCAGAGCCACAATCAGTTAACTCAGGCATTTCTGAGCACTGCTCCTGGGCTCTTACCTCTAGACCAGGGTCTGCAAACTGCAGCTCCGGAGTTGCATACGGCTCTTTGGCTGCCTCCCTTGCAGCTCCGGCCCCTCCCCACCACCTCGGGATCCTGCAGATGGCTTGGGTCAGGCTCTACCCACCACCAGGATACCCTTGGGGGGGCCGCTCCTAATTCAGAGCTCCTCTCCCCACCTCCGCCATGGGACCTTGCAGCAGACGCCTTGGCCCAGCTCCCTTCACCCCCCACCAGGAGGCTATAACCAAGTGTTTTGAGAGCGACACTGGGTACTGAGGGAATTTTTAAAAATGGCTCTTTGTATGTTTTTTGGTTGCCGACTCCTGCCCTAGATCATGACTCTGCCTATAGAAAAAATAATTTAGCTTCCCCACTTTCTGCCTGAGACCTTCTCTGCCATCTGAGCCCACAGGGAGTTTCACCTCCTCTTCCCCTCCTTCCCACCCCCCATTAATAATTCTTGAAGGTTTTGGTTCACCGTGGGATGGCTGATGGTTGGGATGAGAGACTCCTTTCCCCTGGCCCTGTTGCTAGCAAGTGTGGGACAGAACAAGAAGTGGAGAAGGGAAGAGCAAGGTGCTGTAGCCTTAAAGAAAGGTGGCAAGGGCTGACTCACCCACACATGAGCTACCAACACCTCCAAAGGCAGACGGAGAGGCTAGTTTGGTCAACCTTGCTGCCACGAAGGGCTGGGCTAATGGAGTCCAATGCAGAAGGAGAAGAGGGATAAAACAAAGGCAAACAGAAAGAAGAGTGGATGAAAATGGTGCCCTCGGCCGCAGTGACCCCTGTGTGCCTTTCCACGGATGACGGGAGCCAGCAGGTTACCATAGCCAGCATTGCCCCAAGGGAATTATTTCATTGCTCTCCTCCCCTCTGGCACCAATGGCAAATTAGAGCACATCTCATCCCAGCTCTGTCAGGTTCAAGCCAGGGGGACCCTTTCTGACCCCTGTGAGCTGCTGACGGACAGCAACTGAGCAGTCCTGATTACTTGCCCTGTGACTGTCACCTAGGGACAAATCTGCTGCTCTGTGAACACAGGAAGGATGCTGGAGGAGCTGCGGGGTGGTGAGACAGCATCCGTCACGTTCCCCCCCCCCCGGCTTCAATTCCACAGGGTGCCCACACTATGCCCCACAACAGGGCATGGACTGTGAGCAGACAGCCATGGCCAAGTTGAGCACGGAGCGTGTGCAAATGTGAGCGGACACTTTCCAAGCCAAAGAGACCAACCCAAGGTCAGGCTGAGAGGCAGGGAAAGATTGCAAACACCCGAGCCTAGATTATCCGCTGCCCTTCATTCGTAGCACCGGAAGGGAAAGAAAGAACGAACATGTGGGCACATATACACATTCAGATATGTTATGCACACACATATAAACAGGATGTATGAATGCTTACATATGCAATATCCAAAAATTATATATATAAATAAAATGAAGGTTTTGTGCCTATAAAATTTGTGTATATTGCATATGTAAGCATTCATAAATCCTGTATATATGTGTGTACATAACAAACACACATCTGTATTTATATATATCTAAAGGCTACATTTCAGGCCAAAGCCAATTTGAGAGGGTCCCTTTGAAGCTAAATAGGAACATATCTCAAGCCCAGGTTTCGAAGAGCCAGCCAAACTTGCAGTGTGTTTTTCCTCTCTCTCATTTTGCTGACTTCCCCTTGTGAGGCAGAGTTTATAAAATACCTGGTACTTCCATTTCAAGAACAAAGTGAATGAAAGCAGCAGCTGGACATAGCTTCTATGTTCAATTAACTATCTTGCTTTTTAGCTTAAGAAGTTGAAGTTGTATTTTAAGCCACTAGCAACAAGTGTGGCTCAGGAGGTATCTAAGCCCTAAAAATGGTGCAAAATCTCACTTGAAAAGACTCATTTCAAACGTCTGCCTCCTTTTCACTTGCGACTGTTGGCAAAAGGCACCTTGGGCAGCAGGAAACCAGTAAATCCTTAAGCCTCTACAGACATAAGGAAGGGGGACAACAGCAAAGAGATAAAGGGAACATGTTTGACAAAAATTCCACATAATTTTTAAAATTAGCTTCAAATCACAGTTTTAAAACAACACACCGGACCTTGAAACTTAGGAGTGAGGATTTTGTTGCACCATACACAGGATTTTGTTGCTGTTGTTTATTACGAGGCTGCGTGAGAACACTAGGTTGACTTCTTACTGTCGGGCAGCTAAGTGAACTGGGTTGCACAAGACGACATGTTAATGAAGAGTGTTCAAGAAAAGTAGGCTGGATGTGCTGGTTTGTTAATGAAAGGCTGTTGGACTGTGCTGGGCTTCACACAATGGTTTTTTATTGTATGGTTGCTGACGGATTTTCTTTCCAGAGAGCCCTGAGGTATTCATTTTTATTTCAATAAACCTCCTACACATATAAAGTTTCAAATGGATTTTGCAAACAAATGAGGGAAAAAAATAAGGAAGAGAAGTGTTTAACCCTTCTCTCTCCTGCAGCCAGCACTGGCACTGCCTCTTTGAAGGAAAATATTCTTGAGCAGTGAACAAAAACAACAACAACAACAACAAAAAAAGATTTGAAACCTGAGAGCAGCTGTTTGTAAAACACCACTGCGAGCTGAACCTGCAGACTTCCCCACCTTTTCTCCCAGCTGCACTGTGCAATTAAAGCACGTAACCAGCATGGGCTGAAGGGATTTTAGTGCCATTGACTCAGAGATGGCACCCAGGGCAAGGGAAAGGAGAGAAGCAAAGCTGCAGGTAGAAAGAAGTGGCCATGTGATTGCTCCCACCGGCGTAGTTTACTCACCACAACATTCTCAGTCTGGAATTAAAAAAACCCACAGCCCCAGATTCATCCCCCTCTAAAAGGAGGGGGAGCCCCGGAGACTAATGCCGTCTAGACAGGACCTTCAGCGGCCTAACCGCATGCCAGACTGCAGAGAAAGAACCAGCCGCACCTTCAAGCATATGGTAAGGTGATGGATGGAAAAGACTAGACTGCTGTGCGTGCAGGCTGTCCTGCGTCTCCCTCTCAGAGGCACAGCAGGGGAAGAAGAGGTGGCAGCCTAGAGAAGACTCCAAGCCGTTACATCAACTGGGTTTGAACCCTCCTCCCATGTCAATGATTGTGATTGGTGGATGCAACTTGCATGGACGGCTGCAAAAAGTCACACGGCTTCTCTCAGGATTGAATTTGCTCTTTTTCTAGGTAGCTGGTTTCAAAGCAGGCCAGGTGAGCAACAAAAAATAAATAAGTTATACCTAGCTCTTTTCATTCCCAGATCTCAAAGTGCTTTACAAAGCAGGTCAGTATCCTCCCTCCATCACACAGATGGGGAAACTGAGGCACAAAGTGATGCCGTGACTAGCTCAAGGTCACTGAATAGGCCAATGGCAGAGCTGGGAATAAAACCCATGTCTCCTGAATCCCAATCTGATGCTCGATCTGCCAAACCATCTGAAAATAAGTCGTCATTATCTGAAGGCTCTTTGGTGGCTGCCATGAAGACTTCAGTGTCTCTTGCACCTCTTCTGAGCCGCAGAGTCTCTGCATCCCATGAAAAATCAAACACTGCTTCTGACGCTAACACTTCCTTCAGCGGCACTTTTAGTGGAGAGGCCAAAGGCTAAAGAGCTTTCGAGGCTAAAGTGCCTGCCCATCCTTGTTTATACCCCACATCTCTGGTTTGGGATATGCAGGCTGGGGTCAGTGTGGGGGACGTTTCCGCTACTACTGCCCATGCTGTCACTGATTGCTGGGTAGCCAGAGGATGTTAGACTGTGGGGCCACCCATCTGAGCAGTGAAAGTCTCGGCAGAGCAGCATTGCAAGGAGAAACAGTGAAAGGCTTAGACTCGGTATTTCTAGGAATGGGCAGGAGCTGCTTTCCAGCTGGGAAACCGCAGCCATTATAAAACGGGTTATTAAGCATGGGTAAAAGCAGAGGGGAACTCCATAATACGGACGCCACAATCCCGGGAGCCATGTGGTGAGCCAAACCCTGGGGAAAGCCTGAGACATGTGTCTGCCTATGCACTGCTCTGGTAGGAGACACCCAGTACACAGAGCGTTCACATCAACCACATCACTCCACTCACTGGCAATGAAATGAGGCTTTGGAAAATCTGACTTCACGTGCTCATGCACAGGGTAACACGAGACCCTCTGGAAGTCGATCATGTCTAAGGAGCTGGGAAACAAGGGAGAAGGCAATGGCTGGATTGCTTTTAGGAGGATCTGCAACCACCTCCGAAGAGCCGTCCCAGGGCACACTCACAACACTCACACAGTGCGACTCGCCCTCGCTCTCACCGCGGTCCCAAAGTGAAGCAGGGGGGATGGTGAGGCACAGCATGCTGGGCAATGGTGCACAAAACTCCTAGACAACGTGGCTCAGCCCTGATGCTGATGTAGACACTGGCCCATGAGACCAACTGAGACCTCAGTGCAGACAGGCCACAGAGCAGCCAGGAGATGGTTGCAATGTCCAGCCGCTATGGAGCTGAGCTGGATTTGAACTAGTGGCCAAGGGAAAAGGCACAAGCAATCCCATGGATGAATCCCTCTCCCCCCCACACACCCGCAATGGCTGCCTGACTTGTTAACCACATGCCGTCCTGACCCTGAACGTGGATGAGGTGGCTGCAAAAAGGAAAGCAGTTGAGCAAATCCTGCCACTTGCCAGAAGGGCCTCAAATGCAGCACGGCTCTGTGTCCCTAAGGGATTCTGGCATTGCTATGGGCCCCATGTAACAGAGGGAACACACCACAGTGACCCCCACTTTCCAGCACTCTCAGGGGCCTGACAGAGAGTAGGATCGTAGCTGGTCTGCTGGGAAAGGGCGGCAGGAACGGGTGCAGGACCATGAAGGGTTCCTAGAGCCACAGAGTGGCCCTATGATTAGGGGGGCAGGGGGTGAGCACCTGAATTTAGAGAAGGCAAGGAAAACCACCTTTTCCCTATTTCCCTGCTTTCACCAAGACCCCTTCTCTCTCCACTCATGTTCAGCTGAACGTTGTGAGGGAAATATTAGGTGATCTCCTTTGTAGAATAGTAGGGAAGGTGCCATAGGATAGGCCTTATAAGGGCTGCAGGATGCTATGGTAGTGGGGTCGTTTCTCGGGCAAGTTACAGATCTAAGTTCCATTAACAATAACAAGCGGGTTAGAGTTGATAGTTAAAGTGTGTTATCTCCCCTTTCTCATGCTTTTTTTTCCTGACCATCTGGACAAGGAATGTAAGCTAGACTGTCCCGTCTTTGTTCTAACTGAAAAGGGAGTTTTACCTCCTATCTCCTGCTCACCCTCCTTGGCACCATAGCCTCGCAAAAATGTAAGGTCAGCATCTCTAGGCAGAAATTAATGAGTCTGCAGGTACTGCGGCTGCCCAGGATAATGCAAATGATGTCAACAGTAAACAGAAGTGGGGATAATGATATGCATTCTTTAATCATTAATATGCATTTAATAATGTTAGTGTAACCATATAAGGGTCTTTAAAACATTGTCAATCATGTAAGCATTATCATAGCATTATCATACTGGACTGGATAAAAGTGTTGTGATGCTGCCCCTCGGGGCTCTCTCTCACACTCGAGTTGTTGGGGGGGCCTGCTCGGAGGGGCTAGCACTTCTTTGCTGCCCTCTGATGTAGTTCCTTTTGTTATTCAGCTGAATAATAAAAACCTGAACCACACCTCGTTCTCTGCTAATTCGAATCTCAGCTGGGAACGGGCCTTCATCACTGGGGAGGATCGGTGGTCTCTCTTTCCAGGTTGAGACCCTAATTAATTTGTCCCCCACAACGTGCATTTCAGACTCCATCATGGCGGCAAATATCACTTACAGGAGATCCCGCCTATGACCATCTCTGCACCCATCTGCCCCGAGCCCAAAGCCCCCTAGAACCACTTGTCACACAGCTTCCAGGAGACACACTCTCGTGAAAGATGGCTGCGCAGCCCCCTTTCCGCTGGACGGTCGCCCAACAGAGGCTCCGTCCTCTGGGAGGGGGAGGCCAGGAATCTGGTCCAGGTCTAGCTGGCTGCCGGCAGAGCTACAGCTGACTATGCAGGGAGGACTGTGGAGGGGATGGGGTGGGGGGTTAATTGCTCCACCAGCTAATTACATTAAATATCTGACAGCTGGAAAATCTGAGCTACCATTGTTCTCAGCCCCATACTGTCCCTCTCCAAGCCCATCTTCTGCTGAAGAGCAACACGGATAAAAATGTAGGAGCTGGGCTGGAAATGCTGACTCCATGCCCAGAATGGAGAGAAACCTCCCTAAAGGTTCCCAGCTCTCCAGCACCCATCTACGTCTGGCTCTGCCTGTGATGGGTCTCATGCTGTTTCTCGGCAATCGATTGAGAATAGGGGCTTCCTCAACTTTTAGCCTCTCGGAGCAGCTATGCTGCATCTATGCATGGTGCCCTGCATGCACTCCTGGCATTATGGAGGTGAAAACACTCCTCCGTGGCCACAAGGCTGCTCTCCCCTGAGCTGCTGCGCGGGTGGGCAGGAGCACAGCCTGACGCATCCCACAGCTCCAGCCACCGTTCCCAGCCCTGCTGGCCCAAGAGGCAGGAGCCTCAAAGGCCAGAAGCAAACTGTGAGGCAATATCCAGAGGGAACATCAGGGCCTTTTCTGTCCCTCTCCAGAGTGTGAAACACGAGGCCTTTGCCTCAGTCAGGCTTCTGCAGATCCAACCTCACAGGCGGGTCGAGGAGAAAGAAAGCCACAGTTCCAGATTTCAGCTGGAACCACTAGCTCCCAGTCATTAGCATTGTACCAATGGGCAAAACAGTCCACCTAACCCTGCCTCCTCAGTCTCATGTCCCTTCCAGCTAATGAGCCCTTCCAAAATGTCATTAGACCCAGGCTACTTCCCAGCAGGAAAGCCCTGGATCAAATCTATCCCTGAAACCACCCCGAGCCACTCCCACCCCAGTACTGATTGAGGACCACAGGTGAGGGGCAAACGCCTGAGACTCTGACTGAGGTAGGGGCAGATCACCAGAGAAAGAGACATTTCTCAGCACCCAGATTCACCCCCCCCCCAGGAGATAATGCTAAGTGCTATGGCCAGAGCCAGAGTCCTGCCTACACTGGAGGGATTGGTCAGATTTTAACCCCCATGGGTTAGGAAATGATTTTTATCTGACCCTTGATAATAGCTCTCTGCTTACTCCTGAGCTCAACCCTTGCCAGACTGAAAGGGCAGCAGCTTCTTTGCCCTCCAGGACAATGTGCAAGTCAATGAACCTCACAGACTGTTTTCAGAGCAGACGCTTATAAGTATCTTAAAACCCAGAACTGACCTGCCTTCTTAATAAAATCTTTCTCTAGTATTCACTGAAGGGGAAAAAAAACCTTTCACCTGCCGAACAAACAGATCTGGGTACACCAGTCACCAGTGAAGAATGCATGAGCTAGATGTTAGTTGTGGATTTAGCACTTGAATTTGGTCAGTGGGTAGATGGAGCAATAGACCAGGTGGTGCCTCCACCCTGCAAACTTTTTGTTTACACCTTGCAATGCCCCAACCAACCACACACGGTTGCTGGACAATGGCTCTTTCAAATGATCTCCCCAATGACATTTTCTTTTCCTGGGGGAAGCAGACAAACTGGATTATCTTGCACTGGAAGTTAAGCATCACAACTCTCAAACCACATGGATGGAACAACAGGAACAATCACAATAAAACCACATGAACACCCCCACCGCCTGAAACACAGAAATGCAGAATTATGACAACACATGCAATAACTGCAAGTGGCATGAAGCTCACTGTGCTATTAAAAAACCAATGAGAAGCATTTCCTCTGCTACATCCACCTAAGGGAACAAAAGTTAACTGAGCGAGTTGGGTCCCTGAGCTGAGCTAAAGTCACTGTTAACAGCAGCCCACAAAGAATACAAGGGAAAAGTTCTATATTTTAAGAAATATCTTTTAAAATGTTTGCTAGCACTTGTAAGTGCTCCCTTCCCCACTGCCCCAACACACACACTCTTCACTACAAATCAGCACAAAGACATATTCAGCTTCTCACCATCTTCTCTGTTGTGTCTCATACAATGCATAGGATCCAGTCTGGTTGAGATGAAGTTATTTTAAAACAAGGCACATTCTCTGTGGCACCTTCCCTTGATAGCCACTGCTCCCTCATGGCCAGCAAACACAACCTTGTAAAAAATCCCTCTCTCGAAGGAGAGAATGAGAGCCTCTCCAAGCCCTCCCGTAGCCTCTCTCAGAAATGCCTCTGTGACTTTTCCAAGACCTTCCTTCATCCAGCTGGGAAATGTACAACTGATATTCATCTATGTTCACACTGACCACAACATTTAATAAGAAGTGGATTAAGAGCTCACTTGGGAAAAGGATTAAATCTTAGGGCAGCGCATTTAGGGTGCAACGTGACACATGCAATGGCAATTCTCCTCTATGAAAGACACGTAGATTGTCCCGTTCCAGGGGCACTGGGCTTGGCTGCCAGTGACCCCAGGGTTCCCATAGTTGGCGGGTGTTGGAGTCTTACATCCTCGCCCCCCTTTATCTGGATACCCTCTTCCTTCCTGTAGAGTCTAACAGATGTTTAACAACAGCAGAAGCTCACTGCCTCTCTATGCACAGAGGTAGATGGTCACGTGGACATGCTGGGACAGGAGCTGCGCTGAACCTTTGGCTTGGATCTGTGGACCCACTGCAGCACGCGGTGAATGCTATGAAGAGCCTGGCTGGCTGGTAGCTATTGAGCCCTTGTGGCAATAGCCTCCTGTTTTCATCAACCACCAGGCAGTGCTCTGCAAAGCAGGACATTTGGTTTTCAAGAAACTCAGCCTCCAACTGGTGCAGACAAGAGCCGTACATCACCATTTCCACTCCTAGCGTGCAGGACGCTGGACCCAGCAGAGGGAGCATCATTATCCCCATAGTACAGGTGCGGAAACGAAGGTACAGAGCTGAAGGCTCTGAAAAACAGAGGACTGCATTTTTAAAAGGATTTAGGCACTGCTGCAGGATTTGGGCTCCTAAAGGAGACTCAGGTTCCTAAATCAGTTTGGTGTGGCGACACAGTGCAGTAATGACTAAATACCTTTAAAACCCAGCCACAGTGGCTGGTGCAAGGTGTCAGAGTGCATCACGGTCAGTCAGCACTCAGGGCTCTGCTGGGCCAAAATCTCTTCTCTCTCCACCTCCCCAGCCCTGCTGTAAATGAGGAGGAGAGAGCAGCTTGCAGATCATGTAGCTGAGTGAACCAGCTCCCCCTATGGCCATCGAGTCCTTCCACCTCAAACCCAGATTTGAAACAAAAATATTTTGCACCCACTCTTACCTCTAGAGCCCTAGCCCTGCAAATCCCTGACTATCCACTTTACATCCATGGATGTGGACATCTGCGACCATTTCTTGTGGATCGTGGTTGGCTGTCACAGCCTTCAAGCTGCCAGCAGGACTCAGCAGCTGACTGGCTGGTAGGTGCAGGGGGGCTCAACAGCTCATGGGGAAGCTGCTGGCTCCAACACACAGATGAGAAAATGCAGGTAAATCTAAAAGAGGGAGGACAGATTGCTGTTGAATGGAAGTTTATTTCTGTGGATGGACTGCAGATCAGATATGGGTCCACAAATTTGTATCCGTGCAGGGCTCTACTTCTCTCAGCCCGTCTCTGTAAACCCCCTGTAACGCAGCCAGGACCTCTGGCCTACAGTTCCCTTTACTTAAGCAATGGGAATTATGTAATGAATTTGAAGAGGCTCTCCCACATACGCAGAATGCTGATACTTGGAAAGGCTGGCTGAATCATGAAGCCAGCAGCTCTATGCACGCATAAAATCATTGGGATATAAACAAGGAGCCTGACATATAAACAGCCTTGCACTTTATTACTGCAGCCCCACCCACCTCTCCACTTTCTCCTCCACAGGGACTGGGCAAGAAGAAGAGGGTGGCTGTAAAATGTAGAATTTAACTTGGCTTTTAATTTAGCACTGAGGAGAGGCAACAGAACAGTCCAGATCTAAGGGTATTTCATACCAGAAGCTAGCTCAACAGTGTGGAGGAGTTTTGCACCAATGGAGGCTTAGAAGATTTCCATAACCCTAAAGCCCAAGGTTCACTTTTAACAGAGAGGAGAGAGAGTCAATTGGGAGCATAATTCCTCCTCCCACTCCTCTTGTGTTTAATTCACTGGCCACTGAACCTTCTGCAGGAACTTCCCGTGGTCAATGAAGCCCTACGGATAAGGAGTGATGTTTCAGCAATTACACATGCAATTCATGGTAACACTAACAAGTACCACAGATCTAACCTGCTGCATGTGAAGTTGAAGCCAGATTTCGAAGCTCAATATAAATCAGAGTGACCGACACTTGGTATTCAGAGTCAACAAATGTAGAATGTGTTAACATCAAGGAAAGAGAGAAAAGTAATATTCCTGCATATCAACACAGCAGACAATTCTGTAGCAGATAAAACCCACACAATTTAGCAGAGAATGAGATGCCATTTCTAGGGTTTCCTCAGCCATTCCTAAAACTATTCTCCACTCAATTCTATAGAGTGATTTAAAAATAAAAAATCACCCAAACAGGCAGAAAGGTGATCATTTTCCTATGAGTTCCAGTGGGTCTCTCTCTCATGGGCCCTTGGAAATGGTGAAGGCCTATAAATTCTATACAAAACAAACAAGGAGTCCTATGGCACTTTTAAAAACTAAACAAATGTATTTATTGCATGAGCTTTCGTGGGAAAAAAAGTCTTATTTCTCTTAAAAGTACCACGAGACTCCTTGTTTGTTTTGCCAAACTAGACTGCCACAACTACCCCTTTGAAACTTTAAAGACCAACAAATTTCTTCAGGCATAATTTTTCATGGGCTGCAACTCATGGAAGCTCATGCCCGAAGAAATTTGTTGGTCTTTAAGGTGCCACAGGACTTACATTGTTTTTGCTATCTATAGAGTAACATGGCTATCCCTCAGGAAGCTTTGGAACTTTTTTGTAATGAGAAAGCCAATTTACGTCCCCACTCAAATCCAAGTTGATGGTATCAGATTTGTGTATGAATTCTAACTCTGAAGCCTCTCATTGAAGATTTGAGCTAGAACAAATCTGTTTAGGGATAGCCACAGATAAATTCTGTGTGGTAACTTGTAGTCTTTTATCCAACAACAGCTAAAAGAAACTATTAAAAATAAGCACCAGCAGTTTCCCAGGTTTTCTATAAAGAGACACAGAATACCCTTACACAACCAGCTTCTAGTCTACTTGGCCAGATAATTCATCTCTCTCTCTCTACTACGCAAATCATCAGCCCAGAACAACAGCTGAATGTGGACACTAGCCATCACTTTATACTCCTGGCTGTGAAGGCTGGTAGTGGTAAGTGTTAGAAAATACCTGACTTGTCTTTTGCTGTAACAGGCACTAGGACAGTTCGTTACTGGTGCTAACATATATTTAGAGGATACATATCTATTCCCAGCAAGCCTTGTGTGTGATGTGGAGCTGACTTCATGCCCCTCTTCTGTTCCCAGCAATGTCAACAGCAGAACTCCTCTTAGCTTCAAGAGGAGCATGGTTTGGGCCATAACATGGTACAGCAATGACCATTCACTGTATTGGAGACAGAACATTAGAAGCTGACTTTTTAGGCTCTTTCCCAGACCTCCAGAAGCTGGAGAACGCTGAGGACTCACCACTCCCTTAAAAGCCACCTGAGAAGATAGGACATCTTGAGCTGTGACCATTTATGTCAAAAATGAGGCAAGGTACATTGGAGAGGTTGTTCGTTTTCCTAGAAAGCAGCATCAGTTCAGTATATTTCTCCCACATTCGATGATCCCAGGAAGAACATGATACTGACATGGCCTAGGATGGGACTAGAGATGGAAGAGATTGTTGATTTCATCTGCTTCCTTTGACGAGCTCTAGACTGTTAGTGAAGCTCACACGTTCCAATCGGCAAAGCCCTGTTGGCCCCACCATAGTTACGGCTCTGCCCTGACCCTTCATCTTCCTCTTTGAGCAGGTTCCCTCTTACAGGATGTGTTATCTCAAACCAACCACTCATTCCGCTGAAACAAGGCATTGGGTCACAGGCATGTTCCCCAGAACCAGTGCCCTCTTACAATATTGCTTTACAAGAGTACACAAGCTGGAAACATAAGAGGATCAAGAAAACATTCTACAAATACATTAGAAGCAAGAGGAAGATCAGTACAGAGTATGCCAATTACTCGGTGAGGGGGAATGACAGAAAATGTGGACGTGGCAGACGTGCTAAACGCCTTTTTCATTTCAGTTTTCCCGCAAAGAGGTTAGTAGCGAGTGGATTTTTTATCAAAATGAAGTAGGAGATGAGGCTAAAATAGGGAACAAGCAAGTTAAAAATTACTTTGAAAAGTTAGATATCTTCAAGTCACCGGGGCCCGATGAAATACTTCCTAGAACACTCGAGCTGACTCAGAAGACATCTGAGCCATTAGTGATTATTTTCAAAAAGTCGGAAGATGGGAAATTCTGGACAAAGGGAAGACAGTGAATCTATAAAAATGGGAATAAGGACAACCAAGGAAATTACAGACCAGTCGTCTTAACTACAGTAGCTGGAAAGATAGTGGAACAAGCAATTAAGCAGTCAATTTGCAAACATCTAAAAGATCTTGAGGAGGTAAGAAACAAGTCACCATGGATTTATCAAGAACAAATCATGCCTAATCAGTCTGATAGCTTTCTTTGAAAGGGTAATAAACTTTTCTGATGGGAGGAAGCAGTAGATGTGGTGTATTTTGACTCTGCGAGGCTTTTGATACTGTCTCATATGACCTCATTAGGAAACTAGGGAAACACAACCTAGGCAGAGCTACTACAAAGATGGTGCAGAATCGACTGGAAAACCATTCCAAGAGAATAGTTATCAGTGACTCACAGTCAAGTCTGAAGGGCACATGGAGGGGGTTCCCACAATGATCAGCTCTGGATCTGGTTACATTCAATATTTTCATCAATGATTTAGATAACGGCAGAGAGAGAATACTTATAAAATTTGCAGAGAACACCAAGCTGGGAGAAGTTGCAAGTCCTTTGAAGGACAGGATGAAACTCCAAAATGATCTGGGCAAACTGGAGAAATGGTCTGAAATAAATAAGATGAAATTAAATAAGGATAATGCACCAAGTGCTCCACTAAGGAAGGAACGATCAGTTGCACACATAGGCTGTGTTCACACACACATGGTTATTTCGAAACAAGTTGTGTCGAAACAACTTGTTTCGAAATAACGCCTTATTTCGAAATAACATACTTTGAATTAACAAAATGTTATTTCGAAATAAGAAAAAAAGCGGGAAACAAAATAGCAGGTTCA
>ML682073.1:1341947-1378131 GCA_007922195.1 Podocnemis expansa | reverse complement strand
GCCGGTGCCTGCAGCCCGGCTGTGCAGGTGCTGGCCAGGGGACACCCCTCAGCACCCTGGCCAGGGTGCTGAGGGGGCAGCCCTTGACCTGTTGTTTCAGAACCTCTTGTTCCGAAACAACATGTTCACATGAGTTGTTTCGAAACAAGTGTTTCGAAACAAGGTTGTTTCGCCCAGAAGTGGGGTTTAACTTGTTTCGAAACAACTGTGCGTCGTGTGAACATGGTTTTTTTTGTTTCAAAACAACGAGGTTGTTTCGAAACAAAAGTGCTGTGTGAACACAGCCATAGTAAGTAGAGAAGGACTGCCTACGAAGAAGGAGTATTGTGAAAAGGGATCTCGGGGTCATAGTGGATCACAAGCTAAATACAAGTTAACAGTGTAATATTGTTGCAAAAAAACCCAAACACCATTCTGGGATGTATCAGCAGGACTGTTGTAAGCAAAATACAAGTAATTCTTCTGCTCTACTCTATGATGATTAGGCCTCAACTGGAATACAGTTTTCAGTTCTGGGCACCACATTTCAGAACAGATGTGGACAAATTGGAGAAAGTCCAGAGGAAAGCAACAAAAAATATGAAAAGTCTGGAAAACATAACCTATGAGAGAAGACTGAAAAAACTAGGTTTTTTGGTCTGGAGAAGACAGAGGAGAAATGGTACCGGTGACAGTTTTCAAGTACAGAAGAGATAGCTACAAGCAGAAGGGGGAAAAATTGTTCTTGAACTCTGTGTATAGGACAATAAACAGTGGGCTTCAGTTTCAGCAAGGGTGGTTTAAGTTGGACATTAGGGAAAACTTTCTAACTGTTAGGGCAGCTAAGCATTGAATAAATTGTTTAGGGAGAGTGTGTAATCTCCATCATCAGTGATTTTTAAGAGTAGTGGAGACACATACCTGTCTAGCTAATGCTTGGTCCTGCCATAAGTGCAGGGGACTAAACTAGAGCTGTGGTCATCATACTTAGGGCTGGGACCCAGCAGTGAGTCGCAGACCTTCAGGCACTGGGTCACAGCACCCCCTCCTGCACTACCAAAAGATTTGAGTGCATTGCTCAAAGATGTAATTGCTGGGACATGGGCATAAATGGTTTTTTTCCCAATGGGGTCCCAAGTAAAAAGGTATGAAAACGACTGAACTAGAGGACCTCACAAGGTCTCTTCCAGTCCTATAATTCTATGATTCCATCTTTAGAAGCCATAAACTGACAGTGTTTGGTCCGGTTCCCTTCTCATATCAACTGCTGTTTGAAACACTGACCTTTCCCCATTCCCTCTTCCACTTCCTCTCCATAATATAAAGCAAGCTTTCTCTATAAAAACTGAAAGGAAAAATTATTAAGAAAATATGTCCTTGCTTTTTTGAGACATTTATGTTTCTTGGCCTGCAGGTTTTCACCATCATCCTGCCAAGTGCTTCTTGCTGTTTGGAAGGCCAACAAAACATGCTCAACAACAAACAACCGAACTTCACATCTTCCTTCAAGCTGGACAGTTGTTTATAATTACAGTAAAGTGTCTTAAATAGAACTTTTACACATTGGAAATCTAGCATATAAACAGAGTAAAAAGACTCCATGGAAAGCTGTTTGAAGCTGTCCTCTGCAAAGCAGTGGATGCTAGTATAGCTAATTAATATTAGCCATCCATTAGTCACCTTTCTGCAGAAGAGGCAGGGCAAAAATGAAACAATGACTCAGCGTTCGGTTTGATTTATCTGCAAATACAAATTAATTACTTGCTTTCAGGGTTCAGGCAACTCTCTTTGGAGCAGGGAAATTACACAAGTGCCATAGCACCATTTTCCAAAGGTGTGAGAAGGTCTGGGCAGAGTCAGCCAGACTGTCCAGCCTTCCACACGAAGTGATAATGCCAAAGTAATTTATCCATGAAGACATCTAATAGACAAGGCATTCAGTGTTGTTAACATTTGGAAATGCAGAAGGAATTCAGAAAGGCAGAAAGCTAATCATGCAGTGAGAGGTCTGACGAAACCCAGTGAAGTCAAAGAGAGTCTTTCCACTGCTTTCAGTGGGCGTTAGAGTAGTTAAATAAATAAAGTCAATTTATAAAAAAAAATCCAAGCTACCTCAGAGGAAGAGAATGGTGAGAGACTTCCTCCGTCTGGATCAGATAACTCTGCGTTACCCACTTGAGAAAATTTTGCTAAGAGACCACAGTCAACTCAGCAAGACGCTAAGGAAGTCAGTCTTCGGCTCCAGTTACTGTCTCTATGGCATTAGGAATGAAGCTCCTCCAAATACAGGCAGCCCAGACTCAGTGACGTCACCTTGTTTTGCTGGGCCCTGAATCAGAAACCTAGTCCCCTGCTCTCTGTGGCTGGAGGCTCTTCTCGAGCCTCGGCCTTTGGCAGGCACCGTGACAGTGTAATGCTCAGCAATGTAGCCTATGCGCTGGAATCCCCTCTGGCCCATCAACATTATTTTCCAATTTTTTCATCCCTCACACAAAAAAGGAAGGTTGCTCACCTTGTGCAGTAACTTGAGTTCTTCAAGATGGGTGTCCCTATGGGTGCCCCACAGTAGGTGTGCGCGGGTCCGTGCGCACGCTGGATCGGAGGCTCTCCAAGTTGTAATGCTGTGCCACGTGGCCGGCAGCAGCGTCTCGCGGCGGTGTTTGGCGCCTTTAGCCGGCACGCACGGCTGCAGCCCTCGGTTCCCTTTCTAACCGGAGATTAGAGGGTAGATTCCAAAAGTTTTTAAAGTAACTCTATCATCTTTTGAGGTATGCATCATGTCGTGTTGTATCTGAGAATAATTTCTTTTTATCGAACGGTAAGTCCTCAGTGATGGTTTGTAATGTTTTAGGTAGGTCAGCAGAATGTAGCCAAGAAGATCGGCGCATGACAATGCTAGTGGCAAGCATGCGTGCCGCAGTGTCAGTGACATCGAGTGCTGCCTGCAGTGCCCTCTCTAATGGGATCATGGAACTGTTGCCTTTTAGACTCAGGTATGAAGTCAATGTATTCTGCGAACTTTATGTAGTTTGAATAGTCATAATTAGTTAATAGAGCGCTGTAATTAGCGACTCTAAGCTGAAGTGTAGAGGACGCATAGACTTTTTGTCCCAGAAGATCCAGTCTTTTATCATTTTTGTCATGTGGGGTGGATCTGTTGAAATACTGCTTAAACCTATGGGTGGCAGCTTCGACTACTAGAGAATTTGGAAGAGGGTGAGTGAAGAGGAACTCAGAATCAACAGGTGAAATGAAATACTTCTTATCAGCCTTTTTACAAGTGGGCTGTATAGAAGCTGGTGTCTGCCAGATGACGTTTGCTGGCTCTAAGAGCGCATCATTCATGGGAAGCGCTACACGATTCGATGGAGAGGTTTGTAAAATCTGTAGTAATTTATGCTCTGAGCATGGTATGTCTGGTTTAGGTAATTCGAGGGAGTCAGCTACCCTCCTAAAAAGCTCCTGAAAAAGTTTAGAATCCTGTGTTGATACTGAAGGTGCAGGAGCTGTGATTTCGCCAGTAAAATGGATAGGATCATGAAGAGGAGATGGAGAATCAACTCTCTCTCCTTCCTCTGTGGGATCGTGCTTATTAGAAACATGTCCAGATGCTTTGGTTTCAGTTATTAGGTTGTTTGTTTCTTGATGACCCTTCAGAACCTGAGGTCTGTAGTGGGGGATGTGAATGCGGAGACCGAGGTTCATGTTTGCGCCAATGGTAACGCTAAAAGTCAGGTGGGAGCCCATAATATGGTGAGCCTCTCCAATAAGGATGTGCAAGATCATGATAATAATAATAATAGTCTCGAGATCTAGATGTAGTAGATCGTGATTGAGGCGAGAGGATGACAGCCTGGTCATTGACATCATCATCTGATGAGAAAGGTATTGGAGAAAGTGAGTCCTCCCTGATAAAAGGAGAAGGGGATCTCACAGTATCAGAATAAAAAGAAGCAGGAGAAGGCACAGCACTATTCTCATTAGACAGGTGCTTTGTTTTGTGGGAATGCTTTTGTGGGGGCGCAGGAGTGTGTTCTGCGACCATCCCTGCGGAGCCATGCTCAGGCTGTGTTCGTGCTGGTGGTGCAGTCTGGGTTGTAGACTCATGTGGCAATACCGTTGACTGCTGAGGCACAACATGTGATATTGTAGGCTGTTCAAAAGCTGGAACAGAGCCTAAAGCAGAGGGCGGCTGAGAGTCAAGCACCCGCCGTGATAGAGAATGTATCGGTGCCTGGGTAGAGCAGCTAAGGGTTCAGACATAGGTTTAGCCAGTTTCTTTGGCTCTGACCTGTGCCGCTGTTCAGTGGCAGATAACGGCCTTTTGTTAGGTTGGTGGGAGCGAGTACCTGAGGAACCATGAGCCTCGTGGGTACGTGATAAAGTCAGTGTGGAGGCAGAAGATTTTTTCTTTTTCCCCATATCCTTAGAAGGGGTTAACTGCCTTTTTGCATTGTGAATAGCCGACTCGGGTGGTGGCCTGAGGGATTGTTCAATGAGAAGCAGCTTTGGGCTCAATTCTCTTTCACGCCTAGCTGCATTAGATAAGCTCCTGCAGTGGGAGCACTTTTCAGGTATGTGCTCTTCCCCCAGGCATTTTAAACAAACAGTGTGCCTGTCAGAGGTTGGCATGGAGTTACAGCAGAGTTTAAAGCCTGTGGCAGCAGACATGGTTGGCAGTTTTGTTTTTTTTTCTTTGTTCTTTTTAAGTATTTATTTATTGACTTCTTTTTTCCCCCCCTTCCTTCCCATTCGGAGAAGGTAGTGGGGAAGAAAAAGATTTGCTGAAGAAAACTGACAGCCAAAGGCTATGAAAGAAATTTGTCTCTGAAGAGAAGTCCGAGAGAGAGACCGACTCCATCTGTTGCTGCGGACGGTTAAAGGGGAACTGAGGGCTGCAGCCGTGCGCACCGGCTAAAGGCGCCAAACACCGCCGCGAGATGCTGCTGCCGGCCGCGCAGCACAGCATTACAGCTTGGAGAGCCTCCGATCCAGCATGCGCGCGGACCTGCGCACACCCACTGTGGGGCACCCATAGGGACACCCTCGAAGATGAATAAAACATTTCCTGGGCCCGTCCTTGAACTACCTGAAATCTCACAGGCCTATGCACTGGGAACCAGGAAACCTCAGCAATGTCTGCATTATCTCTAAATAAAAGCTCAGGTGTGCCCTGTGATTGTTGAGGGATCCATTGATACCAAATGCAACTTCCTCAGTGATTTCAGGGTCTCTGGAGGAAATGCAGCCCTTATCCCTGTCCCCATGCTTCTCTTGCACTTGGCATGCTCTGTCAACCTTAGAACTGGCCATGTTCATCCTCTGGTCAGTACCCATAAAAAGATTGCAGGTGGCAAGGACCCGTTTGCCTCCACTTTGCAGCTGGTTCAAAAGAATGGTATAATTTCCTCCCTCCCTCCCTCTCCAACACACTCACAGTACATCTACTGACGTGATGCCGCACTGCGGGGAGAAATATTTCTTATATTGTTCTCCGACAGTGGGGTAAACATTTAGCAGTAGACACTTGAAATTCAGCCTGTTGGCTGTTTTATAGTTTTGTTTGCAGAGACCTTAAAACATGAGAAAGAGATTGTATATGGAACATATTGTGTATTGGTGACTCAGTCACACCCACACACCCCCAGGCACTGGGAACAGCACCCTGAAATTTTACAGACGGTCCAAAAAAATTCTTTGAACACAAACAAAAATGCAGAACAAATCACAAGCCCCTAGACGTTTACTTGCTATGCAAGATACCATCTGGTAAAAACAACTGCATTTCTTCATTCTTGGATATGCTCCCTTTCTTGCATCTTTCCTCTTTTGTCAGGAATTCTTGAGGGTTCTGCCATGGGAATAAAACAATCTTCCAAGAGTGTGCATGCACAAAATGAAAAAGGCTAGTCACTTAGTTTTTCCTTAGGATCAAAATAATGGCTTGCCTACTCTATGTCAATAGACACTAAGTCTTATTTATCCAAACAATGATGAGGATGTTACCCTAGGAGAAATCTACCAGTCCAGAACTTGAGATAAGCAAAAACCCTGTGGCCTGAAAAAGAGAAATTTAATTACTGTTCAGGGTTATGTTTCTCGCTTGCACTTAAAAATCCTGGAACCTTTGACTGACTCACAGCTAATCTGATGCTGACCATGAAAACCTCCCTCTTTTCTCATGTTCTCCTTTTCCAAGAAGATATCTACAAAATTATATGGCTAGTTCCACTAACCATTTATATTTCCAAGGGTAATAAGACAGGTGAGAAACAGCAACTACAGTAAAAAACTTGGGATATGAGGGGTTTCTTGCCAAATGATCTAATTTGATATCCAAATTGCACCGCTTCAAGTCCAAGGAACCTGAAAATAATTCACTGACTGGGATTCAAGGAAATCTGTAGAATGGACACCTGGAAATTCAAACTTGTTTCCAATGAAATGAAATTGGTATAAATCAGTCTGTAATTTACAATAACCCTCTTGTCTTCCAAATAAGCTTCTCCTGCTAAGACCCTGATCCTGAGAAGTGCCCAGAGCTCTCAACTCCACTGAAACCAGAAGCTTAGGGAACTGGGCATTTCCAGTAGGTTTGCAGTCTCTTGTAGATCAGGCCCTCGGTTCAGAGCAGATATTTAGTGTGAATCCTTGGCATTCACAGCACCTGATGACGTGTAAGTGGAGAAGGTGTTTGAAAGAAAGAAGTCACATACACAATGGGCATCTATCACATGGCAGAATCAGAAAGTACACCTGCAATGCCAGTTCCAGGGCACAAAGGGTTCACCGAAAAGACGCCAGGGCTGCTGGCTAAATGTGTATGTGTTGGAACTAGCAGTAGGGTGCCCACCCATAAACGCTATGGGTGAAGCCCTGGCCCCAGTGAAGTCAGTGGCTAGGCGTCCACTGATTTCAGTGTAGCCTGGATATCACCCCATACCTCTTCAAAGCATCTGACAAAGTGGGATTTTCTCCCTTGAAAGCTCATGCGATAAATAAATCTGTTAGTCTTTAAGTGCCACAAGACTCCTTGCTTTTTTTTTGCTTTACTGGACTAACACAGCTGCCCCTTTGGAGCTCCATATCTGTAGTGTTAACCCAATCTTCAACAGCCTAATGGAGGCTTCAATACCCCTGGCTTTTGTTTCCCTTACTTTAAAAAATGTCTTGTTGAAACTGAGCTTTGGACAAGGAATCAGCCAACTGCTTTATGTTATTCCCATCAACTCTGTATCTTTCAGGATAAAAAATAGCCATTCATTTGGCCCTGGGATTCACCCCAACAACACGTAAATGTTCACATAAATCAGTAAATAATAAACTTAACATCATCTCCCACCCCCATATACCTCCCCCACCTTGGCAAGCTAAATTCAAAGAGAAACAAAAAGGCGTCCTCTGCGCGCTTCTTGTGTAAGGATTAAAAGATTTCAGGAGACGAGAAAGACTTGTGCTGACTTGGAATACTGGCAAGGGTCTGCCGTTCCTCCAGGGGTTTACAGCCAGATAAAAATCCGTGCTTCATCGAGCATTACACAATCCAACAATCTTTGCCCTTTCCAGACTCTGCTACAGGAGGGCTCCTTCTACTGGAGATGCCCCAAGAGAGAAATGCTATCCTTCTGCCAAAACTTTCATGATGCTGGGGTCTTGCCTATGCTCCTTTTCTACCACAGAGTCTCAGAACAATCTCTCTCTTTAGCTAGATTTTTCCTAAAACGTACCTATTGCCAGAGCTTCGGGGTACCTTTGGGGTATGTCACACAGCAACTGGGAGCGTCTCTCCAGAAATGCAGAGAGACACGCACAAGCTCTGCACTAAAAAGAGCCATGTGGCCGCAGCTGCAGCTGAGGCAGTCTGGGCTAGCTATGGGGCTGACTGCACACATGTGGGGGGCTAGCCCAAGCTTCCTCCCATGAATTTGTGGCTGTGCTCCAGACAAAAGTGAGTCTTTTCTGTCACCTGCCACCCGGGTTGCCATTTCCACTCTGAATAGAGAAGTGCCCCTTCCATGGATGCGGCAGCAGCAGGAGCCACAGCCAGAGCCTGAGGCGAGAAGCCGTCAGTCAGGTAAAGTTGATCAGATTCCACGTGTTGGACAGACACACAGCATAGACCAGCTCTCCTGAAGAAAATATCTGTTAGTCAATCAGTTCCTGGAGTTCTGTTTTCAGCAGAAACCACCATATCCTGCTGGGGAATCCTCAGGGGTGGGAAAACTGGAATACACATGAAACTTCCTGGGATGCAAACCTCAGAGGACTTTTCTGAGTCAAACGTTTGCTATTGCAAAGGCAAAGGGATAACACCAGTGTCTGTGGGAAGCACAGGGAAAAATGCACAGTTGTGGTACAGCCAGTCTCCAAAACAGGGAGCATAATTCAAAAGGAAGCTAAATATAGGCAACCTTCCTGCTTTAGCAGAGTATAACATGCTTTTCCTGAACGAGCATGGAACATAAACTAGCTGAGAGATAACAAGCCCCATGTTATGCTGTCTCAGGCAATGACAAATTCATTTCTCTGTCTGCCACTTCGCTGGCACAGAGAGTCAGGGCAGGGATTTCAAAAGTAGCTAGCACTGGCATAGCTCTGCTTCAACTAAAGACATGATGCTCTCATAGACTTGAAAGGAAGCAGAGTCAAATCCCTGCTGAGTGCTTTCCGAAGTTTTGCTCTTAGTTGCAGCTCAAAAGCTCAATTCAAGTCAGTTTAATTAAGCAGGATGTAAACATAACATGCATGCCAGTTAACTAATTCCACCTGAATCAGATGCTCAGAAGAGGGACTGCAGGAATGAATGGCTTGGGGTAACCATGTTTGCTGTCTCACAGTGACTCCAGGTCGAGGGCACAGTTGATAACTACAGATTATCCTTTCTGGACCACCAATGTAGCAAATTCAACCTGGGCTGAGCGTCACATATTGTTCCTTCCTTCTTCTGTGTTATTTGCAAATGCTACCTTCAGTGCCCCTGTACAGCTCCATTCCTGTCCCTTGATTTGCAGAACTGTAGCTGACTGGAACAATTTGTTAAGGATGCACAAGGAGACTTGGAATTCAATTCACTCTTTCTTGGTTATAAAGAAGCACTCTGAACACAGCGAATTAGTCTAGGCAGCACAAAGCTGGTCTGCTACAGTAAAAATCCTCACCCTTTGCGATACAATTTCTTAAAAATGAAATATCTTTGGATCTTGTATTTATCCTCCAGACTGAATGATGCACAAATTTCCAGCAATGGGCTGTGACAACATCTGTGATGTGGCTGAGCCCATTCAATTCTTCCCTATTTATTCCACCTTTATATAAAGGTTCATAGATTTCTAGGCTAGAGCGATCAGCTAGTATGACCTCCGCATAACAAAGGCCCGAGAACACCCCCAAAATATTTCTGAGAGCAGAGCTTTTAGACAAACATCCATCTTCATTTAAAAACTATCAGTGATGGAGAACTCACCACAATCTTTGGTCCACTATTGCAATGGTTAATTGTCCTCACTGTTAAAATTTTATTTCCAATCTGAATTCATCCCAATTCAATTTCCAGTCATTGGATCATGTTAGACCTTTCTCTGCTAGACTGAAGAGCCCATTCCTAAGTATCTGTCCCCCATATAGATACTCACAGACTTTAGTCAAATCACCCTTCACCCTCCCTCTGTTGAGCTAAACAGTCTGAGCTCTTTGAGTCTGTCACCCTAGGGCAGGTTTCCTAAGCCTTTATTTGCCCTTCTGGCTCTTTTCTGAATGCTCCTCAATTTATTAACATCCTTCTTGAGTTGTGGGCAGCAGAACAGGACACATTATTCCAGCAGTGGTCAGACAAGTGCCAAATAGGAGGTGAAATATCCTCTCTCCTCCTCCTCAAGGCTCCCCTATTCATGCATCCAAGATCCCATTAACCCTTTTGGCCACAGGGTCACGCTAGGAATTCATGTTCAGCTGATGATTCACCACAAAGCCCAAACCTTTTTCAAGGTCACTGCTTCCCACAACAGAGTCTCCCATCCTGCAAGTATGGCCTCCTTACATTCTTTGCTCCTACATATAAAGAGTGCATCTATTATGCTGCATCTTTGGAATAATTTACAAAGCATCCATGAGGCTATCAGGAACGCACAGACACAGAGAACGGCTTTATCAGGAAACTCTAAGATCCAGCTCAAACTGGCTTAGGAAACGCTCTGATGGTCTAACTATTCCTATGGCAGCAAGTGAGTGGAGTTGCTAGAGCAACCCGGGCAATTAGGTGAGGACACAAATACACAACAGCATTGTTTACTAGTGCCCAATTGACAACGAGATGGAGATAGTCCTGAATCAATCCCATCACTGTCACCATCTGTTGAGAGTCTGTCAATAATTTACATACTCGCACAGGTAATCCACGGCCTCATATTAGGAGACTTTGCACTGGACACCTCGCCAAACAAACATAAGTGAAGTAACACAGGTTACCTTCCATACACTGCAACCCACATAAATCCAGTGTGGGCCACTACACTAAGTCTAGCCACTAGAAAGGACAACGATTCCCACAGGATTAACATAGGTCACACGTTAGGAATTCCTCAGCCAGAGAAAAGCCCTGGCTGCTATGAAAGAGGGAATGCAATAACAGGAATTTTATATACTTAATTCTTTAACCAACGTGAGCTTCCAACAGGCTACCTACAATACGTGCATCAGTAACAGCTCTTCTTATGTAACACTGCTCTACACCATCATTTTCCATCCCGTTCCAGTACAAATGTGCCATTCCAGTGCAAAGGCACCAGAATTGAACAACATTTCTCCTGTGACCATCCTCCTCCTGCTTTTAATTAAAATCACAGGATTAATGGACCCAACAGTGAAAGAGAGAAAAGGTTTCTAACAAAACATTACACCCTAGCTGTAGCGCTAAAGATGTTACGCAAATTCCACAATAACGCACAGCAACTGGCTGGCACAGCTTCCCACAGCAACAACTACACTCTTTGAAGAAGCTCCATATGCTTCTTAAAATTGTATTTTTGTGAAAACAAAAATGACCATTCAATAGCTGTGCTAGGATTTAAAGAAAATTGAAAGTGATAAACCCTGAAAACATACTCATCAGGGGCCAGATCATGCCGGGTGTGTCATTCTGGTAGAGTTAGAGGAGGGGTTAAATACCCATTTTGGTGACGTACCACCTTGTGTGCTGACCCACTAACAGCTAGCAAGGTTGGGCCTAGAGGTGACTGGCAGGGTATTAGGAGGTTCAGCCCAGTGTCTGTTTAACGTAATAGGTGTTTTTCCCCATTAACTTCCAATTGTGCTGGATCAGGCCCCAGATCTGTTTAAGAAAAGCAAAATGCATTAAAATCCTGAATGTCATTTCAAGGAAATGGGAAGGGAGAGAATCCACCAGCTCATATGATCAACACATGAAAGTGGTCCAGGTCCCCTTGCTAGGAGAAGGCAACCATTTCATGAGCTCTGAATGCTCGCTTGTTGCCCACTTTATGTTAGCTGAAATCCTGGAGAAGGAGAATCTCGGTGGTCCCTACCAAAGCCCTTTGCAAGCCAGCTGACCCAGCATATGCATTTCTTTTGTGAATCTGAGGGGGAAATAAAGGGTCGTCTGTACAGAACAGCTGTGTCCACATATCCTCTTGCAGTGTGAAATGGGGCTTCCACAAGGACAAAGAGTCAAAAGAAAAACAACACAGTTAGTTTCTTGGCATCAGTCCTTGCCTGTGTTAGCAGCAGCACTTATAAAAGAGTCTATAATTTGTTGAGTCAATGCTCCCTTATTAAACCTAATGGTGTCTAACTACAAGCCCCTGAGGATTTGTGAGAGAACAGTTTCTGACAAGAGAGGGGGAAAAGAAGGGTTAGCTTTACTCAGAACAAGACGTGATGCTTAGAGATTATTTTAAAGCGCAGAAACAACTGACTACAGCTTAGGGCAGCTCTTTCACAAGCAAAATCTGGTGGTTATCTGCGCAGGGCCTAATATCTGAAAAGCTGCTCATCAAAAAAAGCTCAGAATTCCCTGTTTTATATTTATGCAGCTAATTGTTCATCCTTCCTACTTGGCCCAATGAAGTCTTACAGCCGCAAACCAGTGAGCGAGATGCAGCCCTCATCCCATTTCAGCAGGGCTACCACTCAAATGCATATGCCATATTGGCTTTTTACCTTGTATTTAGACAACACCACACTGTGCTCTGCCTACAACAGATGAATCCAGACCTTCGTGGGGAAACTGAATAGCAAGCTGCTTTTCTGTGGTCAATGAGGTAAAAAGAGACTTTAGCAGTAGCTCACTTTAAATTCCTTCCACTCTACAACATTGTTTATCTACTAGAAGAGTGATTATTTTAAGTTATTCAAGAGCCCCACTCTTAGGCCTTCCAGACTGGCCTCCCTAGCACTGATGTGTAAGTTACCACATATATCACCACATACTCCCAGATTACACATAGTCACCAGGGTCTCATTTCCCACCATTCATAGGTATCAGTGTAAAACAGCAGAGCAAATCAAATAAATTACTTCATCCCTCTGGGGACCAGAGCAAACGTGAACAAAGAAGCAAGCATTTAGAAATCCAGGCATCCATGTTTTGCCAAGTTCTCCTCCTGCTGGGAACTCCAAAAGGCTCCAAAAAGTGCAACTAATAGACTTTTTTCCCTAAGACTATGTGCAAACACCAGACCCAGGATTTCCCAAATCCATATGCTCATGTAGCCCAGAAACATAGATATATATATATATATATGGCTCCAGTGAAATAAGTTTAGGGATCTCCATCAAGTGCCAGGGGAGATAGCCATCCCACCAGACCAAATGGAAAAGTGAAAAAAAGTGTGAAGACTATATGCTCTGGTTCATTGGCAATCATCAGGCTTCAATAGCATGGATGTCACGGATCAAGACTAAAATATATTATCATTACCATTACATTAAATAACTCTGTCATAGGTTAGAGGCCTGTTGCTAGAGTGGGCAGGTGAGATCTTGAGGCCTGCATTATGCAACAGGTCAGACTAGATGACTGTACTGGTCCCTTCTGACCTTAGAATCTAGCACTATATCCACACATAGATGCTTATTTCGAAATAAGTTAATTCAAAATAAGCTAATTCAAAATAAAATCATTATTTTGAATTAACATATCAAAATAAACAAAAACCTCAAATCAAAATATCAAGTTCAGACACAGGACTTGCTATTTCGAATCAGGAAAGGGGCACCATGGGAGGTGTGGCAACATAGCCCCCTCCCTGGGCCATGCCACCACCCTATATATACACAAAAAGGAAGGCACCCTGGGAAGGAGAAGGGCAACAGTCTTAATTCGAAATAAGGGTTATTTCAAAATAACATGTCTGAACGGCATTATTTCAAAATAACCTTTTCGCTTTAACAGACGATTCGAATTAAAGAAGGTTTAAGCTATTTCAAAATAACATCTCTTGTTTCCAAATGACGGAACTCATCAGTTCGAAACAAGAAAACATCATGTGGACCTAATCTTTTTAAAATCGAAATAACCAGCGTTATTTCAATTTAACAGATACATGTGGACATACCCGGAGTCTACCATGCCAGTGAGGTGTAGCGTTGTTGAAGAGGGGAATAGCAGGGGATGTCACAGATCAGGTTTGAGGTGGCAGAGCTGCCTGTTAGAACGAGAACTAGTCAACTGCCAAATATCTGCTTTTGCTCCCGTGGGACTCTATGCATATGTGGCTCCATTGGCCTGAATGGATTTATGGCCGGTTTTCACCAGCATAACAGAGTGAGTTCAGCTCCCCTGGGGAGCAGCCAGGAATCATGAGACCTGTAGGAGTCAGTGACCCGGGGAAGGGCAGGAAAGAGGTTCTGGAGGCCAAATTTAGGCTGCCAGGAAAGAGACTGATGTCCAGGATTTCCATAGTAGCATTCTCTGAAATGCCTTTGGTTCCATGCACAGGGTCAGCTGGACAGGCAGAACTGCAAGGTCTCAATGGGTGGATGAGACAATGGTGTAGGGAGGAGGGGTTTAGATTTATTAAGAACTGGGGAACCTTCAAGGAAAGGGGGAGCCCATACAGGAAGAACAAGCTCCACCTAAACTAAATGGAACTGGATTGCTGGCACATAAAGGAAAAGGTCATAGAGCAGGATTTAAGCAAAGAGGTAGAAAACAGTTGATAGGCATGGAGAAGCACATAGTTTGAACAGAGGCATCTCTAAGGGGAGGATCTATTCATGGAGATTTTCTATTAATGAAGTACAGAGGAGAAGATGGAAGAAGATAAAATGGGGGTAGGACCAAATGAGAAACAGCCAAGTAAAAAGTCAAATGTGCCACATCACATAATAACAGACAGATAATCAATGGGGCACAGTAATAGCAGGGCACAAAATATATCAGAACAGAATATGTCATACTGGTGGGGGAGCTTTACTATATGTGAACGAAAAGTTAGAGTTAAACGAAATAGTCTTAAATGAACCAAACTTGTACCACTAAATCTCTACAGCTAGTAATTCCAAGCTTGAATAAAAAGAATATAGCAGTAGGGAGATACTGCTGACCATGATGGTGGTGGTAGTTGTGAAATGCTCAGGGAGATTGGAAAGGCTATAAATACAAAAAAAGAAGAAAAAAACCCTCAATAATAATGGGGGGGGGGTTAACTACTGTATCTCCATATTGACTGGTACATGGCACTTCTACATGAGATGCAGCCAAAGTTTCTTGACATCTTTAATGACTGCTTTTTGGAGCATCTAGTCCTGGAACCCACAAGAGAAAATTAACTGATTTAGTCCTAAGTGGAGCACAGGATCTGGTCCAAGAGGTGACTAGAGCTGAACTGCTTGATAATAGTGACCATAACATAACACAATGTAACATTTCAAGGGTGGCGAGCAGACACCAGAACTTGAAGAACAACTAACCAAAGACTCAAAAGGTAACAACAACAAATTTTTTTGGAGTTCATCAGAAGCAGGAAGCCTCCTGTTAAACAACCAGTGGGGACCGCTGTACCACTGAGATGCCGAAGAACCACTCAAAGGTTCTTCTGGAGAAATAAAAGGAATTCTTTGCATCGGTCTTCATGGCTGAGGATGTGAGGGAGGTTCCCAAATCTCAGTCTTTTTTAGGTGACAAATCTGAGTAACTGTCCCAGATTGAGGCGTCAGAGAAGGCTTGGGAACAAATTGCTAATAAGTCACCCGGACCAGATGCTATCCATCCAAGAGTTCTGAAGGAATTAAAAAGTGAAATTGCAGAACTAATAACTGTGGTATGTAACCTATCATTTAAGTCAGATCCTGTATCAGATGACAGAAAGATAGCTAATGTGATGCCACTTTTTAAAAAAGGCTCCGGAGACAATCCTGGCAATTACAGGCCAGTATGTCTAACAAGCTATAATAAAGAATTGAATTATCAGATGCAGGTGACACAATTTGATGGGAAAGAGTCAACTGGTTTTCTGTAAAGAGAAATCATGTCTCATCACCCTACTGGAATTTTTTAAAGGGTCAGCTAGCTTGAGAACAGGAGTGATCCAGTGCATGAAAGGTTAAAAGTCTGGAACACTTGACTTATGAGGGAAGATTGATGGAGAGCTGGGTTTGTTTAGTCTGGAAAAGAGGAGACTGAGAGGGGACATAACACTTTTCTAAGTATCTAAGAGGGTTGTCACAAGGAGAAGGGAGAAAAAACTGTTTTCCTTAACTGCCGACGATAGGACAAGAATCAACAGGCTTAAATTACAGCAAGGGAGGTTCAGGTCAGACATTAGGAAAAAATTCCTAACTCTCAGGGTGATTAACCGCTGGAATAGGCAGGTTGTTGAATCTCCATCACTGGAAGCATTTAGGAGTAGGTTAGACAAGCACCTGTCAGGGGTGGTTTAAGAGGGTACTTGGTCCTGCCATGGGTACAGGGGACTGGACTTGATGATCTCTCATGGTCCCTTCCAGTTTCTATGGTTCTATGGTATACTTAGATTTTCAGAAAGTCTTTTACAGGGCTCTTCAAAAGCAAAAGCAAAAGCAAAAGCAAAGCAAGCTGTCATGGGATAAGAGGGAAAAGTCCTCTCCAGGATCAGTAACTATTTAAAAGATAGGAAACAATGGGCAGGAACAACTGATCTGTTTTCAGAATGGAAAGAAGCAGTGGTGTCCCCAGGGGTCGACATATTCATAAATGATGCAGGAAAGGGGTAAACAGTGAAGTGGTAAAATCTGCTGATGATGATACTACTCAAGATAGTTAAATACAAAGCAGATTATGAAGCATTACTGAGGGATCTCACAAAACAAATAGGTTTTTTTCCCCTCCTCTGCAGCATGGGGCCACGGTTCACTTGTGATGGATTCTCTGTACCTTGAAGTCTTTAAACCATGATATGAGGATTTCAATTCTTCAGCCATAGTTTGTGTGTCTATTACTGGAGTGGTGGGTGGGTGACACTGTGTTCCCTGCATTGTGCAGGAGGTCAGACAAAATTATCACAGTGGTCCCATCTCTTTCACCATGAATCTGTAACTGGGGGGTGACTGGGCAACAAAACAGCAAATGAAATTCATTGATAAACGCAAAGTAAAGCATGTTGGAAAACATAATCCCAGCTATACATATAACATGACGAGGTCTAAATTACTTGTTACCACTCAAGGAAGAGATGGTGAAGTCATCGCAAAAACATCCACTCAGTGTGCAGCAGCAGTCAAAAAAGAAGCTAACAGAGCACTGGGAATCATTAACACATAAAATATCATATTGCCTTTCCACAAAGCCATGGGATGTCCACATCTTAAATACGGTGTGCAGATCTGGTCACCCCATTTCAAAAAAAAATACAAGAATTGGAAAAAGTATAGAAAAGGGCAACAGAAATTATTAAGGGCATGGAACAGCTTCCAGTTGATGAGAGATTAATAAAACTGGGAGTTTTCAGCTTGGAAAAGAGACAACTGGGGCGGGGGGGGGAGGGGAGGAGAGAATATGATAGAGATCTATAAATCATGACTGGTGTGGAGAAAGTAAATAAGAAAATGTTATTTACTTTGTCTCCTAACACAAGAACTAGACGTCACCAAATGAATAGCCAGGATATTTAAAACAAATGGAAGAAGTATTTCTTCATACAACCTACAGTCAATCTGGGAGACTCCTTGCCAGCAGATACTGTAAAAGGAAAAATAAATAGAAAAGGGGGCTCAAAAATGAACTAAATAATTCACGGAGGACAGGTCCATCAATGGCTATTTGCCAGGATAGGCAGGGATGCAAAACCAAAATAATGTGCAATATTGTGAATTTACTCTTATGTGAATAAATACGACTCTGGTAGCCACAGCAGATATATTGCTTTTACTAAATAGATAATACATTTAAAGAGACAGATAACAAAAATCAGGATCTTCAAGCAGGAGCTGAACACAAATGAAACAAAAAGAGCTAATTAGAGATTTACTGATGAGAAAGCCCGATTTCTACCAAGGCAGGATGGCCCTGTTTAAACCACTTGAGGAGGAACTTCTGCTAGAATGGAGGGTCGAATGATCTGTGCAATCACAGAGCTGGTTGCTGTCAAAATTGCTTGCATACAAGTTTTGCTAGTAAGGCTGTGCACTTCCCCAGCCCCCACGCTCCTCCTTGCATACTTTGGCTTAGACCAAGCATTCAACAAGTTAGAGTAGCACTTTCAACAGCTGTTCGCTTCAGGCAAAGTCTAGAAACAGGAAGACATTACAAACCACCTGTCCCCTTTCTGACAGTTGCCAAGCCACCGCCTCATTGCTTCCTTTGCAGGGGAAAATGCTGTTTTGTTTTTTCCACATTAAGAAGTTCTCTTATAATCTATTAGTGGGTTCTTTCTTTTACGGCCAAGCCCACCGACAGATCTACCTCCTCAATACATATGAGCCGTGGGTGACGCTCAGAGAGACCGAGGGTTTGGGAGACATCTCACACCCATGTAGAGGTAGGAAGACAAAGAAATCTACATCAGTAGCATTTAATTTCCAAAAGGCAAAGGACACAAAAATGAGAAAGAAAGTTAAACCAAAATTAAAAGGAATGTTCTAAAGAGTGAAATGCCTGCAAGCTGCATGACAACATTTCTAAAAAATCTCATAACACAGGCTCAAACTATATCTCAAATTAAGAAATAAAAAGATTTAAAAACACTAGCAGAGGACAAAAAAAATGTCACCATGGCTAAACAGAACAACAACAACAACAACAACACCACCACAAGGGTGAGAAACACAGAGATATCTTTGAAAAATTGGAGGTAAAATCCTACTGAGGAAAATAGAAAGGTCCACAGACTTCCAGCACGTCAAATGTATTCAAGTACAGGACTCTTCTGCAAGGATAGCATAGCACTGCTAATGACAAATCTCGCCTACATTGAGAGAAGACAGGGACCGTATTGCTCCACAATAAAGAGCCGTTGTTGAGTTTCTACAATGGCAGAAAATGCACAACATATCAATGAGCATCTGCCAGAAGTGATCCTATTCCTAGTTCCCATTCAAAGAAAATAAAGATTCCAAACTCGGGGAATGCTACAAACGTACCCCACGGGGCTGCTTTGCCCAGTCTGGTCCTCAAGACCACCTGCCATTTCATGCTCAGAGGAGCAAGTTTTCATGCACCATGTTACTGATTTGTGCTTGTGGAACAATTAATCCTTGTCCTGGTCACAAGTCAGGCAGTGACATTAGCTTCAAGCAAGTTGTTTCCAGTGTCAGACTCTCCTAGTGCACTATGGTGCACCTACAATGAACCTGCTCATTGCATATGTGGACCACATCTGCTGGAATTGAACACTGAAAGTTTGCACTCCCCTCGTTCCAGTCATCTGAGGCTCTCAAAACACTTGATATTCGTTAAGTCTCAAAACAGCCTGAGTGAGATAATGCGGCACAACATATCCCCATTTTACAAATAGGTAAACTGAAGCCCCCAGTGATTTCTCACCTCTTCCTCCAAGATAAAACATGGTTAGGACCCAGGCATCCCCACTCATCTGTTTTAATCATGAGACATCACAGCCACATGCCACATGCTAAAAGGCCGTGTGAGTGGATGTGTGGATGCTATATGGACAAGTTCTGTGCAACTGGGAAAAGACAACACAGAGGCGCACCACCACTGGGGTTACTCACAAGGAGCTGACTTACTTGGCTGGTGACCATCGACCTGTTTTTCAGGTACTCGTTACTAAATTAAAAGCAGGCATGAGAAGCAGATCTGTAAAATCAAAACTAACACAGCAAGTCTTGTGAACCGCTCCAGTGGCTGGTCCACTATAGGCTAATGGCCTACTACTGCTGCCCCCTGATGACCCACATTGGGTGGGGGACACTGTTACCCTGACCGCATCTATGTTAGACTGTGAGCTCTTCAGAGCAGGGCCTGTCTCCTCCTCCATGTTTGGAAAGTGCTGGCCACATTTCAGTCATCTAACTTCATTGCAATAACAAGCTGTGTGGTCCCTGCCTGCTTGGCTCTACCCACATGCAACCTGGATGGATGGCCTGCTGTGTGAACGGCGCAGCAACCCATCTGTCTAGAATTGGTTATTCCCATTGTTCAAAGAGAAGGCTGACTCACACAAGATCCGTCCTTCATGGGATTGGGGTTGGTCGTCCTTGGAACAGAGGGTTGGATTAGATGAGTTCCCTCCAACTCTAACCTCTGATCTTGTGACTCACTCCCATGGCTGTGGGATATTGCCTGGGACTTCCAGAGGGAAAAATCAGCAGCTGGCATTTCTTCCATCTCAGTAAGTAACCGTGTGAATCTCAGACATCCCAAGCATCATTGTCTTTGATGTTTTTTGCAGGGGTGATTTAACTTAACTAGGAAGTGGGCCTGCTTCCTTCTGAATTGCACCATATGACAGGCTGGGCATCAACAGAAAGCTTTCTGTGGAACCATAAGCAACAGAGCCGTAAACTTTCAGTGCTAGCACTGAGCAGAGTCCTAGGGCTGGGATGTGGGGACTCCACCTGCCTGAAACAAAACCTACACACAAAAGTTATCAGCATGAGCCACTCCAAACAGAAGCACATTTTGCTTATTCCAATATTAAAAGCAGAGGAGAAATGAAGTGTGTTTGAATTCTTAGGATAACTGTGCTCATTTATTTTTATCCCCAGAAACCGTTTTCAAGTGCTGCTCTGCCATCTAGCATTACCAGCAATTTAGCTTTAAAGCAGAACTCTAACCTTCATTCTTAAGTCACTTTCTTCTCCAAAGAGAATGTAAATGACACATCTGAAATATGCAAACCTTCCTCCTTAACGAACGCGGCTCATTCCGAACAGTGGGGATGCAATGGCTGCACTAGACACGTTTTCTATTTAGCTAATTAAGTGCATGGCTTGTGATAGCTCAGAAAGAACACTAAGCTCTATAGCATTCAAGAGCAGAAATCAACCTGAGCGATCCGTCAAGTCTCCCTAACTGGTTTGGTTCTGATTCAAATAGCTACAAGACTAAAGGAGAGCATCTGCAGGATTACCACCTCGCAGCATTTTAAGGAGAGGATCCAGAAACACTCCTGGAAAACAGAAGTGACATGATTACAACAACAGAGATCTGGAGTTGAAAACAACCTCTCGAATAACCTCGTGCTCCAGTGCAAAGTCATTTTCCAGAGCACGTTTTGCTGAATGTTTAAAACTCATGTGGCAATCAGGCAAGGAATGCATCCCCGGGGATTGGTTGCTCTCCTCAGCTAAGTTCAACCCCTGACTTTGAGAACAGTCGATTCCCAGAGCTTTAGCAGTCACAGGATGGATTCAGATTTCCAAGACTGAATCATAATGTGCCCACTGGGACGCCCTGCATGAGGACGAGGCGACTGAGCCCTCTAGGATTACAGGAAACACAGGATGTTAGGAGACCTTCTGTATCCTTGGACGTAGCATCAAAACCTGATCCTTTGCTACATGCGGGCACCACTTGCTGAGGACTGTGGGAATCAGCCCTTCACCCAAACCCTGCACCTAGTACCCCAAGTCAGCCGCATTTTCTTGTTTCCAGCAACTGTGAAGGTTTGTTGGATTTGTGGGGCTCTGAGTGGAGAAAGTCTGAGAATCCCAGCCCAGACGACCCATCAGAATCTGGAGCTGGAGAATCCCTATGAAAAAAGCCCACCTTGGAAGATCACGGGGAGATGGGTGTGACCAGGAAAAGGAGAGGAAGGCATCTAGATCTCCTATCCTCTTTGTTTCCTGGTCTTGACTGACAGATGTTACTAAAGACTACTGCCCTGCCGCCATCTGCTGCTCCATGCACGGACGAAGGTTTTCTGACGGTGCTAAGGCAGCACCCACGGCATCCCTGGGGCCAACATTCCCATGCCATGATGCCAGGAAGGCTCAGCCTGTTTCCTCCTTGATAGCAAGAGGCACTGGGCAGATGCTCAGCGCGACAGCTGTTTCCGCCGTGTCTGCGAAGCACACACACTTTTCTCTTTAAAAGGCCAGGGAAGGTAGCGCTGGGACAGAGAACAGGGTCTGTGCTGGTAACTGGAGTGCTTTGGGGATGAGCTGTAGATCATGGGCACACAGCGTCTGTCTGCCTCCAGCCAGGGAGAGGGGCTAGAGTCACAAATCCAGTGTGCAGGGAACCGTGGAACAATTAAGCATCATGCTTTTAATGACTGTGATATTGATTTTTTTGAGACTTCTCTACACAGACTGCTGCATGGATCAATTCAGTGGGATTCACTGAGTGGCCAGTGGAGACCCATTCAATCGATCACAGAAGTACTCTCCGTTCAATGCAGTAATCCCCCACCTCCAAAAAAAGAGTAACGCTTCATCGACGAATGGAGAGCAATTCCCTTCAGCACAGCCAAAAGAAGTTGCTGCGGGAAGGAAGGGTAAGTCAGTCAACAAGAGATACATGTTCTACAGTATACAGAGAGCATATCTCCCACAAATCCAACAAACCTTCACAGTTGCATATAAACCAGGCCTTACGCTAAGCCATTCTTCCATTTATGTGTGTCTGGTTCTGGAGACACGGGGAGGCATGAGAGCCTGCTAACTCCAATCCAGTCTGTCCACCTGCAGACAAGTGCCAGGCTGGGCTGCAGACAAAATGCTCCCCACACTGTTCCCTGCCAAGACACCTTGACCTGTCATGAACAGACCTACCTGCAGAGCCCATGTTTGGGCCCTTAATCTCCCAAAGAAGCATGCTCGTGCAGTGTCAGCTGGGAGAGCGTTTGCGTAATGGAGACATTAGGGAATAGACAGAGACCTGCCCTTCCTGCACTCGTTCCACATGGCCCAACAGCTACCAGTTGGGGATGAGTCTCATCCACCATCAACCACCTGTGCACGGATGCAGAGGCCAAATGGCTCTTGCAGTGCAACACTACCCCTCTGCCTTGCATTCTCCGATTATAGGTATTTTTACTGACTACACAGCAAAGCAGGTGTCACACTACACTTCTAAGACTAGCTGCATCAATGCTGACATGCTGCAGAGGCAAGGGGGGTTGTGGGTTATTTCTGGTGCAAATCTCACAAACGATAAAACACTACATGTGAGGCAGACCTGTTGGGGAAGCAGAGGAACTAGCAGGCCCAGGAAGGGCATAAATACTCTTCTAGAAGCGAAAGGCCAAGAATGACACGTCCTTTTAAGGCCTGGAAGCCAAAGCAAAAAATCTAGGCTGTTCTTGGTGGTGGCAGATGGTGTAACAAGGAGCAATGGCCGCAAGTTGCAGTGGGGGAGGTCTAGACTGGATATTCGGAAAATCTTTTTCTGTAGGAGGGCAGAGAAGCACTGGGTTACCTAAAGAGGGGGTGAAATCTCCATCCTTAGAAGTTTTCAAGCCCCAGCTTGACAAATCTCTGGCTGGGATGGTTTAGTTGGGGTTGGTCCTGCTTTGAGCGGGAGGTTGGACTAGATCCCTCCTAAACTCCTTTCCAACACTACTTGGAAGGGTAAAGGCACAGCTCACTTCCGCCGAGCTCTGGGGAGGGGAAAATCCTGCTCACTGCTCACAGACCCTTCCTAATGGACTGGCCACCAGCTTCAGTGCCAAGACCTATTTAAAAGATGCTCAGAGGCAGAACCAACTAATTCTCCAGCTGACCCCGCACCCCATGCAGCTGATCATCTTCCCCAATCCAGAAGGAGACTTAACTCCTTCCCTTCCAACCTGCAGAAACACTTTATCCCCTGCATCGTAAAGCGTTACTCTCCCTCCAACTCCCCCTCCAACTCACAAACTTGTTCAGTCTGCCACTCGCCACCTGCCCATGCAAGTGTTGGGCTGGTAACTCACCAGGCATTTAAGCAGGGGCTCAGGCTGGGGGAACAGTGATTTATAAGGAGTTTAGGCACTTGCAGGCTGTCATTTAGGTCATGAGCATTCCTAACCCCCAGCTGCTCTGACATCTGTGGATGCCCATCCCACTGGGCTGCGTGGTCTGCTCTAGTCTGTGGGGGAACAGAGGAAATGGAAGTAAGTGGTACCGTGACTAACTACGACAGAGAAAAGCACTAATAGGGTTTACACAATCCTCAGCTCAGCAAGAGATTTTTCCCGTGACAGAGCTCTTTGATCAAACAGGTTTGCGCTGTTAAGTGAGCACTTTCCAGAAAGAAATGCTGCCCGTGTTCGAGATGGGATTCTGTTCAGAAAGCAAAAATTTGCTCCGAGTTCACTCGATTGTATGCTTTGAGCATGGGCCATGTTTCAGGAGGAAACCCCCAGAGCCTTGGTTAGAAGTGTTGCAATGTACACTGAAAGGGGTATAGTCAAGATGAATTCTTTCAGTTTGAACTTTTTTTTAAAAAATCCAGTTTCCTAACATAGTTGATAGTCCTGGAAATGGCCTGCAATACATCTCTTTGCGAGAACATTTTATGTGGGTTTTTCCTGCTCCTCCACTGATGTCAGTAAGGTCTTTTCAGCAAGGGATAACCAGTCAAGGCTTGATCCTGCAAACACTTATGCACATGATAAACTGATGCAGGAAAATAGCTCCATTGGGCCAAATTCTGCTCTGTATTACACCAGTGTAAATCCAGAATAATGCCATTGAACTCACTGGGGAGGCAACAGTATGAAACCAAAGTAGCCAGGAGCAGAATCTGGTTGAGCTCAGTGGGTGGAAAGTCATCAGCCGACAAGACTGGACAACACAGGAACTACCACAGACCCTGCTCTTGCAACGGAAGGTGCCCGGACGAATGCCAGGGCCCACTGAGTGCCCCGTTCACATCCGAAGCACGGCCCTGGGCATCTCTTTGCAGAACCCTGTCCTTTGCCATGCCATAGCACCCAACCCTGCAGAATCTAAGCCCAGATCACACACAAGGAACTGCCAAATGTCAGGATATCTCCCCCCACTAGCTTCCTTCTCTCACAGTCCCCCTGAAGGCAGCTTGCAGTGAGGGAAAGGTGCAGCATTCCCAGACAGAAACAACATGTCCGGTTGTCACTGTCCTTTTCAGAGTGGTTCACTGACACCCCCGCATGCCTCAGCACCAGCAGCTTCACAACTGCTTCAGAAGAGATCAAGTGTCTCGCGGCAGAGGCCCTTACCACACACAGTGATGCTCCAGTACCTTTGGACAGACAACATATGAGCAATGGCCAGATTTTTTTTTTTTAAAAAGCCCTCTGAGCAGGAATCCTTAGGTTGTGGGCTGACTCCCTGGGCAGCCCTCAATCTCAGCAACACCTTCTGCAAATATTTGGAAGGTTGTTCTGTCCAGCTTTGCTTCTTGGATCTTTTCTGGGAAGGAATGTGACGGGCTCTCTTATGTTTAATTCAGAAGATTTTGGCAAGCACTTTGCAAAAGCGCTAGGCTTTGCACCTCAGCATTTCTTCATATTGATCCCTACAGAATTCTGCGAGACATTTACAACTGGTGGTATTGACAAGTGACTTGCTGCCACCATTTTAAATGTGTATTTGCCCCCTTTAGTCCCTGCTCTTGCAATGAGCGCTGTGTGCAGACCCCCAAATGCAGCGATGTGCTGCAGAATCAAACAGACCTTTCGTGTGGGCAGGGGCGTCACTGGTGCCGGGCTTACAGGGCTCGAGCCCCGAGTCCCAGCACCCGAGCCTCAAGTCTGCCACTGGGCCAGCCGCGGCGGCACTCGAGCCCCAAATGTCAGCGCACCAAGTCCTGGATATTTTTGCAGGCTAGCAGCAGTTCTGCACGTGGGGCTCATGGAAGAAAGCAGCAAGGGACTAGAAAATGCGTTCGTTCCACCAATAATAAGTCAGCCCTCCATTCCACACAGGTGCTGGGCAATGCACCAGAAGACAAGAAATGAGCAGGGGAAAGGTGGGAAAGGATTTTCAGAGTAGAGGCCTGACAGACTCCTGTCTCTATACAAATGGGTGTCAATAAGTGGCCTCATTTGCAAGAGCCAAGCATCCAGTCATTTGTACGGCATTCAGCAGGAGCAGCGGGCACAAGGCATATCCAGAAAAGCAGGTTGTTTATTTGAAGAGCCTAAATGTGGATTGAAGAGCCTGATTCCTAGATTTTGAAAATCTTGGCTGGGACATAAATTTCATCACTTGCACGTGTTTCATTCCAGATGATGTCTCAGTAGGTCTGATTCCTCCTTCACATCCACTCTTCCATGCTTGCTATTTTTCAATACGACCTTGAACACCGCAAAGTTAATTTTGCCTGCTCAAGCCTGTTGTAAGTTGAAAGCTTACTACCTGCGGTGAGAACCAACATGTTCATGAACCAAGCCTCATGCCAGCTGTGCCCTGAACACCATGTCTACATATTTTACATCAATAAAGATTAAGCTTAAAACACACCACGTGGCCCAGGGGAGCGGAGGGACTGCTGAAGAACACGTCAGCTTTCAAAGAAAGTTCTGTTAAAGGGGCAGAATTGCAGAGTGATGAGCAATGCCACGGCGCTCTCAGGGCAAGGTCCCGTCCGGTTAGCTGCACAAGTCATCATTTCATCCTGTCCCGAAATGAACAAGACGCTACAAGAAAAAACTTGGACCCCACATCTGATAGGCCACAGTCAAACTCCACCCTACGCTCCAGTTAATACATGTGGGTTTGGCTTCCCATCCAAGGAAGCAGAAAAGGACATTGATGATCCAGGACCCGCAGGGGTGTGTGGGAAGGAGGGAAGGGGTGATACTATTTTTGTTGATATAATTATTCAGTGGCTAATCCACGACCCTGGACATCAACCTCACAAGGTCTGTTACACGCCGGGTTGCTGTGGAGAGGAGGTTTTTTCTGTGAGGTGTGGTGTGGCTAAGGAATGCTGGTTTACCTCCTGCTTGCACACACACACCCAGTATCAGTCATCAAGGAGTCAGGAATTAAAGTCTTTGTTTTCACTCTTTAAGAAAAATGAAATATCATTGCCTAGATTAATTAGAAACTAAAGCCACCATGGAACTCTGTAGACTGTGCTCCCTGCAGTTAGAAACGCTATGAAAGACCATAGACTTTCCCCGACACAAAAGCAGAGTAACTCCACAGACTAACACAGGAAACCTGGGAGACAAGGAAGATGAACTGGATGTCCTGGCAAAGTCGAGGAACCATGATGTGATTGAAATAACCAAGACATAGTGGGATAACTCACATGAGTGGAGCGCTGTCACGGACGGGTTAAAAAGTGTTCGGGAAGGACAGGCAGGGGAGAAAAGGTGGAGGGATTGCACTGTGTGTAAAAGAGCCGCATGAATGCTCAGAGCTCCAATATGAAACTGGAGAAAAGCCTGTTGAGAGTCTCTGGGTTATGTTTACAGGCAGCAGCCATAAGGGTTATGTCGTGATGGGCGTCTCTTAGAGACGAGTCCTTGACGATGAGGTAGATGAGGCTTTTTTCAGAAACCTAGTGAAAGTTTCCAGATCACAGAACCCGGTTCTCATGGGGGCCTTCAATCACCCTGACATCTGCTGGGAGAGCAATACAGAAGAGCACAGGCAATCCAGGAAAGTTTTGTGGATGGTCGAGTTCAGGATCCTAACAAAAGGAGAATGTGGGTCCCTGGACTTCAGAAAAGCAGGCTTTGACTCCTTGAGGGAGCCGATGGGAGACTAATATGAGGGGGAAAGGCATCCAAGAGAGCTGGCTGCATTTTAAAGATATCTTATTGAGAGTGCAGGAACAAACCATCCCGATATGCAGAAAGAATAGCAAGTATGGCAGGCAACCAGTTTGGCTTAACAAAGAAGTCTTTGGTGATTTTAATGACAAAAAGGAAGCTTACAAGAAGTGGAAACTTGGTCAGATGAGAAGGGGGAAGTATAAAAACATGGCTCAGGCATGGAGGAGTAAATCAGAAAGAACAAATCACAATTGGAGTTGCTGTTAGCAAGGGATGTGAATAGTAACAAGAAGGGTTTCTACTGATTGGTTAGCAACAAGAGGGTTGTCAGGTAAGATGGGGAATGGGGCAGGCAATACAGTGACAGAAGATGTGGGAAAAGCTGAAGTACTCAAATGGGATTTTTTTGCTTCTGTCTTCACAGACAAGGTCAAATCCCAGACTTCTGCTCTGGGCAGCACAGAATGAGGAGGAGGTGAGCAACCCTGAGTGGTAAAAGAACAGGTTCGGGACTATTTAAAAAGGCTGGACATGCACAAGGCCATGAGGCCAGATGCTATAAAGCTGAGGATGCTAAAGGAGTTGGTTAATGTGATTGCAGAGTCACTGGCCATTATCTTTAACAATTCATGGTGACAGGGGGATGGTCCTGGATGACTGGACAAAGGCAAATACAGTGCACATCTTCAAAGCGAGGAGGAGGATCTGGGGGACCACAGACCAGTCAGCCTCACCTCAGTTCCTAGAAAAAAAAATCATGGAGCAGGTCCTCAAGGAATCCATTCTGAGGCACTTGGAAGAGTGGAAGGTGATCAGGAACAGTCAGCATCCATCACCCAAGGGCAAGTCATGCCCAGTGGCCTTCTGTGACCTGTTGACTGGCTCCCTAGATGCAGGGAAAGCAGTGGATGAAATGCAGCTTGGCTTTAGCAAAGCTTTTGATACAGTCTCCCACAGTATCCTTGCTAGCAAGCTAAAGAAGTACAAGTTGGATGAACGGACAATGAGATGGATGGAAAACTGGGCAGATCATCAGGCTCAATGAGTAGTGATTAACGACTCGATGTCTAGTTGGCAGCTGGTAACAAGCAGAGCATCCAAGAAGTCGGTGCTGGGACTGGTTTCATTCAATACCTTCATTACTGATCTGCAGGATGGGGCGGGTGCGCCCCCAGCAAGTGTGCAGTGACACTGAGCTGGGGGAAGTGGTAGATATGCTGTAGTGATCAGATAACCAAGTGACCTAGACAAATTAGAGGACTGAGCCAAAAGGAAATCTTTTCTGGAGACTCAGGAACTGATGTGCCTTACAGACCAGTCCCATCTCCAGCTCACTTCAATGGCAGCAGGATGACGCCCTCAGGACCAGGGCCTGAATCTTGTGCATGGATCCATCCCACAAGACTCAGAGCACTCCATCCCATCCCAAGTGTTTATCTGTGTATTGCACTAATTATAACTCCCCGAACCACTAAGGTATTTAACCTCTGGATGAGGGCTAGCAATACTATTTTAGACTATCTAAATTAAGAGGTTTTCCCAGAACCCAGCTCTGACATCTATTTATTTATTCAGTAGCAAAGCAAAAGCAGTCTTCAAGATTAAAGACAAATAAACACCCCATATTTACTGTCACAATTACTTTATGTTTCTATGTCAACATTTGCCCAGGATACAGAACATCTGTCAGATGACAACAAAATGGGCAGGCCCTCAAACCAGCATGGCAGGTGATACCTCTAATGAGAAACAAGCTAAATAGTTTGCCCAGGCACAGATGTTTAAGCAGTGGCTTCTTCTTGTTCTTTGCTACTAGGTGACCAGAGGGACTAGATTACCAAAAGAACAGCATTTTCCAGTGGTTTGGACAAATTCAGAGATATATACTGGATTATTTCCCAAAGTTTCTTTATATTCTCCAATAATATACAGAGTACATGAGAGTTACCTTCTCCACTACTGAAATTCAGCCACCTTTGCAGCTGTTTCTAACTCTCATCACACTGCACATGAACTTTGCACCAAACATTAAAAATAGAGGCTCGACTTCAAACTGCAGAGATTAGGCAATGCTGAGCCAGATTCACGTCTCTGTTATGCTGATGTGACGCCAAAGTCGCCCCATGATTTTCATCTTGTGACTCCAACTTTATGCCAATGTGAGAGCAAAAACTGGCCCAATGTAATTATGCAGTCTGAAGTTTAGGCAGGCGGAAAGTGAGATGGGAGGAATCTGGCACAGATGTCATGGTAAACATTCCTAGTCTTGCAACAAGTGCCATGGCTGCAGGTGGTCCATTTCAAATCTCACTTTGGTGCTAGCGAGAGATGATACCGGTGATTTAGATTGGTAAAAGTGATTTGATCAGGCTCTACGGCATCACTTTCAGATTTGCAGAACATTTGTGCACACAGAATTAGACTGGAGTATACACCAGTGTCATAAAATGATTACAGCAGGGTGTCTGAGAGTTAGGACTCTTACACTACCAAGATGGTAAACCCTTTGGGGCAGGGAATGTTAATTTATTCTGTGTGTACAGCACCTAACACAACAGGGTTCAGACCCATGACCAGGGCACTGCAGTGCTGTGATAATACAACGACTCCTACTAATTCCCTTTCCGACTCAGCTGCTGCTTTGTTGTACAGCCTTGGCCAAGTCATTTAATCTCCCTGTACCTCAGTTTCCCCATCTGTATTACTGTTTTGTGTAAATCCCTGGATGAAGAACATATATCACATAAAGGCAATGCAGCAGTAATATATGTTCACAACAACATATTACTGCTAGGAGGGTGCAGTGTAGATGATGCAGTAGTTAAAGGGACAGTTTGAGGTCAAATTCAGCTAAAATATAGGTTTTTATGCCTACAAAACAGAAAAATTCAAAGGAAGTGGCTTTATTCATAAACAAATCTCCCGCTGCTCTATTAGTGACCTATCCACTGCCACACTGTATTAATCCAAGAAATCCTCTAACACTGGCTAGAAACACAAGTTATTCTGGTCACTCTGTAGTCATTATCCTAGTCAAGAAAAAAGAAACAGAATAATGAACATAAATTCAATTTTCAGAGCTCTTTCCATTTGAATGATCCATGGTGTTATTAGACAGACAGGTAAGGAAATTGTTTTCTGAAGAATAATATTTTTTTACCCTGACATAGCTCCAATGGGCTTTTCCTCCCCTATGTCCAATTCTCCCTTGCATCACATCTGAACTGTATTTGGTGGTTACAGGCCATGAAGAGAGGATTTGTACTGTGCACTGGGTACCGTGATAAGACACAGAATGACAGGATGGCCTTTGTAAACAGACAGACAGAGAGACACAGAAGTGAGTTTAGTGATGAACGTTAGAAAAAGGTAGTAAGGACTCAGGATTTTCAAATGTAAAATCAAAATGTGGAAGGGAAGCAATAAGATCTTATAGCCCAGTGGTTCTCAATCACGGTGTCAGGACACATTACTGTGGTTCGCAGAGAGCCAGGGAGATGGCTGGATTTGGTCTGAAGGGTGTAGTGTGTCCTATAGAGTCGCAATATGCTGCCAGGTGTGTTGCGACTTGCAAAAGGTTGGGAACCACTGATATAGAAAACACGCCAGGAAAAAAGGGAACAGGGAGGGGAGGGGGACTAAAGGAGGAAACGAGACCCTGGGAAAAGAGCTGGAGGAACTGCTTTTGATAGACCTGTCGTTGTCCCCAGAAAGTTACTAGTTATTTCCGTCATGGATTCCTGCCTCATAGGAATCAGCACAGGGGCTGGGCAGCTCCGTTTTGTTGCACCGTTCATGAACAGGATGTCAGCAGCAAGTTCCAACAAGGGGACTGAGTCAGCAGCTTGCAACCAGTCGTGTCATACACAATTTCCCACTTCCTACAGGCAAAAGCTTTGGCCTCCAGGCTACATTCAGAAACAAACAAAATTTGCCAAGGCAGCAGCACAAGCAGGTTGGTTAGCATTCAAATCAGATTCCAGAGGGCAAACGGCACCCTCCCCTCCCAGCAAAGCCTGGCAGGTTTTCACAGGACAGCAGGTCTGTCATCCTGTATGTAATGGAAGGAGGGAATTCCCAACCTACAGCCTGTCCTGCTGATGGGACAGGCCCTTCTCTTCCCCATGGGCTGGAAAGTTCGAATCTTCTGCTTCTTCTGTTCCCATTAACATCCCTATTCTGTCATTCATTCCTCCAAAAACTGGCCCATGCTCACTGCAGCTGTCACCTCCAGCTGTCCCTAGGGTATTTCTGGCCAGGCTGGAAACCCTGGAGATCTCCTGAGATCTCTCAGCCCAGTGTTATACACCCCAAAGCTCCAGAGAAGGTCAGACACATTGGGACTTTAAGGTGCTTGGGCAAAACAATCCTCAAACGTTACAATAAATCCAACTCTAGGGCCCTGATGCAAAGTCAAGGAGAGTCTTCTGGTTGACTTCCATCAATTTTGAATCAACTCCTAGTTATCTCAGGCCTTGGAGCTCACTACCTCTTAAGAACCATTTTGTGCAGGAATAGGAAGGCTCCTTGAGACCAGGGACATTTGATTTTGTTTCTTTTTTTAAGGTTGCATGGGTTAGTGAAAGTCAGAATCCTCCCTTGCCCACATCAATGACCTGGGTTGTTGAGGCTTATAATTTTCCTTTTCTTTAAAAAGGTAAGGACTATTCAGAATTATCCTTTGATGAACCGACTGGCTGATTCCTACTGCCACAGAATTAAAGGTTGATCTCTAGTGATAGCTGGACCAACAGAGTTTTAAGGTTCGTGGGTGATACCTAGAAACTCCCGGCTTTCATTACAAGAGTGTTTTGAGCATGTATTTAATAAGAGAACTGCAGGGTTTTCCAGTGAAATGACCAGGATAGCGCAGCTAGAATCACTGAGCACCAGAGGACCCCAAGTTGTAAGCTCTGCTCTTCCACTCACTTACTACAGGGATTTGGACAAGTGACATTGATTTGTGGGCCCAGTTCTGCTCTCACAGTGATATAAAACCAGCATGGCTCTAACAGAGCTGCCTGCCTCTGATCACACTTTCCATGGTGTAACGCCACTGACTCAAAAGAATTACTCTAGAGCTAAGGCACTGCAAGGGGGATCAATATTTGGCCCTCTGGCTCAGTTTCTCCACCTGCAAGGTATGAATAATAGCATTTACCTTCCCTACCTTACAGGCGTGGTGTGCGGATGAGTTCATATTTAAACAGTACCATATGCTTCAAAAAGAGTGTACAAGTGCCAAGTCTCTAAAACAACAAAACAAACAAACAAAAACCAAACCAAACCAACATTTATCCCATGTTTTGTCATGACCACGAAGGGTTCGTTCCCCTCCCTGCCTAAGAAATAAACAAGTGAGAGGCTGCTAGGGGCGGGGCTGGGCAAACACACTCGATAAGGTGTGCTCTCTTGGAAAATGCAAACGATATCAACTCCTGCCATCCACCCACCCGAGCAAATACAGAGAAGCACCCTGCAAAGCCAGTGACCCACCCACTCCTGGCAGAACGATGGGAAGAAATTGTCCAGGATACATATTAGGATATTTAACCTAATCTCATTTCCTCTTTGGTTTCGAGGAGTAAAGCAGGGTCAAGCAGCAAAAGCAAGGCACAGCCTGGGTCGCCAGAATGCTACATGCTTTTGCAGCAGGTCCATTAGGAGGAAATCAGAAACAGGGGTTGCAGAGAGAGACCTACTTAGCAGGGGACATGGTCAGTCTGCCTACCTGTCTCTCTCTAAGTCTTACAAGCACAATCAGAAAGACAGCAGTGGGAACATCTTTTCTTGGACTAGCTTCTGTTGGTGAGAGATACAGGCCTTGAGGCACACTGGGATGAAGAAGAGCTTCCCAAGGGAAGTTGCTCTAACAGTAGATACTATCTCCCCCACCTCATCTCGCTCATACCCTGGGACCGACACGGCTACACCTACACTAGTACAATGTCCATTGTACTCAAGAGGGCCTGAAGCCACCAGCAGCGGCATGAGTTCAGAACATCAGAAACTCAAAGCCCGCTAGCACAAGCGAATGAACAGATACCGAGGTTACAAAAAGCATTTGCAAGAACCCGCGTGCAGAGGTGAGGGAGCCTGCGCACCACACCTTTGTCTGCAGCACTGGATGGGAGCATGCGTGGTGAACAGAGCGGAGAGTGAGGTGTACTCGAGGCATCATCAACTCTTTTCGCAGCCTTCCCTCTCTCTCAAATGCCACCTGCTAACCCCCCAGCTTCAGTTTTTAGTGGGCTGGGTAGCCGGGGTGTATTCCATCCCCTGGAGAAATATGCCAAACCCATCTTCTCAGGCTTAGCACAGAAAGAGGATTTGGATCTTACTGCACACAGGTCCAGGGTTTGCGCTCAGTAAAACTGCAGCAAACCCAGTCTTGCACAACTGGCCAGTTGCACAGCTGCCCTGGATCGGTCTTTGCACCAAGTAGGGGACCAGTCTGATATGCCGCTATGGTGAGAACTGATAACCCAGTAATGGTTTTTCTCAGGAAGAGAGGTATTACACTTAGTGCTTCACTGGAGGCCCAGGCAGAAAAGCCTTAGAGCAGTAGAACGGCTTCCCCTAAATGATTTTTTAAAACTTCCAATTAAAATATTTGTAGTCAAAAAAAATTCCCCCGAGGCAGTGTTTGAAATCCAGACAATTATGAGAACATCCACAGATCTATTAGACAGGGGGCAGACTTGCTTTGAGAAGAAATACAGACCCAGATTATTAAAGGTTTCAGATACCTAAACGTCCAGTGATTTCAACGGGAGTTAGACCCCTAAATGTCTTTGAAGATGTGTGCCGTAATTTCTGGAGACTGTAAAACCTCAAACACAGGCAGGGGAACTCAGGTACCGCTGTACCCCTTTAAATGAGGAAAACAAAGGCCCTGAGCAGCAGGAGGAATGGAAGACAGCCCTTATTTGGAAAAAACAAACAAACTACTCTGAAGCATGGAGTAATTTTGCTGCAAGGGAGACAGCCATAATAGGTTAAATTGCCACCACCATGCCATGCCCTACTTTTAAAAGGAAGATGTCCGCTTAATAACTGCAACTACAACCTTGTGTCATCAATTAAACAAGGAGAAATTGCTCGGACAGCCCCTCTGGACTGTTTTAAATTTTCGGCTTGGCATAGAATAAACTCTGAAGAGTCTCCATGGTTGTTAGCCATAAAAAAATTTTACTACAAGTACCCAGCGGATCAGCAAATGCAACAGCAGTCTTGAATTAAAAGAGACACGAGCCAATCAGCTGTCCTAGAGATTTTCCACCCGAGGCAAGTTCTTTAAATACAACACAGTTTTCTTCAAGAACAAACAGTGATTTGGGAACAATTATCAGGACAAGTGGCAGATAATCAGGAGTGCAGAGGCTACGAAAACATTGATTCTACTTCTCTGTTAAGAATAATATAAATTTGTCAGTCTGTCAGTGCCACAGGACTTCTTGCTTATTTTGCTGAACTAGACTAACACGGTCGCCCCTTTGGAAATTGATTCTGCTGTAGCCTGCAAAGTATTTCATATCACAAAAAACAGAATGAGAGGCAGGTGCAATCTGACAGTAGAAATCATGTATCCTCCTGCTTCAGTTTCACACGCACAGAGAGAAAGGAGGTTTCACTAAAGTCAAAGAGGCTTCCAGTGCTGCTGTGTAGAAATGAAGAAGAAAACCTGTTGTACCATAACTTTGCAGTTGCTAGGTTTTCCTTAAAACACCCCTGGTAAGGCAAGCCATTTTCAACCTCAACTTCATCCCCCTTTAACTTTCATTAGGAGGAAAAACATAGATGCTTTAAAGATGTAATGAGTTTGTGAGTTCTCAGTCACCAAAGAACAGAAAAAGGAATGCAACTGGCACAAGCCGCAGCAGTTCAGGAGGCAAACTGTAATGTCTTAGGATATCAGTCCATCCCTTCAGATATCTTGGGTTTCAATCTTCCTTCTCCTTAGACTTTAGGGAGCTAAACACACACACAGGCTTCATGGGCTCACCTCTCCCCTGTATTATTGCGCATTCTTACTTCATTGTAGCTAATGTTACTAACGAGATGGACAGAGACCGTGAAGATGGGTGAGTGGCTGGATGCGGAGACAGACAAAGAGATGAGCAACTAGTGCTTAAGCTAATTTTATGGGGCAGTGGTTCCCAACCACTGTGTCAGGACACATTACTGTCACCACACAGTGGCAAGTGTGTCATGGGTAGACAGGGGAGAAGTGGGCCTCAGCCTGGGGGCGATGGACAGGTGTTTCATCTAGGGTCGTGCATGCCAAGCGTGTTGTGACCCATGAAAGGTTGAGAGCCGCTTTTACAGGGCACCCTGAGCCAGACGAAGGCATGGATGGGAAGGGCTGCCCTCTCTCTTCTGGATGTCTGACCACTACAGGCAGACGAAGGCTCCAGGAGCCAGATTTTTTAAAGTACTGAGGCACCTTAAAGATGCAGACAGGTGCCTAGTGGGATTTTCAGCCGTGCCTAGGACCAAACTCACCCTGATTTCATGAGCACTTATGTCTTTAAACATCTAGTGCCCAGTGCTGGGTAGAAAGGAGGAGGACCGGTAAGGATGAAGGGAGTTAACAGAAGGGCAGGTGGATGGATAGAGAGGCTGACGGGTGTCTCTGGCCACGGCGGGGAGCACGGATGGAAGAGGTCTGGGGGGCGGCCAGGACTGGCTCTCACCTGGGAGTACGCCCACTCTAGCTCGTTGCTGGTAACCCTGCCCAAAGGGTTGGGGGAAGGTGGAGTGAGCAGCCAGGTGGAGGGGGGAGAAGGAATGGGGTTGATGGAAGGAGAGTCGGGGCAGGAAGGGATGGGGATCGTTGGGGTGGGATGGAGGCGTGGAAGCGGGGTTGCAGGATGAATAGTGGGGGGGAGGGTTAGAGGACTAGGCTGATGACAAGGAGTGTGGCTGGAGGACTGGGGACTGCACAGCTGGCTGGGCTGGTGGATGCACACGCAGGTAGAAGTGAGGCACCCTGACCGAGGGGACAGATGGACTGTGGATGAAGGCTGGTCACTGCATGGATGGAGGGACTGGCTGTGGCTGTCTGGGGGGCAGGAAGATAGAAATTGAGGCTGCCTCTCATCTGGATGTAAACC
>ML682073.1:1306517-1336947 GCA_007922195.1 Podocnemis expansa | reverse complement strand
GCCGCCCTGGTGCGCCCGGAGCCCGCGGACGAAGAGCCGGTCGAAGGGCGGCGGGGGCGCGGCGGGGCGGGCGGGCGGCAGCGGCAGCAGCAGCAGCAGCAGCAGCAGCACCGGGGCCCCCCACGGCCAGCACCGGGAGCGGGGCCGGCTCCGGCCGGGGGCCATCGGCGGGGCGCCCGCGGGCCGGGCTAGGCGGCGGCGGGGCTGGGCTCCGGCTCCGGCTCGGGCTCCGGCTGCGGCTCCATGTGCCGGGACCGGGCTCTGGAGCGGGACCCACCCCCGGCCCCGGCTCCGCCCCCCGGCTGCCGGGCTCGGCCTCCGGCCGGGGCGAAGCGAGGTCCCCGCGGCCCTTTAAATTCCCCCCGCTTCGTCCGACGCTTTCGGGAGGGGAGGAGAGAGGCCGGTTTGGGAGTTCCCCCTCGTCCCGCAGCTGGCACAGTGGGATTTTTCTTCTCCCACCAAAGCTCACGCCATAAATGAACGGGCTTAGTCTTTAAAAGAGCCACAGGGCTGGGCTTACCAGACACCAAAGCCTGGAAAGCAGGACAGGGAAGTACGAAAAGGAGGATGCATGGAGAAAATGTAGCCTCAATGTCACATTCTGCTGTTTTTAGGGGGCCCTGGAACGCTTCCCCCTAAAAACAGGGTGTGCCGGGCATTCCCGCGTACCTTAACCCCTGTAAGTAAAAAGCCAGACAAAACCATGTAGTTTAAAATGCCTGCCGGATGGAGGATGTGAAACTAAAAAGGAGGCCATACCCTCCTTTTGCCTGACGTCTGGTAGCCCTAGGCAGGACTCCTTGTTTGTTTTGCTGAACTAGACCAACACAGCCACCCCTCTGAAACGAGTCTGGACAATCTGCCCGGCGTTGGTCCTAAGACATGGCCAAGAACAGACGGGTTTTGCGATGAAGCTGATACCAGATGGGAAGTGGCGCTGGGGTACCCCGAGAGCTCTTCGTTTTATAGGGACAGGCCTGATTTTCAGGGCATCGTCGTGCAGAGGTGCCTATGACCCTCCTCCTTAGCCCAGCCTGATTTTTAATGCTTCCTCTCTAGTCACTACCCTGAGTGGTGCACAGACTTCATTCCTCACCTGTCACTGCAGCGCTGACCCAAGAAGAGACGTCTGCCAGCACTTGCAGCCCCGCAGAGCGTTGTGACCTGTTGTGCTTGCTGCCGTACAGGCAAATAGCAGCCGACACTGGTCGCCTCCCTGCCCCGGTGAGGTTGCAGGCCACAGGACAGATAGGATGCAATGAGAGAGAGTAAACTAACTGATAAATAAGGCATATAGTGGGGAAGGGGCATAGTCCTAAACCCAAAATGCCTCCTGAATTTCAGACAGCAGTGCCCATCTGCAGCCTGCCTTTTAAGGCACTGTACGCTGGACACAATTGGAAAGATCATCCTGATCTCTAGGGCTCTTTGGGAGACACGAGACAATGAGCAAGTGCAATGGGTGCACAGATTTCTAGCAACAAACCCAAGCCCAATTCTAGCGAGCCTGGGAGCGATGTAGCATTTGGTGTGGGTAGACTTTTAGAAGCCAAGGAAATCCCTCCGAAATGATCTGCTCGGCCTCTGCCATGTTAAAAAAAACACTTCCCAGCTGCAGGCAGTGCATTTTCCTCTCTCCTGCTCTCTCAAATTCCCTGGGGTTGCCTTACTATTTGCTAAACATTTTACGACACTCTTCAGCCTGCTGCCTGAGACCTTGGTCTCTGGCCTCTCTGCCCCCATCCCCACCTACACACGCCTCCAACCTCTAGGAATTTTGCGAATAAATCATCAGGGATGGGCACAGTGAGCCAGCGCTGAGGTCTGTGAAGCATCCTCCACATCTCCCAGCTGTGTGCATGTCCTTCTCTCCAGGGTTCCCTCTTCCCATATACTACAAAGCCCGCTCTGCCAAAATGTTAGTCATTTTGGATTAATTTTAAGGCAGTATTTTTCTTCCAAGCTTCTCATTCTTGCAAAAAAAGTATTTGGCAATGCAGCTCAATGAAATGTTTAAAAATCTCACTTGGTGCTTAAAAAAAGAAATCTAACTGCAATTTTAACTCCGATTCTTGAATCCATGACAGCAAAAAGTTCTTTAAAAGAAGTTCATCTGTCATGCATACAACAAGCTTTCACTGGGCAGGGTGCACTGGGCAAAATGTTAATGCCTTTTCTTTTTTAGTTCCAAAGAGGCAGCCTTGTTAGTCTAGTTCAGCAAAACAAAGGAGTCTGACGAAGTGGGATTTTCACGATAAGTAAATCTGTTAGTCTTTAAATGCCACAGGACTCCTCCTTTGTTCTTCTTTTTTAGAAACCTTGGGTCTCATTCAGTTTCAGATTGTCCCTTTGGGATATGGACCGGCATTTATTATGCATTTACACAGCACCTAGTACACTGGGCTCACCACACTGATTGTGGCCTGAAAATATGGCTGCAAGGTAATGTTTAATAATGATAGGGTCATAAACGTAAACCTAGACCATCCCCGCCAGACATCTGTCCAGCAACCCGTTCTTAAAATCTCCAGTGACAGATTCCACAACCTCCCTCGGAAGCCGATTCCAGAATTTAGCCACCCTTAGAAAGTTTTTTTCTTAGTGTCTAAGCTAAATCTCCATGCTGCAGACAAAACCCATTATTCTTGTTCTTCTTTCAGTACAATTTTCTACATGCACCTGTGTAAATCAGGGCAGATCTGGGAGAAATATTTTAGCTGAATAGTTGATTTAATAAAAATGCAGTTTCAATCCACCCAGAACTATTGGTGTATTTGACAGGAAATAGGTTGGGCCATTCATTGAACAGCAATAGGAGGTGATGATGCTCCCATCCTTGACCCCCCAGACTCTCACAGCTCACACACACATGTACTTTATAATCTTTAGTCCAGTGGTGAGGGCCCTCACAGGGGATATAAGGGACCAAAGTTTGAATCCCTTCTCTGGAGTGAATCCAAAACTGACTTTTTTTTTGAGTCAACAAAAATTCAGAAAAATTTCAGCTACTGTTCAACCCAAACCAAAATTTGTATTTATTTTTATTTTTTTCAGAAGCTGCCATCAGAGCAATGGTATTTGTCCAGATCTGATCAGAAGTAACTCTATTGAAGTTGTGACGTTACAGCGGAGTCAAACAGATGTAAAAGGGAAGGGTATCCCCATAAACTCAGATTTTGGTATCTGTTACACCCAGTCATTTGAGAGTAACTGTATTAGGTCTCAGGCGCCTTATCTGGGATCTACACCAGTGTAGCACCATTGAGTTCACTGACTATTGCCTGATTTATGCTTTTGTACCTGAGATCAGAATCTGACCCTCATTTTCTCTATTCGAGGGACCAGTAAAACTGTGGAGTCATGTTTAAAAATGGTCTACGTAACATAATTTTTCCCCTCCCTGGAGGTGCTGATTCCTGGCTGTGTTCTGGCCCCTTTGTTCTTTTTCTATGGCATTAAGTGCCTGGAAAGCAGGCAGATTTTCCCACCTGGGAATTGCCCCAGCGCAGGGGTCTTCCCCACCTCTCACAGCCCAATGTGGGGGCATGGGCAGAGTGTGGATGAGACATTGTAGGGATGCAGCTGAGGTATGCCATGACATTTGTTTAACAGAGCTCGAGATACAGATTCAAATAAAAGCCAGTAAAAGGGTTTGGAAGCAAAAACATGCAGCACAGCATGGTCAGACAGGCGAGAGACCTGCCTCAGCATGTCTGTGCCACACCGTATAAGGCTGCACTGGTACGTGCCGCAAGTCAAGTCAGCCCCAGAAACGGGGATGCAAAGGTGGAATAAAGCCCTGTACTCTTATGCTGCATCTCCTGAGAGACACAACTCAGATTCAAGGCCTCAGTGTTATTTGCAAATAAGTGGTTTTTGATTTCATCCTCTGCTACCAAGTCAAGTACACTGGTAGCCACGGCCAAGGACCAGCACTGAGGCCATGAGTAGAAGGAATGGACAAACCGTAGAAACGGGAGGAGAATGAAGTGAAATGAAATACACCAGATGTTCTCCAAAAATTCTTCTGAAACAATCAAAAGGGTTCTTAGATACCAGGTGTTATTTTAGAACCAGACCCTCCTAGGCTCCAAGGTCAGAAGGGACCAGTATGACCATCTAGCCTGACTTCCTGCCCGATGCAGGCCACAAACCGTCACCCACCCACTCCAGCAAGGAGCCTCTAACCTAGAACTGAGTTATTAAAGTCCTCAGATCATGGTTTAGACTGGAGACTTTAAGATACAGAGAATCCTGTCACTTTACTCATGGAATGGGCTTGATGCTGATGTCACACCAGATTTACACTGGCCTTGCTCTCTCAAATTACTCCAGATATACACCAGTGCAAGACCAGAAGACATACAAGAATGAGAAGGGGCAGGAGCACACCCTGAGTTCCAGCAACACCATGATTAGTTTATTATCATCATAATATTTAACCAGGCCCCAAGACGTCCAAGGCACTTTTCGAGTCTTTAATGAAAGGAATAATTCTAAATATCCAACAGCTCGACCTGTGTTCAGCCACTGTTGATCTTGGCTCCTGCGAGGTTGTTTTGAAAGTTTGTTTTTCTTACATCAACAGAGGCATCTGAAGTTCCCGTCTCCAAATATATCCTGATGTGCAGGTCAAATCACCAATGACTTGGTAACATGACAGGAGAAGAATTTCCCCCCAAATAATCCATTTGAAGTAGAAGTTATTTGCCTGGGTCTGTGTGTCAAGCCCTCCTTCTCTTTTCTTAGTGGTCGTTGCCCCTGGAGCTCGGCTTACTTGCCAGCTGAACATTGCAAATCCTCAATGAAGCATTGAAAGCTGTGCGGCCACAGACCTTACGCAGAGATCATAGGGTCAAACCAGAAAGGAAGATCTAGCACTTCCAGATTGCAGCTGCTTGATCCTAAGCTAGGGCGTATCATAGCTTCACAGAAGATTAGGGCTGGAAGGAACCTCAGGAGCTCATCTCTTCCAGCCTCTCCCCTGCTCAAAGCAGCACTAACCCCAGCGAAGTCATCCCTGCCAGGGCTTTGTAAAGCAGGGTCTTAAAAACCTCTAAGCATGGAGATTCCACTACCTCACAGCAGCTTTGTTGAAACTATGCTGATTTACACATTTTTAGGAGCTAGCCATGAATCAACATCTGTATTTTGTGATATATCCCTACCACAGAACCTCAGAGCTACAAACACTTCAGAGATGGAGGTAGTTCATTACTCTGAAATATTCATAATTCTGAACAAAACACTATGGCTGTCCTTCCAAAATGCTGACTTAATATAGCTCTAAAACTTTACTATACAGAAGAAGAATGCTGCTTTCTCTAAATGAGGTGCGTGGTCAGTTTGTAACTGGTGTGTGTCTTTAATCATAATTTCCTTTGTATTAAGTGGAATGGTGATGGTGAAGGTGGATGAAGAAGGGGAAGATGACTAGAAAGCTTATGAAATACAGAAATAAATGTGTGGCCCATATCAGGAATATCTTTTTATAGACAGCTCACCTGGAATCATTTAGCACCCGACTAGTCAAAGAGTTGGAGACGCCAGGGGAAGGAACCTTTAGCACAGGAGGAAACATTGTGGCATTTAAAGGGCTGAGAATGCTACTTCATTTGCCCCCATGGATTTAGCTCTTATCTCTTTGATGACTCACAAATTACTCCTCCACACCCAAGCTATCTCCCTCAATCCAGTCCTGCATTTCAGCCACATTGACATTTCATTCTGGGTAGCCCACCAGCGACTTGAGTTCAGTTTGGTTAACGTGAGCACCTTGTTATTCCTCCCAAGCCCTTTTCACTTCTGCCTTCACTGCTGATGACACCTCGTTGTCGGACTGACTCACACCCTGGGGGTCATCTTCAACTTCTCCTTCTCCCTTGAGATGCAGGCCATGATTAGTTACTGCATTTCTTCCTGCAGAAATAAGAAACAAAACCAGGTCGGGATTGTTCCCTCTTCTGGATCTCTCTTGTCTGATGACATGTTTTGGGATATATCTACACTGGAGCTGGAGGATGGAGCCAACAGAGTTAGTGCGTTAAAAATGGGAGTTTAGTTGTAGAAGCATGTGGGGCTTGCAACCCAAGTATGTGTCTAGGGTCTTGGATGGGATCATTCTCAGAGAAGCTGGCCTTTGCCACTACAGCATTTCTATTTTTAACACATGAGCTAGGGCGGGTACATCTAGATGCTGAATGTGAACTTTATGGAGTGCTCAGATGATGGTAATGGATCCAACATAAGAAATTAAACCCAAGAGAACAGAATTGTACAGGACCAAGAACATGGCTGGCACTGAACAAATATGTGTAAAGATAATAAAAAACAGTGACAAGAATCACATGAATAAGAGGCTTCTCTGTATTTCCATGTGCAGACAGTTGTATAACTTCATTAAATGCCAAGTGGCTGAACACTCTGCTTATGTAGAGACTTGGACTGCATTGTAGTGTAGCTATAAACTAGACAAGTGATAAAATGAAGTTTAACAAGTACATACAAAGTGCGCAACTACGGGCTTCATACGAGTGACTGGGAAGAGCTGGCCAGCATCCTGGGTCTTTAAGCACAGATTTGAAATAACTCTGAAATCCACATAATTTGTTGTGCTAACAATTAACAATGCTAACAAATAATTTAACTGCATTTTACTTAGCAGAAAATGCATCTATATCAATAATGTAGTTTGAGGGTAACATAATGTTGTTACCATGTTGTCATGACTACTAGAGGCCCTTCTTGAATGGAAGGGGACAACGGAAGAAGGGCTGGAGGCTGAAGTCGTTTACAGGCAAGCACGGAACTGCTATCGAGTCTTAACCTTGTTTTAAAGTAGGGGTCTCAAACTCAAATCACCCCAAGGGCTGCATGAGAACTAGTAGAGGGCCTCATAGGGATTGGTATGTTAGCCTGAGGGCTGCACCACTGAAAACTTTCCATACAATGATATTGCAAATATCTGTAACAATCGTGTCATTGCAGGCTGTCGGAAATAGCTTTAGGGGCGGCCGGTGGCCCGCCAGCCATGTGTTTGAGACCCCTGATTTAAAGGATCAGAGAATGCTTCGTAGTGCTTGTGTTGTAGTCATCTCTCTCTCTCTCAACTTGCTGGGGTGCTATTGCAGATGTGCTTATATGGAATCTGTTACAGAAATGGTATTTATTACAACAGTTACTCTTTTTTGTCTGTGTGGTAGCCAGTATTCAGGGGCTTGCAGGTTGTCTCCATTAGGAGGAGAAATTGATTACATGTGTCAAGAATTGCATTGATGAAGTCCTATTTATTTACTATGAATGAAGACAAAGCTCTGTTTCCCTGAACAAAGGAGGAAGCAAAACAGTCAAAGGCTGTTTCCTCATAGTTCCAAGCCTCTTTCCAAGCAGCGCTCTGCCCAACAATCTCTTTGGGCTTTCACTCAGGGCTGCAATCCCAGTACTTTTCTTGCTATCCCCTTGGCCTTCCTGATGCCTTCACTGTCTGCTTTGGCCTCACAGACTCGTATAGTGGCACTGACTAATACTGGGTTCCTGTGTCTGCATTCAGACCCCAGGGAACACTCTTCAGACCACCCAGCTCCACATCGAATCCAGCCTTGGTGTGCTGGTCTGTGATTTGACCAGTGACCTCTTGTGTTTTAGGTATCACTAAATAAAGGGGCATTTAAGTGCTTCCACCCTTAGCATGAATGGAAATTGGCCTGTGCAGCTGGTAACATTAATGAGGCTGGTGACCGCCCATAGGTTAAAGACACACTTCCCAGAAACCACTAACCTCCAGCATTACATTCCCCTATTTAACACAGACCACCAGATAACAAGAATTTTTGATCAATGCTATCCTAAGCTAAGCTCAGACTTGTGACCCAGTGTTCAAAGCTCCCATTTTTCATTTGGCAGCCACAAGTCTTCTAAGTTTGCGCCTATGATACCCATTTGAAGGGTGACTCTATCAACACACATACATGCTACTGACTTCAGTGCAACTATTAGAGCGTGTGAGGTAAGGACCCCTTGTGCAAGGCCCAGACACCGGGGGGGGGGCATTACTTAATGAGGGTGGAAAAAGACAATAACAAAAAATGTAGAGATGGCAGATGTGCTAATGCAGGTTTGATTTTAGTTTTCGCCAACAAGTTTAGTAGAGGTCAGACATCTAACACAGTGAACACCAGTGAAAATGAGGCAAGATCTGATGTTAAAATAGGGAGAGAACATAGGAGACAATGATGGGAAGAAGGATAGGAGAGAAGGTGGGAGAGAATCCAGAGGAATCCTGGAAAAGGGCAAATATAGTGCCCATCTGTAAAAATGGGGACAAGGACAACCCAAGGTATTACAGACCAGTGATCTAAACTTCAGTGCCTGGAAAGATATGGAGCAAATAATGAAGCAGCCAGTTTGCAAACGCCTAAGATAATAAGGTGATAACAATCAACATGCATTCATCAAGACAAAATTATGTCAAACTTACTAGCTTTCTTTGACAGAATAACAAGTCTTGTAGCTAAGAGGAAAGTGAGACTTGAACAAGACTTGATGCTGTCTCATGTGACCTTCTCATAAACAAAGAGAATATAGCCAAGATGGAGTTACTATAAGGTGGATGCATAACTAGTTGGAAAGCCATTCCCAGAGAGCAGTTACCAGTGGTTCATAGTTAAGCTGGAAAGACATACTGAATGGGGTCCCTCAGGGATTAATCCTGGATCTGGGTCTATTCAACATCTTCATCAATGATCCAAATAATGGCATAATGAGTACACTTATACAGTTTGCTGAGAGGGGTTGCAACTTGCAAGTGCTTTGCACAATAGGATTAAAATTCAAAATGATTGGGACAAACTGGAGAAATGAGCTAAATAAATAGGATGAAATTCAATAAGGACAAATACAAACGCTAGGATCAATTGCACACATAACACAATAAGAAATGAGTGCCTAGGAAGGAGTATTGCGGAAAGGGATCTGGGAGTGCAAGGGACCACAACCTGAATATGAGTCAACAGTGTAATACTATTGCAAAAAAAAAATCTGACTTCATTCTTGTATGTATTGGGGGAGTGCTGTAAGCAAAACACCAGATGTAATTCTGCTGCACTCTGTGCTGATTAGGCCTCATCTGGAGTATTTAGTCTAGTTCTGGGCACTACATTTCAGGAAAGATATGGACAAACTGGAGAAAGTCCAGAAGAGGGCAACAAAAATGATTAAAGGCATGGCCCATGAAGAAAGATTGGGAAGAAAAATTAGGTTTGTTAGTTTAGAGATGAGAAGACTGAGGGGGGACATAATAGTTTTCAAATACACGAAAGATTGTAAGAAGGAAGAGGCAGGAAAATTGTCCTCAACCTCTTAGGATAGGACAAGACGCAATGTGCTGGTTTATGTTGGACATTACGAAAAACCTTCGTATCAGTCAGGGTAGTTAAGCAGTGGAATAAGTTGCCTAGGGAGGTTATAGAATCTCCTTCTCTGGAGATTTATAAGAGCAGGTTGGACAAACACCTGGCAAGAATGATCTAGTTATTACATAGTCCTGATCGGTCTGGATGTCTTCTTGAAGTTCGTTCCAGTCCCGCATTTCTATGATTCTATGAGAGCAACTTATTGTCCGTGAAATAAGGCTTTGCGATAGCGCTGGAAGAAAGAGAAGAAGTGAAAGCATTCAGCAACGTCATAAGGTTTGTTTTGAATCAGCTCGTATGTTTGGCTGGGAATATTAAATGAACTGAACTCATCCATAAAAGGGAAGATAACAAACACCTCAAATAAATTTGGCCCAGCTTCTGTTTTTCACTGGCATATTTTTTCCTGTATATTTTCTCATATTCCAATTGACTTGGTGCATTTATTATTTTTGTCTTTAACTTTGTCAGTTTTGGTCCCTCCTCAACATGCCTTTCATCAATTAAACAGTGTTTGAAAATAAGATCATGTGAAAGTTGTGGGGCTAACAGAGCCAATTAAAATAGACTCCAAATTCCACTCCAAAACACACCCTCCAAGCAGCAAGATTTTTATCTATAGGCCTGTATCGCTAAATTACCCAGCAGTAAATAAAGTCAATATTTCCTTTCTGAGCACAACTCTCAACTGGATTTAGACTCCATTTTGGTTGTGGGAGGAAAGAGGGATATTTAAAATATAAAAGAAAGACCCAGAAAGAGGGCAACACAACAGAATACAAGGGAAATTTATTCTGAAAAACTTCCTATCAGTAAGATCTATTCAGTTTGATTTTCGCAGGGCTCCAGTGAGTTCCATCACTTAAGAAATAACAAAAATAATTTAGACATGCATTAGATAATGTACTCTAGAGAACAATGCAGTGGGAGGTAGATGGATTAAATGTTTATTATTAGCATTATGATAGTATCTGGAGGTCCCAACTGGGAATCTTGCAGTCAAAGTGGACAAGATAGACAAAAAAGGGGGAGGGGAAATGATCTAATTCCTGCTTTTAATTAAGATTCTAAATAGAGGATAGAAACTAGAAAAGATGAGTTCTTTCATGTAACACATCTTGGGTTTCCCATGATTTTTGTGTCAAGATTTAGCATTCTTCCAATTACTGTATTTCTAACAAATCTATCCAAAGAAATAAATCATTATTCTTAAAAACAACAAGAGCCCTGTGGCACCTTAAAGACTAACAGATTCCTTCGGGCATAAGCTCTCGTGGGCTCCAACCCACTTCATCAGATGCATGAAGTGAAAACTACAGTTGAGAAGCATGTACATAGGCACATCCCAGGATGAAGGAGGGAAAGTGTTAGCAAAGTCAATTCAGTTAGGGCAGGTGGGGCCCATTCACACCAGCTGATCAAAGGGAGAGACTGTGTGAACAGGGACAATCACTTTTTGTAATGTGTTAACCATTCCAAGTCCCTATTCAGACCCAATCTGATTGTGTCAAGCTTGCAAATCAGCTCCAGCTCTGCAGTGTCACACTGAAGTCTGTCTTGGAAGTTTTTTTGTTGAAGTATGGCAATTTTGAAGTCTGCTACTGAATGTCAATGGAGACTGAAGTGCTCTTCTACTGGTTTATGGATGTGGCCATTCTTTGTGTCCATTTATCCTTTTATGCAAGGACAGTCCAGTTTGGCCTATGTACATGGTAGAGGGGCATTGCTGGCGCATGATGGCATATACCCGTTAGTGGCCGAGCACATGAATGAGCCACGGCTGATGTTGTTGGGGCTTGTGATGGTATCACTGGAGACGATGTGCAGGCCGAGTTGGCAATGTGGTTTGTTGCAGGGAAGGGTTTCTGAATTAGTGTTCTCGGTTGCTGGTGAGTATTTGCTTCAGGCTGGGGGGCTGTTTGTAAGCAAGGATAGGCCTGCCTCCCAAGGCTTGAGAGAGTGTGGGATCGTCTTCTAGGATAGGTTGTAAATCTTTGATGATGTGTTGGAGAGATTTTAGTTGGGGGCTGTAAGTGATGGCCAGTGGTGTTTTGGGGTTCTTGTGTGTTATCTTTCTGAATTCTGCAAATAAAGTCATATGATTTCTAACAAGAGTATTGTATGTTTTTATCTAATGTCTCTGTCTTTATTCTTTGACTCCAGCATTATATCCCCTAGCATCGGATGGAAAGATCAACCTGGGCAGAAACAAACCCTTCATTCTGGCAAAACATGGGACGTACTGGGCATAGGCAGAGGAAGGTTCACAGGCCCCAAGGATAAAAATTGTTAAATGAATTTGGCATCAACGTGTTTTTCCAGCAAGGTGTTTCTTTTATATAGCAACTAATTCTCATCCTAAAATATCCCAAACCATGATCATACAAGAATAATTTCTATACAGCTGCCAGCACCCAATGCTACTCAGAGATGGGAAACAAGGAAACTTCAAACAACCGAGGACAGCAGGGAACACTGTCTTGAAGAAGGAAAGGGCCGTGCCAGACAGGACCTACATTCTTACAAGCTGGTGACTGCAGACAAAACATGGAAGAACAGGACTGTCTGGATGAAAGGCCCATCTATGCTGGCAAGAGGAGATTGTGCCCAAGAGTTTCCAGTCTCTGGGAGGGATGAGGGGCTGAGTTGGTCTTATCTGGATTTGAACTTTTGGTTTCAGAGAGGCTAAGGCTATCACTCATAGAGCAGATCCTTAGTCCTATGCACATGGTTGGTCTGCCCAGCTCAGGCATTAGAAAGCAGGTGGCTGGGGATTTCCCTAGAAGTCACATTACAACACCCGCTCATGCAGCAGAGGGGGCAGGTCAAGGGCATGAAGGGACGTGCTCAGGATCCAAGGAACTCAGTAAGCCATCCCCAGGCATCTCAGTTCCCTGCTAAGCACGACTCGGTCAGCTCTGAGGCGCTGGAGGAGACCTCGTTTGGTGCTGTCTCTTTCAGAAAGCAACACACCTGCCTTTGGATGTTTGGCCATGAGGCCACGGCCTCCAAACGCACTAGTCTAGGCTCCGGCTGTCACTCCATGGACCAGAGAGTCCCAGAGGAGAGGACTGAAAACTCCCCCACTTTCTGGGAAGGGTGGGTGGACAGTAGCCAAATCATATCTAGTGTTTACAGTGGCACCAGCGCCTCACAGAATACATTTCATTAGGAAAAAAGGTTGCTAATAGACACACATTCTTTTCCTTTTTGCTTTTTATTTCTCATGGCCAAATTCTGCTCTTGGCTGAAGTAAATCCAGAGTCACATCACTGAAGTCAAGGAATTTACTCCAGCTTTACTCTGGAATAAGTGAAAGGAGAGTCAGGCCCCTTGCTGATGCTTTCTAGTGACTCCTGCATGAAACTTTCAGGCCAGATTCTTTTCTCAGTTGCTGCCAGGTGAGTCTTGAATGACTCCAGTGACTTCAGCTGGGAGACTCTAGACTTTCATCTGGGTACTGTCCCTTACTTTCTGGGAGGTGCCCTTCTGCTCCTACCATATTCTTCCTCTCCGTGGTCAGACATTGTGCCATCAAACATAATTACACAGCAACTGCCTGCCATATCAGAGAGTATGAGTCCAGAAACTTGGGCAGCAGCAGATGATGATCATGGACAAGTGAGGCACAAAGACAGTCTTCTTATTCCAGTGTCCCAGGTACTTAAAAAAGGGAAGAGAAATATAAGCGTCTGCATATATGAAGGAGAATGATCTTTACATACAAAGGCAGATCCTCCGGTGGTGTACATCTGCAGACAGTAGCTCAAGACAGGGCTAGCTGGTGAAGACTCTTCAGAGGAGGAATGACGATCCCTTTGGAAGAAAATTGTCTTGTCCTGGTCACAGAAAAACACCAGAAAAGGAAGGACAGAGAACTGTCATGCAGGAACCGTGGCCCATTCATGCCTGCAACATCTGTGGCTCATGGATTGGACTCCTCAGTCACCAAAGGACCCCCATAAAATAAAAGCCGTGAAAGAGATCATCCACCACACTGAATCATTGCAGATGCCAGCATTTGCACAGCTCCATTCAAGCCAATATCATTATGATTGTTTATATTCTAGTAGCCCCAACTGGGACCGAGACCTCACTGTGCCAGGCACTGTGCACACAGAGGGAGAGGAAACAGCTCACCCCAAGAATCATACCATCTAAGAAAACAAGCCAAGCAAAGAGTGGCTGGGGATCCAGAGATGCCAAGGGATTTGCCCATCATCAATGAGCAGGTCAGCGGTGGCGGAGAAACTAGAACGCAGCTCTCTTAATAGTGACTGCAGCGGCTTGTCAGCTAGACCATACACCTCTCCCAGGGCAAGGCCTCGTCAGCATAGCTCCAGCAAAGCAAAGAGGACTGGTCCGGGTCTATGTAACAGAACCTCATCCGTTCCTTCCAAGCTGAGCCCTATTTGGCAGTGATGGGGAAGCAGGACTTGACCTTAAAATAGCGCTCAGTTAGTCTCCGCTAAAGAGGATGCCATAGGGTATGTCTACACTGTGTGTTTAAGTCAACTGAAGGGCCCTTAAGTCAACTTAAACAAAGCTCTGTCTACACTGCAGGGCAATAAAGTCAACATTAGCATCAGGTAAAGTTGACTTTATTACTTCCGCTGATAAAGTCGACTTTACAGTTATGTCGACTTCATTAAGTCAACTTAAGACAATGTGGACTCACTAAATCGACTTAATAAAGTCAGCTTAGTGCAGTGGGGCCATTAAGTTGACTTTATCAAGTTGATTTAATGTAGTGTGGACTCACTAAGTCGACTTAATAAGGTCTACTTGAAGTTGACTTTAAGTAGACTTTATTAAGTCAGCTTAGCTTTTACAATATAGGCATAGCCACATTGAGGGAGTGGGAAGGAGGAGGGGCTTGCTGGAGACAGTAGCTCTGGATTTCTTAATTTACTAATTTTGGGGCTGTCACTCCTTGTAAAAACAGTAAAAAACAAGCCACGCAGGTCTTCTTGAGATCTGCCCTTCACAAAAGCCCTCTCAGCAGCTAGGAATTAGAGCACACAGTCATTTGTGCTATCCCTGAAATCTCTTTAGGTCTTGGTTTAGCATGAAGGTCTCAGTGACACCACTTGGGGTGGAAGGATGGTTTTCTGGAAAGCTGGGTTGAAGATGGCTTCCAGAGCGCATACCCAGTGGGAGTGAGAGCAAAGCACTGCAAGGACTTTCTGCATGTTAATCCAGCCATCACTGCTGGCTCAGGAACTGGCTTGATTCTGGTGCTGGTAAATGTAGGGGTAGCTATTAATGAGAAAGCGGTAGCAATGGGAAAAGAGCTACGTGGAATCCTTTCATTATGATGCAGGGATCTTTAAAGGGATTCTGTCTCTATTATTCATTTTAAAAAGTCTTCATGAAACCGGAGTTCTCATGGTAAGCTGGAGAGAATATCAGTCTGATGTACTTCCTAGACCTCCACCGGACTTAGGATGCTATGGGAAGTCAGGCCAACTTCTGCTCTTGGGTGGCAGACTTGTGTGGTGTTTGGGGAGAAGTAGGAAAAGAGACTGGAGAGAGGTAGGAAATCTCACAAATCATCTGAGTGTATTTGGATGCTTCTTTTTATATTTATGCCAACACATTTAATATTTGGGCCAAATTCCGTTGGGGGGAATGCCAATGAAATCAGTGATATTTGGCTGGCAGAGAATGTGACTCTCTGTCTGTATGTTCACGTCATGCCCTTTTGGGGCAGGGTGGTGTGTGTGCTTTCCCATCCAGTGAGTCTGTCCTCCGACCCATCCATACACATTTTAAGGTGAATTTAGTTGTCTGTTATGTTCAGGAAAGTTGACTTTTCAGGTTTGCTTATTATAACTAGTTTAAAATCCATTTGGAGATCAAGATACTCCTAAACTGAATGAATTGCATGGACTGAATGAAATCTTTTGGTTGAGAGGGGATATGGGGTACGGAGGCTAGCCCTTGACAGAAGAAAGCTTTCCCTATCTCACCAACCTCCACCCTGACTTTCAAACAGTTTCCTGCTGTGCCAGATAGGGTTGCTCTGGGCAGTAGGTCAACACAGAGATGTTGTTTGGGAGCTAAGTCAGATTTTGCCTCCCAGGCAAGGTTTTATCAAAAGGTTAGTGCACCAGATCATTAATGCATAAATCGTTAAGCCAGCTTTTACAGCCATCTCTTTATAGATGTGTGTTAGGGCTGTTATGAGCTTTGGATAGTTTGAGAGCCCCCTGCTGACATGAGCAGAGACATTATGGGCCTGATAACATAAATGATAAAATCCTGATAATTTGATCTGAGTTTTAGGTGTCATGAAACCTGCGAAGTGATGCCTCCTCTTCTGCTTTTTGTTTTCGTTGTTGCAAAATTTTCGTGCAGCTGCATCCCTGATTCCCACTACTTCTCATCTATATCACAGTGACTGAACTGGATTGGGGTGAATGGAGAAAAACTCAATAACGTGCTTCAATCCTAGGGAGGAACAGCTTGCACAAAGTAGCATCAGTTCATATCTTACATGGCCTACTCTGTATGGGTTTGGTGCCCAGGTACCCTGGAGATTGAGACCTATACAAGATACTAGACAGGTACATAGACAAATTTAGGGCTTTGAAGGACCAACAGGATTGGACCTAACTCATAATAAATTTTGAAAGAGGGATATTATTTGCCTCTGAAAGGGATTCACACACTAATGCAAGAACGACAAAGCTTTGAAGAACCATGACAGAGGAAGAAAGAAGTGGTCACATCACAGAATACAAGAAAAGCAGCATAAGAAGAAGCAACTAAAGACGGAGAAAGAGGACAGAAGAAAGCCTCATACTATTTCAGGTGGCATCTAAAACTCCTAGTGGATCAATCTAAAGAAGGTAAATGTTGTGCTGAGATGCAGTCTTTGTGGGAAAGAGCAATTGAGGACACAGTCAGGAAGTAGAACGGTTGGGCTAGCCGATGAAGTTTGCTCAGCAGAAAACGGTGCATTTTCCATTCATTTCATTCTTTTCAACTCGAATTGTGGTCTTCTATGTGATTGTATTATGGCAACTAATGTTTTTGAAGCAGTTTGTTTACTTTTTTCCAGAACCCTATATTAAAGATCAGTCATTTTAAAACAAAGAATGGAGAAAACATATTTTATTTCCTTTATGCAGAGCACAAAACCAATGGCCAAGGAAGTAAGGGCGTGCCAGGCCACTGCTGTCTTCAGCGTAGCAGAAAGGGGTTAGACCATGTAGAATAAACAAACCCACACACACATGGATTTCTTGGATGAATTAAAATAACGAAAAAATGTTTGATTTGTCTGTCAAAGAAAAAACCGTCACGCTCTGGTTGAGTAAGCGGGCAGACGTTTTTAATTTATTATTTAAAACATAAATCTGTGTTAAAGAAACATTATTAAGGTTGCAAGGCCAAGCACTCACAAGTTAGGAATAGTCTGTATTAGTGGTGCACAGACAATCTTAATTCAGACCCCTCATGTGTGAATTATAATACAGTCATTAATAGCATGATCCAGGACCCTGCCTCATTCAGTGCAGAGGAGACAGAGGTCACTTTTGGTGAAGCTATGCAATATTTCATTTTATCCTCATTGTTCAGTGTGTGGCCCTGGGTCTCATTTACTGCACCCACTTCAAAGCCTCTATGCAGACAAAATAGTTCATTTCCTCTAGGAGTTTCTATGCACTCATTCCTATGGTATCAAAGTGTTTTGCAAACACTGACAAATTTGTAGTCCCAACTTTCTGCTGAGATTATTACCTCCATTTTCCAGAGATGGACCTGAGACACAGAGACATTACAGTCAAAAGCATCAACTAATGCCAGATGCCCACTTGAAGAGGCTTAGGACCTGAATTTTGAGAGGACTTAGCATTACAAAGCATGGCATCTGTTCAAAGTCCAGATGCCAGCAGCTTCAGAGACAGCTATCAGGCTCAGCATTTCTGCCAGACACCCAGTAAGTGAGTGTGACACTGAGGCTAAAAGCTCCCCCTTTCTTCGTAAGCAGCTCGCACCTCATACCTGACAAACTCATTGCACCAAACAGAATTTTTATTATCAGGATTTTTGTTGGGAAAAATGTGACTGATGTCTGGGATGGACCACTCTGAGAATGCCACATTAAGGGCAGATGGCAAGAAACAGGTCAGACAATCCCCCAGACCTGGTGGTTTATTCTATAATTAGATTCACCAAAACAGTAACCAAGGCGCTTCTGTTGCGCCACGTGAGTCAACAAAAAGCCAAGCTCAGTCTCCTTAGGTACTCCGGCCCTGCCTCCCATCCAGATAAACAGCTCTAATACAATGAGAGAGGTCACTGAGACCCCAAGTCCCAATGCACGTGGCCCGTCCAATCCCAAAGGATCAGACATTTACCCTCAGGCCAATATGTATTTCAGATCTTACCCAAATATCACGCTGTCAGGCAATTCTTCGTAAACCTACGACAGATTTATTAAGAAAAGAAAAGACTGGATTTAAAATGGTCAATAGATCATATACAGACAAATGACTGTAAAGTCCTTAGCTGAGGCGGTAACTGTGATGAAAAGACTGCTGGCTTGCAAATGTCTCTCTGGTCATTTCCAGATGATTGGAAGGTCCTCAGCCCATTGATAATATTCTCCTTTTAGTTGTAAATCCAGAGTACAGAGAGCTGGAAAGAGGCAAAATGGAGGTGTCTTGGAAGTCTTTTATATCTTCTGCTATGTGCATGGAAATTTACTGCCCCAAACAAAGCCCCCAGTCTCTGTGGATGGAAGTTACGGACAAAAATGGAGTTTGAGGGCAAATGTCCAGACCATACAACCCAACATGTTTTACTGGATGATGAGTGTGGCTCCTTGCTTTCTGACCCATCCTCAGGAAGAGTTATCTGGAACACTGATTCTTATTAATGGCCCATCAAGTGTGAAGAGTCCATTCATGATGGGCTGGCCAGATTTGCAGGCGACACTCCAAAAACAAACACAGTTGAGGTACAAATATATGGCCAATATCCATAACTTCCGATACAGTGATGATCCATGTTTTAAACCAGGACAACCAAATTTGATGGATTGTAACTTTTCCATTGACTCCTTAAATGATGCACTTGGCATAAGATCTATTGCAATTGTAGAACAGTTGTAGCAACAATGATACAGATGGTCATCTTCAATCATACACCATTACAAAGAGTAAGATGTTAGATATCTACAGAAGGTTGTAAGTTGTCAATTACTGGTCACTGTGAGATGTGTGCACTGGTAATACTTAAGGAATAATGTATTTATGTTGAAGTATGCTTTATGGCAGTGTGTTTCAAACATAGGTTGGGCACAGTACTGGATCACAGACCCTCAGGTACTAGTTCACGGTGCACCCTGCTGCCGCCACCAAAAGTCTTGTATGCATTGCTCAAAGATGTAGTCGTTGGGTCGCGGTCATAAATGATTATTTTTCAACTGGCTCTTGAGAGAAAAAAGTTTGAAAACCACCGCTTTATGGACTCAGAGTAGAAATTTAGTCACCAAGAGACAATGTGTCTTGGTGACAGCACATTTGGGCAGGAGAGAATTGTCCTCCTAGCCTACCTTGCCTAGCTCCAGCCCAAGGCTTTTAATGGAAAACCCATTTGAGACAGCTGTATGCGAGCAAAATATCCTGAAGATAAAAGAGGAACCTTACAGCAAAAGCAGGTTCCAAAGAGGCAGCCGTATTAGTCTAGCTCAGAAAAACAAACCAGGAGTCCTGCGGCACCTTTAAAGACTAACAACTTTATTTATTGCATGAGCTTTGGTGGGAGAAAATCCCCCTTCATCAGATGCTTTGAAGATGGGGAACTTACAGAATTGGAGGAAAATAAATGCAGAGACGTGTAAGTCAGTAACAAGAATGAGGGTTACCTTGGCTGTGAACAGAAACAAAAAGCTGTTTCAGCATAACATGAAAAGACACATCCTCTGAATCCTCTCACTGAGGAGACGTTTAGAGGACTGAAGTGATCGTGTGAAAAAAAAAATAGATTCTGGCTCGTGGAGCCAGCCAGCTCTGCAATGGACTGAACTTTGGGGGCAAAAGCTACTTTATTGGCAAAGAAAGGGCGCTGTTAAAAAGTGTAGGCTGAGGTTCTCATTTTAGGATTGTCTTTTATATTGGAACCTTTTCCTTCCACCACTCACTCTTGTTTCTAGTGCCGGTGACTGGCTACCACCACAGGGGAACAATTCAAAGGGACTGGAGGATCGGAGTGCACCGCTTGTTAACCTGGGTGGAGAAGACGGGTCCTGGGGAGCGTGCATGAGTGGCTGAAGGGCCAGTAGCATTAAAGAGCCGATGCCTAGCCAGGCACAGGAAAGAATCCCTCATGCTGGAGCAGAGGTAACAAGGTGACTCGCAGTGAGGAACACACAAATAGTGAACACCGACAAAAAGTTTGTTTTAAATGATTTGCCCAGCATCACATAGGATGTCTGCAGTAGAGGCAGGTATAGCATCCACTTCTCCCATGCAACTTTCAACTGCATTAAGCAAGAGATTGTTCTTTCTCTTCTAGCAGTCCCTTGCTCATTCCTTACATGCCATCCAAGGGCTCTGATGGGATGAACTTCCAATATCAGCTCTCAGAAGCCCTCCATCTAATACTCTAAGGGTATGTCCACAAGTAGGTTGTAAATTGAAATAACACTGCTTGGTTTGTTTTAAAAACTGTTAGGTCCACACGACATTTTCCTGTTTTGAAATGAAGAGCTCCATCATTTTTAAACAAGAAAAGTTAGAGTGATTCAATAAAACCTGGCTTGAAAACGAAACAAGGGTTAGACTGAAACTTAAATCGAAATAACACCTTGCAGACATGTTATTTCGATATAAAGGTTGTTTTGATTTAACAGTTTTGCCCTTCTCCTTCCCACGGTGCCTTTCCCTTTTCATGTATTGAGTGGGGGGCATGACCCTTCTAGAAGGCCATTTTGCCACATCTCCCAGGGTGCCCCTCTCCGAAATCGAAGTAGCAAGTCCTGTCCCTGGATGTGCTATTTCTATTTGAGTTTTAGGTGTGGACCTGTTAAATCGATTTAACTTAAATCAATTTAATGATTTTTATGGCGATTGTATTAAATTGGTTTAAGTTAGATCGGTTTAACTGCCTGTGTGTGGACATAGCCTAAAGGAGAAGATGACAAGTTGCTTAGAGCCTTCTTTGGACCGTCCATGGTCCTCTGCTGAACAAGTCTTTAAAAAGAGTTTGAAAATAAAACAATATGAATTGGTGTGCACAAGCTGTGGCACTGCAGGTCTGTGTCTTTAGGGACTGAGACTCCCAGACAGGATGCTGTGTCAATTTAAGCACCGAACGGTCCCTGGTCACCACACACACGTGTAAATTTAGTGCTTGTGAGAGGTGCTAGTGGACAGTGGTGGAACCCAAAGCCTCTGGACACATGTAGCATGGCACCCAATGCGAGTTCCCGTGCCAGCCTGCCTCCCATTCACTGTTAATAACTTGGACTGGGAAGAAGGCAATCCTCCCAAAGGTTAATGCCTTGGGTTAGGAGGAGGCAATCTCAGCTCTGTGGTCCATTTAGTCACGAGCTCTTCTGCTGGAACTGCTAACAAAGGGCCCAAGGATGTAGGCTTTGGTGACACGCTCACTGGCAACTCAGCTGAGGTTGTCTGGACTTGTTTCACTTGCTCTTGATAAAACTGCTCCCCAGTGACTTGCTGCTGGCCACACCTGAAATGGTTTCTCCCTGAACCTGTGGGTCCAACATATCTTAGGACATAGCAAACCTGGTCAGCTCTGGCGGGTATACTCTAGCTCCAGGTACGCAAGAAGGTTTGCAAGTAACTAGCAAATCCTGCCTAATTATGAGGAATTTCTTTCTTCTTCTGAAAATGGCTCTGGTCTCTAAAGGGAGCTTGTTTGATGCCTGGTTGTGTTTGGGGTTGTGGAAAGATTTATGAAGTGTTCTCTGTTCGCTGACAATTTTTTTCCAAGAGGACATTGAGTTAGCTTTCTTCCAAAGTATAACTGGATGCAGACTCTTGGAATATGTGATCTCATGGTGTTTGTATTTATACCCCTCACAAAACTTCTTTTATAGCATCGATATTTGTGAGGCACCCAGAGCAGTCACTGGAAGGTCATTCAAAGGGAATGCTACCTCATGGCTAGAATGCATCAGTTTTATTGCCGGGATGAGTGAGGAAAATAACTACAGCCGTGGCCATGAACTGAAGAAATACAGCACTGAATATTAAAATGATGAGGTAACCTAATAAAATATATATACATATATATTTATATAGGGAAAAATTCTGCTCCAATGGTGGGTGGAGGGGGCACATTATGGGGGACTCAGTGATCTAATGGGACGGTTTCATCTCAGTTTTCTGTGAAATTCTCTGAGTAAGAGGCTCAATGAGATGTTTGTTTAGCAACTTCCCTGAAAAGCCCATGTCCTATGAGAAACTTAAGAGCAGCATTTCTCTTGTGAGGGATTTCTATGTCTCCTATAACCTTGCAGAGCTGTCACAGAAACATACCATCGCCACAGACACAAAATCCACTTGCCCTTTTTCATGACACTGATCCCTGGAAAACTAATAATGTACTGACCATTTTACCTGGGGTGAGCAGAGAGACTTTTGGAATCTGTGTGACGTGTGATATCCATGCCAAAAGGTAGCTTTTATAAAATGCTTTTCATCCACAACTCTCAAAGCATTTTAGGAAGGAAGGTGTCATCTCAGTTTTACAGATGGGGAAGACAAGGCTCAGAAACATGAAGCGACTTGCTCTAAGGTCACAGAGGGAGCTGGGAATAGCATTCAGATCTCCTGACTCCCAAACTGGAACTCACGCAGCTTGGGCCAAGAAAGCCCAAAATCTCAGAATAGATTTTAATGTACATCTAGCTTCCTGAAGGGACTTGAGAGAGGTTCTGTGGTTTGACTGTACTTTTCTTCTTTTATGATGCACTGATGAAATGTGTGGTTTAGATTTTGTGCAATAGCTTTGATGTGGGTGAGGATGGGCTATTGATCTTTTCATTTGCAGTGAATCATTAATGCTTGTGAACTAAGGAAACCATTTGTAGGCCAGCAATGGGCACCACTGGAATGCATTCAATGGCTGCAAGAGTGCTGAGAGCCTTTAAGAGTGTTCAAATAAATGTTAAACACACACACACACACTCACACGCACACGCACACAGGAGTGCCCACCTACCCCTGGGGGAACGCTCTCTAACATTTCAGCCGCTGCTTGTTTTCTCACCTGACGTCCTAAGCATTTGTTTGGAGGCCTAATAACTGGTCAGTCTGCTGAATAAATTTGTTCTGCCAAGCAATTAGGGCTTGATCCAACAGCCGCTGGAATCACTGGGAGTCTCTTTATTGACTCCAATGGGCATTAGATCAGGCTCTTAATATTCCTGAGACCAGAAGACCCAAAATTAATTGCACGTGTTGTGCACATTTCTGAGCCCTTCCAGCAGCCAATGAAACTGTTGTGTCATAAATGGCTTTTAATAAGTACAACTATGTTAAACATTAGCAAGATTTTGGGGCTGGACCTAAATCTTGGCCCACTCCAGTGAACTGGAGATTTGCCATTAACTGTCGTGAGGACAAGATTTGGCTTTTACTGTGCAACACTGTGGGCTCAAGTCCTTTAAGCTTTGCCAGAGGAGCTCCTTTGGCTTCAGAGTGAGCCCCAGAGTCAGAGCAGAGATGAGAGAATTTCTCCCATTGTCGCCCTTGTTTTCTCTGCTGCTGCTACAGACTTTCAGACGATGAGAGAGCAGTCCAGCCCCACCTGTTTTAGTGAGACAATTCACAAGAGTGTCACGAGTTTGCAAGATCCAGCACTTCTCACCATTCACTCCAGTATGGTCCGTTCCTGGAGGACACGACTGAAAGCCGGTGCGGCACGGAGCAGTGCACAAGGCAACGAGGAATGGTCAACATACAGGGTCGGCTCTTGACTGACTCTCCAGAAAGGTCTCAGCTGCCACATTCTGGGAATCTCCACCCATGAGAAGAAATCACCCTTTCCTCCTCTGCCACCAAGCCCAGCCAGCAGCAGGGGAAGGATGTCAGGGGTCTAGGATCTGCATGTCTTAGAAGCAACAAAGGCTGTGGGGCAGCCAGGATGTTGGGGACGTGGGGGGAACAGGGGCTTAGGAGGAGTTGGGAAGGTGAGCAGGGAAGGCTTGTTTTTGTGGGAAGAGGTGGGGGCAGGAGGGACAGCCTGGAAAGGGGAGTGGTGGAAGGTCAGGGAAAGGAGCTCCAGGGGGCAGGGGGAGCTTGAGACAGCCCCCTTCATTCTGGCCAGATTCCCGCTGCCCTCCCAATACCCCATGGTTTGCTTTAGGCACAGCTCCCTCCCCAGGAAAAGTACACTATGACTAGAGTTACTAGATGTCAGGCAAAAGGAGGACATGTCCTCCTTTTTAACCTTCATGTCCTCCAGCCGGCAGGCATTTTAAAAATACATGATTTTGTCGGGCTTTTTACTTATAGAGGTTAAAGTAGGCTGGAACATCCCTGAACACCCTATTTTTAGGGGGAAGCGTTCCAGGGCCCCCTAAAACCAGAAGAATACCACATTTTCTCCAAGTGTCCTCCAATGTCCTCCTTTTCATACTTCCCTGTCCTCTTTTCCATGCTTTGGTATCTGGTACTGTAAGTATGACAGAGCGTAAATGGGTTCCCCTTCAGCTTGTGGAAACCTCACCTGGCGCGCCCTCCGGGTGAATTAAACAGCACACCCAATCCACCACCCTTCCTTGTCCCTGATACTCCAGTTGAACATGAATTCTGTAATAGGTAGAAATTTACTGCTCCCTGGTACGACCTTTTCTGCTGCTGGCCGTCTTCTTGGAGCTATTCAGCTTGTGAGCTAGCGTATCCGGTTCTTGACAGGCACAGGTAATCCTCTCTAAGCATCCTCTCGAACTACCCACCCTCCTCCTTCTCTCTGCACCTCCAGTACTGTGGATAGTCTAACTGACTAGGGGGTAGCTTCCCAATGTCTCTCTTCATCGCTGCTAACAGCAACCTCTCACCCTGAGGCTTAAAACCCAAGTGGGGCAGTAGGTAAAAGGCCTTCTAACAAGGAACCTGGCACATGCGACCTACCTTTAAAGTGACCGCTGCAAGTCAGGATGTGGGGCTGGTCACGGCGAGGAGGAATCGGTCTAGTTCTTTGCACTCGAAACCATTTAAACAAATGGCTTTTCAAAAGAAGAGGATGTTGGCAGTGTGTGACAGTCTCCCTCTTAAATGACAGCTGACGGAGGAATGAGACACCAGCTAAAGCAAGAAATTTCCACTGAGGTTAAAAAAAAAATTAAATGGGAAAGGAAACTGAATTGGTGAAAGGGGGGTTAGGTTCATATATCTCCTGCAAAAGAAACCTGGCTGTTGTATTAAGGCGAGCAAAGCCTGAGAATGGAGAGGCCATTGTAAAAGCTTCAGAGGGGTTTTGGTTTCCTGCTCTATGTGAGTCATGAGACAGGACCTTGAAGCCTGTTGAAGAGTCTCTTGATGGCATCTTTGAAGGGGTGTGCAGTTCCTCCCTGGGACCACATGCGAGGAGGAATGATTAGAACAGAGCTGCTGTTTTTCATGGAACAATTCATACGTGGATTAGTACATCACAGTGCAGTGGACCAGGCTGGGCCCTCCTGCGTCCCATTCCCTACTCAGCGCTCACTGTAAGCAGGTTCTGCTGTATCGGATTGTGGAAGGTGTGGGGCACTTTGCTAATTGCCTCCACAAATTTTTGTGGACATGAGATTTCTTCCTCTTAGCATTTTATAGCGGGTAAGCTAACCCCTGTTACACTAGCTAAACACTTCATATACGAACCCTGTATTGCAGGCTAGAGAGAAGATTGCTCAGTTAGTAGAATGGGGTCCCATCCTCTAACCCTCGCTCTCAGTGACAAGTGTTGTGAGATTACAGTCTGAGCGAGGGTTATCCAGAACTCTTATTGATGCCTGCCCTGCATCGCTCCCTTCTATCTAATGCTCCCAGCCTTTTAGTGTACAAGTGCCAAGGTTACACTGACATCTACTGGTCTTAACAGCAACCAGAAAAAGTGAACTAACGTTTCTCTCTTGCTTCTCTTCAAGCTGCTTTCAGAGCAGGATGCCTTTCTTATGCAGTTTTGTGCTGCTCCTCCTCTTCTGATGCCTAGCGTAAGTCAGTGCATGGGTTATCTAAGGCTTGCCCCTGTACTATGGCAGAACGCGGGAGGCAGGGAATAGGAGCAAGGTCCCAACAACACCCTTCTCTTCTCCCCAGCCCGTAGGTAGTGTAGGTACTACAACCAACAAGGTGAGAATTGCTGTTCTAGGATGTGCCATGTTTGTTTGCCTTTGTGCACAGGTGAGGATAGCTGCAGTTTATCTGTTGACCAACATGTTGAGTCTGTATAGAAATTTCTTAATCTTTCTTAATCTTGCCAATAAAAGCCTAAACGCACACAGCCAAGCGTGGCAGCAGACAGGAGGCATCCCATGCGGGAATCTTGTCAGTTCTTCTGACTGATGCAAAGGACAATATCAACTGCTTGCAAAATCTGACTCAAGGCAAAGTGTGAAAAGCTCAGCAACCCAGCATCCTAACAAATGGGGGGCTCCAGGAGAAAGCGATTCAAAATATGAATTCAGCAAGCTATACTCATGAAGCTTGTCCTTATTTATAACATTCTCCCTGTTCTACTGCTACCCCCAGAAGTGATAGCTTTCTTGCTTTTGTGTTTCCTGTGCAAGGTGTTTGAGATGCTGTTGCAAAGACCCTCAAAAAGATCCATAGCTGATCCCAGCACCCTAATGTTGAGGGGTACAAGAAGCTTTCAGAGGGCATTTGCTTCTGTTTGGATGCAAAGAGCCATGTTCTGGTGAAAAGAGCCGTGTCAATGTTTTGCACAGACTGGTTCCCCTGTCATTACAATTAGCATGTACTCAACACAAGAGGGAGCAACAGCTCCTGGCAGAGGCTTACTGGGCACTAGTCTCTATTTCAAGTTCCAAAGGTGTAGCCGCGTTAGTCTAGTCCAGCAAAACAAACTGGTAGAACAAGCCATTTATTTATTACAAGAGCTTTCATGGGAGAAAGTCACATTTCATCAGACGCTTGGTATTTTTTCCCACAAAAACTCATGCAACTTTTTAAAGACTCCTTGTACTCTGTATTTCAATTCTTGATGTAAATTGAAGTCATATGCTGTTGGGGGAGTGAGGGACAGTAATTTTAACAATGCATTTCACATTTCTGTAGCACTTCACACACCTTAGTTTGTTAATCTCCCTCTCTCCTCCAAGAGGTGGTGAAATGAATATGATCATCCACAGTTTACACAGTTGGGAAATTGAGACAGCAAGGTGATGAGACTCACCCAAAGTCAAGCAGCAAGTCAGGGCCAGGGCTAGAATTAGAGCTCAGGAGACCCTAGCTTTTGTTTCAGTCGTCCATGCGGATTCCTGTGTGGGAGGATAAGTACACGCTTCCTCTTAAAGCGCTTCTTTGGCTGCCGCTCAGGAATATGTTAGCATTCCAGTCTGAAGGTTAAAGGGATCCGTGCACACCTCCTCTGCAAAGTAGCTGGCGCGTCTAGTTTCTTATAGTAGTTCCCAAGTCCAGCAAACTCTGACTCTTGGTGGCTGTTCTTTGCAGCCTTGTTTTTGAAGGTTCCCCTCCCACCCATGCATTCAGACCTGGAGCCAGGCTGCAAAGCCAGAAGGCTGCTCCCCCTCCATAAGTAAAGCATGAACAGCTGCATTGCAAGCTTTCCCCACGCTGCTCAGTCCTGTGGGGCGAGTAAGTCACCCGTGCTTGGTGCATGGTCTTTCCAGAATCCAAAAACAGGCTACATGGGTCTGCCACCTCCGGCAGGGCATCACCTCTATACATCTCAGCAGGGCTTCAGATCACTGAATGGAGTGGCTGCCCCAGGAGAATCCAGCCCAGTGTTGGAAGCAGAAGCTTTTCCCCCAGTAAAGCCCACCCAGGACACAAAGTCCAAACACATTCCCCCATCCCGACCTTTGCTTTACAGCAAAGACAAGGCAACAACATAAGGTTAGTGCAAACCGCAAGCTCCGACTGTGCTGCTCCCTGGGCCCTTTGTTTCCATCTCAGCCCTGGGGGATTTCCAGTGTCTCTTGGCTTGGCCTGGCTGACTCACTACCCAGACTGACCCTCCCCTGTTCAGACGCTGCCTTGCAATCTGAATTGTCCCCTGGGACTGATCCAGCTGCCTCTGAGGGCTCCTTCCACTCTCTGCGTGCTCCCTGGGGTCAGAGATTCTCCCTCATAGCAAACAGCAGATAAATACTTCAGCTGACACAAATCCTCTCCCCTCTGCGGATCTGTGCCAGTGTCCCAGAAACATCCCTTCCTCCTCTCCGAGTCCCCTCAGCTGTGAGTCAGGCTCCTTCCTAGGCAAGCCCACTGCTCTTCCCTTTCTCTTTCGGGGGTAAGGTGGCACATGAGCCGTTTATAGTCCTGGCCTCTCTCCCAACATGCCTTGCTGCTGCAACAGTCCCAAAGTGGGATTTTCTCCCACGAAAGCTCATGCGAAAAATAAATCTGTTAGTCTTAAAGTGCCACACGACTCCTTGGTTTTTTTTGCTGGACTAGACTAACACGGCTATCCCTTTGGAAATTCACGACTCCAAGCAGGCTTCACGGCAAAACAGAAGCCAGCAGCAGGGACATGCTGCACCCTTCACCTTCTTGAAGGGTCAGCTTCTGCTGCTAAAAGGTTCCTTCTTCAGAGCTAACCAGCCCGCACCCTAGATCCCGTCCTTCCAGAGCGACACACTCACTTCTCTCTCACCTAGGTGGAATAACTGGCTGTGTTCACGCACAGGCATTCTTTCGATACAAGTTGTGTCGAAACAACTTGTATCAAAGTAATGCCTTATTTTGAAATAACTTAATTCAAATTAACAATTTGTTAATTCGAATTAAGGAAAAAAGCTCAAAGTGAAATAGCAGTTTCAGGCAACAGTTATTTCGAAACAAGTCACTGTTGTTTCGAAACAACATGTTCGGGCGGCATTGTTTCAAAACAATCGTTTCGAAACAACATTGTTTCATCCCCACATGGGGTTTAAGTTGTTTCGCAACAATGCCGTTGTTTCGAAACAACGGGTGCCGTTGTTTTGAAACAACCGTGCGTCATGTGAACAGGGTATTTCTTATTTTGAAACAACCTCTGTTGTTTTGAAATAAGACTGCTGTGTGAACACACCCACTGAGCCTCTTGCCTCTCTGAATTACTGCATGCCACTTAACGCTTTCTCTGTTGCATCTGAGAACCAGATGAGGTTGTTTCAGGACACTGCGCTCATCCTTTTACGATGAGCCTGGAGCATGCTGGGAAAGGCCTTGGGCGTTTGCTCAGAGCTGCGGGGGGGGGTGCTCAGCCCTCAACACTCAGAGGTGTGTGTCCATTGCTTTTGAGCCTCAGCGTCTTGATCTGAGACGATCCCCGTTACCTGGAGCAGACCAGTGTCCTAAGCAATATGCTAATGGTGAAACAGATGAAGATGTAGCCATTCTCCTGAGCTAAGGTGCAGGATGGGACTGGGACATTACCTGGGCCTTGATAAAATACAGCTCACAACCGGCACTTGGGTATCAAGAGACTTTATTAATACCTAACAAAGACAGTGGTGGAAGCTGCCTTGAATCCTATCTATCCTTGACTAAGATGCTGTCAGTTGTTAGTGGGTCAGTCCAGAAATATTTATATGATTCTCAGGAAGGAAAACATGAAATAGAAAAAGAAAGCTCCAAGCAATATTCAGGGATTTTTGTTTTTAGGGTTTTTTTTTTTAAGTTTGTAACCAGAACAGGCCAGAAAAAAATCCAAAAGCTCCATCCAGTGATTATGTATCATCATCACTCCCACAATGTGCTAGGCGCTGTTCTCTCATGGGCAGACAAGAACCCTCATTCGGACAAACAAGGGAGGAAGAGAAGTGTCATAAAATGTAAAATCAAAGGGTTTAATTTCTGAATAAATCGAAGCAGCTGGCCGCAGATAGTTAACTGGCCCCCATTGCCACGTATCTGAGCATCTCATCATCTTTAACGTATCCATCCTCACAACACCCTGGAGGGGCCAGGCAATGCTATCATCCCCTTTATAGATGGGAAACTGAGGCAGAGAGCAGCTAACCAGCTTGCCCAAAGTTATAGAGAAAGTTTGTGGCAGAGGAGGGATTGGTACTCAGGATTTCCAACTCACAGTCTCATGCCCTAACCACTGGGCAGCCCTTCCTCTCTTCTCAGCTAATCAGCTAGTTTATTTTTCATACTCATCCCAAACACATTGGGCCTTGAGGGTGATTTGAAAGCAGACAAGGCAGGATCCTTACACACCAGTTCAGAGAGTGCACGCTGTACCAATTGGACGGTGTGTGAATGAGCAATGATGGTTGTGAAGGAAGTGGACTGATGATGGTTTGGCTTCTGGGAAGTAAATTCCACACCTTCAATTGTCTGACGAAGTGGGATTTTCTCCCACAAAAGTTCATGCAATAAATAAATTTGTTAGTCTTCAAAAGTGCCTCTGGGCTCTTGGTTTCTTTGGATGTTGCTTTCTCGCCGTGTCAGCAGGCTCAGACCCCAAGGCTCAAACAGGACCCTTTGCTTAATCAGCACCTGCTTCTTCAGACGCCCAGTCTTTGGGGATTTGTTAGCAGCACTGTGCTGGGTGAGTCTTTATCTAACTAACATGCAGTTTGCTAGATGCTCACATGGCTGCACTCTAACCTCTGCTTTGGAAGGAGACGCATTTGAAATGGAATTTCCAGCTGAAAGCAGCCCCAAAGCAGCAGGTGGCTATTTCTTGTCAGGAAAAGCACAAACAAATTAATCAGCATGGCTGGGGTCCAGATGCTGCTCTCAGCTATAGCTGAGTCAGTGCATGGTGAGTAGAGCAGAGCTGAATTTTTCAGGTAAAACTGGTTTTGAAAGAAAGAAAGAAAGAAAGAAAGAAAGAAAGAAAGAAAGAAAGAA
>ML682073.1:1179646-1306507 GCA_007922195.1 Podocnemis expansa | reverse complement strand
GAAAGAAAGAAAGAAAGAAAGAAAGAAAGAAAGAAAGAAAGAAAGAAAGAACAACTGATAAACATTTCATGAATTTGTGTCCCATTTGTAAAATTGGTAGGGTCCAAAACCACATTAAATGGCCTGAAAAAGCAAAAACATTTCATTTTGACTTGTCAACATGGAAACATTTTGATTTTTTGATTTGAAACAATTTTTCTGAGTTGAAAATTCCCTCCATTCTTTAAGATTTGTTTTGAAACCAACACCTTTTATTTGGCCAGAAACGGATTTTATTTTTTCCTTCTTTGATGTCTCAGAACTGGGCCTGTGAACTGAAGAATCACACAGCAGCTCTAGTAGGTTGTTAACTCCATCCACATCTGTGAGTTACTCAGGCCTGACACCTGTGAAACCAAGAGCAGGAGTAAGCCCAGGGTGCTGTGATGCTTTCTGTTAACATGAACTGCTGCAAAATCGTCTTTAGGAGGCCTTCCTGCTGTGGATCGCCACAGAAGCCAGGAAAGATCTCCTCCATGATCCCTGCCGGGGTTTTGAAGCAGCCAGGTGGGAGAACCCCTGAGGAATGTTTCCCAGCTGTAATATATTTTTCTTTTGTTTAACATAGACTGGACCAACTGGGACGGAGCATTTGCAGAGTAGGCGAGGGAGGTGACTGGTCGGTGCTGTGCAGAGGGCCAGCAATGCACTGTGCAGCCACTCGCAGCCATTGGTGACCAACCGCACTCCCCATTTGCCTAGGGTTACCGGATACCAAAGCATGGAAAGGAGGACAGGGAAGTACAAAAAGGAGGACACATGGAGCAAATGCAGTATTAATGTAATATTCTTCTGTTTTTAGGGGCCCCTGGAATGCTTTCCCCTAAAAATAGGCTGTTCCAAGGCGTTCCAGCGTACTTTAACCCCTGTAAGTAGAAAGCCAAACAAAATCATATATTTTTAAAATGCCTGCCAGATGAAGGATGCAAAGGTAAAAAGGAGGACTCAACCCCCCCCCCCCCCCCACCAGCAACAAGCCCTCTCCGTCACAACCCTGGCCCACCATCCTGTCAAGGCAAAACTGCTTCTGGGTCCCGAGTCGAGAGGTCTCAGCCCGCAGCCCCAGCTGCCCTGGTCTCACTGTACAAGGCTGGGGGCGGGCTGTGGTGGCAAGGGGAGGCCGAGGAGAGCGGAGGTTGCTCTGAGGCTGGACCCAAGAGTAGGACAACCAGATATTAAAGCCTGGAAAGGAGGACAGGGAAGTAGGAAAAGGAGGACATTGGAGGACACACGGAGAAAATGTAGTGTTAATGGAACATTCTTCTGTTTTTCAGGGGCCCTGGAACGCTTCCCCCTAAAAATAAGGTATTTCGTGGCGTTCCAGCATGCTTTAACCCCTATAAGTAAAAAGCCAGACAAAATCATGTATTTTGAAAATGCCTGCCAAACGAAGGATGTGAAGGTAAAAAGGGGGACATGGCCTCCTTTTGCCTGACATCTGGTAACCCTACCCAAGAGAGGTAACATGTTTCAGGGTAGTTCACAGTCCAGGCGTCTCATCCTAGGCCCTCCTCTAAGTCAGTGGTTTTCAAATTTAGGGTTGGGACCCTGCACTGGGTTGCAGACCCTCATGTACTGGGTAGTGATGCCCCCTGCCGCTGCCGCCAAAACACTGGAATGCGTTGCTTAAAGATGTGAATGTTGGATCACGGGCATAAATGATTTTTTTCAATAGCGTCCTGAGGAAAAAAGTTTGAAAACCACTGGTCTAAGCTGCCACAGATGTCCCTTATCTCTGTGAATCAGCTCCTCCAGACGGTATAAAGCATCTCAGCACCAGCCAGTGTCTGACGGTGAATCCTGAGACTCAATTAATTAACATGGTTCTTCTGGTGTGGACAGGGGGCTGAGTCTCATCTGCGCAGACCAAAGCTGTGCAAAGCTTGGTTCTTTTCACTGTGCCCATTCTGACGGGTCGGCACCCAAAAGATGTGATGCCAGTCTGATGCAAACCCAAGTATGGAGCATGAGCTGGTCCAGAGAAGGGCTGACTGCAGCTGGGAACTCAGCTAAAGGTAAGTCAGCACTGCACAAAGAAAACAAATAATAAAAAAGAAAGAGGTTTGCTTTCAGCTTACTTTAGCAAAACCAAATTAGCTAATGCAGGCTAAAATAGCAGAGATGGCAAGAAACTTGATTTTTACTGAGCTTGGAAGCAAAAACCTAGAGGGAAACTAAATTGCTGAAGCTTCACTGTAATTTTAGCCTGCATTAGCTACGCCGAGTTAAGAACACACCTTTTCTTCTCAGTGTAGACGTACCCTAAATAAGGATTTCTCTACAAAGTCTGGAGATGAGCCTCTAGCCCAGAGATGGCAGCACTCCTGTGCTTTTGGAAAACAGCTGTGTGGACAAGTCCTCTGACAGTGTTTCTGACACTGCAAATTTCCAAAGGGGTGGCTATGTTAGTCTAGTCCAGCAAAAAAAACCCAAGGAGTCATGTGGTATTTAAAGACTAACAGATTTATTTTTCGCATGAGCTTTCGTGGGAGAAAATCCCACTTTGTCAGATGCTTCGGAAGATGGGGGAATTTACATAATAGAAAAAAAAAATGCAAGGGAGTGTAAAATATAGGATCAGGTCACACAGTAACGTGCCAGAAATGCCTCAACACCTTATACATTGGACAAACAGGACGGTCCCTGTGCAAAAGAATAGATGAACACAAAACTGACATCAGAAGTCACAAAATAAAAAACCAGTTGCTGAGCACTTCCATCTGTCTAATCACTTGATAAATGATTTGTTAAGGACTGTACTCAGAGATGTCAATGGGACATCAAGACTTCAAAGAGAAACAGCTGAACTAGAATCAATATGCAAATTAAATTGTGTGGAAAGTGGGTTTAAATTGAGACTATGGGCTCTTTTCCCATTACAAAAGGTAATTTGACTTCAGCCTTTCCAGGGTTTCAACCTAAACAGCTGCTCTGATTTGCTGTCACTGTATAACCTGATCCTACCTTTTACACTCCCTTGCATTTACTTTCATTCCATTCTGACACTGCAGCCTCTCCTTTCCCCCAGACCAGCAGTTCCCAAGCTGTGGATCCTAACCAGCAGATGGGGTCACAGCAACCCTGAATGTGCAGAGGCCCCACCAACAGTGTCCTCACATACACACATGCGCACGGTCATGGAGAATGCTATTTTGCTCCACAAAACAGTGCCATCTGTGCAGCATGACGTTGCATGCATTGTATGCCCGCACACCATTTTGTAAAGCAAAATGGTGTCCTAACGTGGCATGATTGTGCACATCCAGTGTGTGAGGGGTCACACTGCAGGGAGGTCACCATTTTTAACAGCAACTGGGGTAGTGGGAAGCCACACATCTGAAAACGTTCAAAATGACTGACTGTTCAAAATGCTGCTAAGTTCCAAAGGGGAAGCCGTGTTAGTCTTGTTCAGCTAAACAAGGAAGCAGTCCTGTGGCACTTTTAAAGACTACCAAATTTATTTATCTTGTAAGCTTTCTTGGGAGAAAATCCCACTTTGTCAGACACTTGAAGATGGAGCAAGATGCTGCTGTTTTTGTTACCGACTCTTTGAGTTCTTCAACTGGCGTCTAATCCTTGCAGCCTATTATCAGCTTCAAGTGCCACCCGACATGGTCCTTCACAGGCTCACCCTCCTATAGCCCTGCTCTTCCCATTGGCCCGGCCACTCTTCGCAGTCCTCTCATCTGCTGTTCCCTGTATCTCCTTCACCCGTTCTCAGCTGCTTTACTTCTACCTCTCCCTTCCCTTTGGAGCCTTCTCTAAACTCCTCTTTCCTTCTGCAATCCATCACGAGCAACCATCTCTCCCCCTCCATCTCTGGAGCTCTTCTTGCCTTGTGTCCATCCTGCCTCACTTTGGGATGTCGTCAACTGCCCTGCATGTCCATCCAGTGACGCTATAGGATTCTTGTTCGTCTGAGGGATCACGCCACACAACCCCAGGGTATAGTGTAAATATTTCTAGAACCCTTCTTTGGCACGCACATGCCACATTGTTTGGTGCACAGCACATTTTATATAGCTGAAGCTGGTGCATGACTTGGAACTGCTGAGCGCAGATCCCGTATGTCTGGGCTTGGCTTCCAGAATCATATTGGGCAGACCTTTACGCCTCGTATATAGAGTATTCCTTGTGATCTACTGGGCTGCCTTTTCCATTTCCAAGGCATACATGTCTCATTTTTCACTGTATCTGCTACAGGTAGGTTGCTAGGATTCTTGTTCCTGATCTACCTGCTCCACACACTGCTTTGGAGTGTCCATGGCTTCTTTTCAGAAATGTTGAAAGTTAGATTTCATTGTCCCATTCTGGCAGATCACAGATCAGCCTCCTGGGGTCAAAAATGGAACCTCCCAAGGCTCTGGGTTTGGTATGGCACAGAGAGACTAAATCCTGAATAAAACAAAACAAAACACCCCCCCCCAAAAAAACAAGGAGTCGTGTTGCACTTAAAGACTAACGGATTTATTTTTCGCATGCGCTTTCGTGGGAGAAAATCCACTTCGTAAGATGCTTCAAAGATGGGTAACTTTCTGTAAGTTCACCCATCTTCAAAGCTTCTGATGAAGTTGGATTTTCTCCCATGAAAGCTCATGTGAAAAATAAATCCGTTAGTCTTTAAGTGCCACACGAGTCTTTGTGGATTTTTTTTTCCTGGACTCGACTAACACAGCTATCCCTTTGGAAATTGACTAAATCCTGAATGATTCTCTGCTGTGGGGCTAACCAGCTGGATTCTGCTCTCCCAAGTATATCTGTATTTTTGTGACTCTATAGCCACTACTGACATAAGCGATCTACTCCGTGACACTGTAACCGCACTTTCCATGTGCTCTTTAATACAATTCCTGCACACATGTGGGGCTAACCCCAGGGTCTCAAACCCACAGCCTGAGAGTTGCATGCATCCCCTAATGTGATTTCCTGTGGCCTGCAACAATACTTAGAATTTCTCAAATAAATGATAATGCAAAATTTAAAGTGTGTTTACTTACTTACTCTTTGTCTTCCTGATGATACCTCTATCTTGACCAGAAGTCATTCTTTCTTAATTACTCTTGGCATATGTATATATGTTACTCTTCATTTTTTCATTTTGACTATACTTTGTATCATTGTATGAAAAGGTTTCAGTGGTATGGCACTCAGGCTAATGTACTAGTCCTCATGTGGCCCTCATGGTGATTTGCATTTAGACCCCTGGATTAAACCCACCATGAAGTTTTGGGCTTGCTTCTGTTCTTCTTGAGTAACTGCAAAAATCCCCTTGATTTGTATGTGGACATAAGCTAGCCCTGAAAAGTGACCTGCTAGGAACAATAATTGTGTTTTTCCTTTATTGCCTTATGATGGTTAAAGAAAACCTGAAAAATTGTAGTTTTATTTTTGTTAACCATTTACATTTTTCTTCCCTTTCCCTTTCTCATGTTATAAAAGCAAGTCTTTTCTAACCTGACTAGACTGTTTAACTCTCTTCATTTGTTGTTTGTTTGTGTTATCATCTATTTAACTCCAATGCCTAAAGACTATTCAGGAGAACAGATGTCTTTGTTAAAGTATCAGTTCCCTGACCCCCTTTAATTCAGATGTGACAATTAGGAATGCACATTGCAGAGGTATTCAAGGAGTTCTCTGGGAAAAGTCAGACTTGACTGTCACGTATTTTTACAGTAAAGCAAGATGAAACAAATACCATTTCCCCATCTCCTCTACCACTCTAGCCCCCTCCAAGAAATACACTTTTTTGGACCTTTATAATGAAGTAGGGCACAAATGAAGTTAAAAATAGCCCTTTGCAAAGGACAGCATCCAAACTTGTGCAATTCCTAGCAGCAAAAGAAGCATCAACATTGTGCCGGCAGAGTAGAGATTACCCTTTACAGACTGGCCAAAAGGAAGGCCCTTGGAAGTTGTTGTTGCATAATCATCTAAGTGGATTACATCTTTAAAGTGAAAAGCAGTCAACATGATGGTACCTTGGGCCCATTTTTTTCCTGGTGTAATGTCACTAAAGCCATTGGAATTACACCAGGCTGCAGTTTGGCTCCTATGGCAGAGCTTAGACTGAATACAATTACTCCCTTTCTGCGGATCCTTTTGGCTTCCCTGCCAGAATTTGCTTCCCCAGTCCTGTCCTACTTGTTTGGCAGGTATTATCAGTTTTAAAAGGGATAGCTGAGTTAGTCTAGTCCAGTGAAAAAACAACAAGGAGTTGTGTGGCACTTTAAGACTAAAAGATTTATTTTTCGCATGAGCTTTCGTGGGAGAAAATCCCACTTCCTCAGATGCTTCGAAGATGGGTGAACTTACAGAAAGGAATGAAACTAAATGCAAGGGGGTGGAAAACATAGGATCAGGTCATACCATAACAGCAAATCAGAGCAGTTGTTAGGTTCAAACCATGGGAAGCCTGAAGTCAAATTACCCTTTGTAATGGGAAAAGAACCCATAGTCTTGATTCAGTCCTGCTTTCACAGAATTTAGCTTGCATATTAATTCGAGTTCAGCTGTCTCTCTTTGAAGTCTTGATGTCCCAGGTACAGCTCTAACGACAGGTATTATCATCCCTGTTTATTACTGGGAAAAAGGCCCCACCCATTGTTATTTCATGTTAGATCCTGTCCGGGCATCAGACTACAAAAGGGAATGTGTCTTGATGTGGGAGCTGACAGACATTTACCGGCTGACCCAGCTGCTCCATCAATGGGCCCCTAATTACAATGGTGAAGTAACCGATATCCTTAGGATCAATGGATGGTTTTTAAAAACAAAAGAAACACAGAGTCCTGTGGCGCTTTTAAAGACTAACAAATCTGTTTACCACATGAGCTTTCATGGGTATAATCCCACTTTGTCAGATGCTTTGAGGATGGGGGAGCTTACAGAATATACAGAAGTTACTCTCAGTCTTTAAAAGTGCCACCGGACTCCTTGTTTCCTTTGCTGAACTAGACTAACACAGCTACCCCTTTGGACTTTAAAAACAAAGTAACTGAGGCTGGGCCTTTAAGAATGAGTCTCTTAAGTACTGAAACAAGAAAACATTCAATGAGGAGCTTTGAAAACTTGATTCTGCTACCCAAAGTGGAGGAGGAACTAAAACAGAACAGCTGACAATTAGTGGCCACATTGATACCTGCCAGACCGCCCCTGGCATCAGTAAAATGACTCCAGGAATAAATTTGGGCCAACGGGTTATCTGAAGGCTTGAGTCTTGCACAGCACTGATGCAAACACCACTAAAAAAGGGTGAAAAGATGTCACTGGGTTTGGGGAAGCTGTGGCTGTGTCAGTCACAGGATATTGGAGAGACAAGGTGGGTGATGGCTTCTGTGGGTGACAGAGACAAGCTTTCGTGCTTCCATGGAGCTTTTCTTCAAGCCGGTCCAAGAAAAGATCTGACCTCTCTCACCTTGTGTCTCAGGAGGATGTCACATGTTTCTCAGGGCTGTTGTTTCACTCTGGGCTTGATCCTGCCTGGCACAGCTAGCGAGTGCTGTGCGCAGACGCTCCGGGTAGATAAGGAGTAGCTGGTGTGCCGATCCTGCATCATGCATGAATGAGTGGCTGAGCTCCCCTCGTCCAGAGCAGGAGTGAAGCCAAAGGCAAACCACGTCATGTCACACTGTGTTAGGCATTTGGCATTGTGTTGCCACAGAGGCAGGGCAGCTCTGAACTGACCTCAAGATGGGATAATGGTGAAAGCCACAACCTAGTCCATGGCTGAGCCCTTCATCCATTGGCCATTTCACAACAATGCCACAGATTGCCCCCAGAGCGGAGAGAAGTTCTGGCAGGTCAGGCCACACGTGAATCTCCCACGCAGGAGCTGATAGGACTGGAACGAGGCTGATCTCAGCTGCAGATCAGACATTTGGTTGCTAGCAAGTTGAGGACTAAGTGTCTTCACCACTGAGTGGGCAGGGGAAATGTACTGCTAATGGATTGACGGGGTTTTCGGAGCACTCCTCTCGGAGAGTCCAACTCATGCGTGGTGCGCAATCCAAGGCTGTAGACCTCTGCTCTGTGTGCTGACTTCCCATCACACCACTTCTATCTCAGCAAAGGACTGGAGCTAGCTAATTTCATCACTTGCCCTTCCCAACCACAGCAACACCACCTCCAGTCCTTCCCTCTGTCCCGCTTCTCCAGCCCCCACCCAGCCCCAGCCATCTCACAGACAGGAAGGTGACCGTCCCCGGAGCCAGTCAATGCCCTTGCACTTCTGTCTTCCACTGATGCCACCAGCCTTGTCTGTCTGCACTGTCATATTGCCCTCGCTGCACTGGTGCTTCAATGCCTTTTGCTTGATGAGTCTTACAGGGCCAGCTTCCCTGGTTGCTGGTTCCTGGATTCGGGGGTCCTGGTTCAGCAAGCTAGGGAGATAGGTAACCTTGGGACTGAGCGGTGGAGCAAAGCAGAGCTTCTCTACCCTGGAATCCAAACCCACCCCTACTTCCCTGCCATCAACATCCCATCTATACAGTGCAGTGCTATCTGTCCAAATACCACAACGATGCGTGTGCTAGCATTAGATTAGCTCAGGTTCTAGAGTGAAACCTTAGGAAAATGGTCACAGATGAGGTTAGTACATTATACTAATTACAGGATCTCTGATGAGGTTAGTACATTAAGCTAATTACTGGATACAAAATTCAGACCAAGACCCAGATATTGAACAACCCATACTTGGTACAGTTGTTTGGATATGGATTTATGGTTCAGTCCCCTCTATGAAGACAGTGCCCCACTGCAAAATTCAGACCTGAATTTGGATTTTGAATATCCCAGTGTACTGGGGTCTGTTTCAGTTTGATCTGCTCTCTACTGTGTCTTGGTCAGAAGAACGAGCGACCCTGGTAAAGAAATTGTAACTATTTTATAATAATTTTAATTAAGTCTTCCTCCTTTCCCCATTTTTCAGTGAGCTGATTGAAAGTTTTCTACTTTCAAACTCGCCTCCCCAAAAGTGGGATGGGTGAGTAAATGTTCTTGGAAAATTATTGTTTCTTTTTTTTTTTTGGTGATATTACTTTAGTTATCATTCAAATGACAGTTTCCATTGCTATGGCACGTTGCACTGTCAAGATGTGGCGGGGTCTCTGCTGGACAAATAGAGTGGTGAATTTTTCAGCTGCTTGGCTAAACAAAAGTTTAGGAGGGGAACAGCAGGTTGCACAGCTTCATCAAATTTCCACAGGTCTCAAAAACATGCCTGAACATGAGAGGACGTCACCTTCCAGGGTAGGAGAAATTACAACAGAGTCTGTCCGAGCACGGGAAACCAGTTAAAATACCACCCTGTTGTAACTGAGAGATTAAACTGTTTGTAAAACTAGGTGATGCTATCATAGTTTCTTAGTGTCCCTCATTTTTTACCCAGATTTTAAATAGCTCCCCTCCCCACACCAGGGAGCATCTAATTTTTATTATGGCAAGACATTTGCATCAAGAAGGAATCATGAAAGGGAAAAAAAATGGCCATTAGTCTGACCAATTTGAAATGTGTTGGGCCTAATCCAGCTTTCATAGCCAGTGGTGTAACTCTGTTGGTTTCAGTGACGTTATTCCTGATGTACAGCGGTAGGTGAGGTCAGAATCAGACCATGCTGTGGTCCTTCTGAAGGCGATTATCAGGCTCAGAGGGTTTTGATGTTTGAATGTTATCTAGGGAAACATTTGGTTTAGACTAGAGCTCAGAAAATTAGGTTTGTTTTATTGCAGGAGCGAATGCACCTCTGGATAAGAATCCCAAAGCCAGCTTCTTTATTTACAGGCAGCAACCTTCTCCATAAGAGTCCCGGGGTGGGGTGGAAAACCTTTCAGCTCTGGACCTTTCAACTTTCCCCATGGACCTTTCAGCTCAGAAAGTCCTGTTGTACATTTAAAATAGACATTGCCAGGTCTGCCTCTGCTTTAGGAAGCCTGGGTTAGCATGAGGCTGCACATATGATGGTGTCAAAATTACATCTGCTGTACTTGCAAGATTTGAGCTCAAAACTGAAGAGATCTCATTAGGGTCAGCCATACTTGTGGGACTTCTCCTAGCTTGAGTTGGAAAATAGACTGCTTCTAGTTTTGGACATTACTGCAATCAAGCAGGGTACCTTTGGGTCCAGGAATTCAAATCCATCCACTTTCTTCCCATTCTCTCAAAATGTGTGGGAAAGGGGAAGTGGGTTGCTTTTTTGGGGTTCTCATTTAAATCCTGGCCAGTCTAAAGTGACAGCAAGTCATCACTGTCTGATGTATGTTCCTTGAACATGATTAGGTATGATCAGTCTGTTTCCAAAGGGGTAGCCTATGTCACAATAAAAATCATGGGAGCTTCTACAAAGATTTCCCAAGACGGTGCAGTAGCACAAAGACAAGCTGGAGTGCTCAGCTTTGGCCATCACTGGAAAATATTTTATTAGTTTGTAGATAGATAGATAGATAGATACCACTAGTTTCATTACCACCTCTATGAGGTCTCAGCAGAGAGATTTGAGATTGAATGTGCCACGAAGCTTCAATGACTTCTCGCTTCTTTCCTGCTCAGCACTTACATAAGACAGGGAGGGGCAAGACTGAATAGCCACTTTTCTTCTTCTCTTCATCCTGTGCATGCAGATGACTTCATGGCCTTTGTGAATGTTAATCCATCACCTTTTGCTAACATTCAATTAACAGGGAGAGGAGCTCTGCTTCCTAAAGCGAATTCTGGAAGGAGAGTGTGCTACTGACAGGGCAGCATGGAGCAGTTTGGGAAGTGTTACTGCTGAGGCAGGATGCTGAATCACATTCCCAGCTGGTGTCTCTTCTGACTTGCGTTTCACCTCACCCCAGTGTATGGCTGCAATTTATAGTTCCCCCAGGAGCCATTTGTGTATGGTCATTAGCAAACACACCGGTGGTCTGAGTAAACATACATGGCCACCCATTCTGAGAAGAAAAATAGACTGAGCAAGAAAAAGCCTTCAGTATTTCATTGCTTTAAATGTTTATAAGGGGAAAAGGCTCATTTGTGCAAATGATCCCTTCCACAGAGGAGCCCAGTTAAAAAATGCCTGGCATTCTGCAGAGGAGATTTTTAAAACGTTATGAGCATTTAGGGCTCATCTACACTGAAAATTTACAGTGACACAGCTGTACCTTCAAAAGCAGCTGAGAAAGTGAGATTTTCTCCCACAAAAGCTCATACGATAAATAAATTTGTTGGTCTTTAAAAGTGCCACAAGACCTCCTGTTTGTACAGCTGTATTGATACATCTGCGCCACAACGGGTCGATAGGAGACAGTTCTGCTCACCCGTCAACATGATAAAGCCAAACAAGTGGCGATAGTGCGTCTCCTGCTGACGTAGCCTGTCCACACAAGTGCTTATGCTGGCAAAACTCTTGCCACTCAGGTGTGTTTTTCAGAGTCTGGAGTGGTTAAAGTTTTCCGGGCGAGCTGCTTGTGTGCACAGGCCTTCATTTTTATTAAATTTCCCTTGGAATGGTTTTACATTTTTCAACAAAAAAGCTGATTTTTTTTTTTTTTTTGCAAGTTGTTTAAAACTGTTGGAGTTTGGTCATGATTTTCAGTTCTTGGGTTCCATCTTTTGGGGAATAGTTTTTTTTTCATAAATCATTTTTTTTTGTACAGCAATTTTTATTGTTGACTGTAGGAAAAAAAAACATTTTGACAGGCTTTTGAGCCATGCTGATCCTTCCCTTGGACATCACTTCCTGCTCAAAATGAAATGAAGTCAGATGTTTCTTCACCTAGTCATTGATTTGTGACCATTCCAGGCAGAACACTTCACAGCACAGGAAAGGATGGTCTGTTTCAGGTGCCCCTGGTGCTACTTACTCCCAAATCACCTAAGACATGCAGGGCATATCACCTAATCACGCCCTGCCTCAGTTTCCCCATCTGCAAAAATCTATCTATCTGTCTTAGCGTTTTATAGTGCTGCCTATCGCTGTGTGTCTTCCCTGTATAGCAGCAGCAAAGTCCCTCATGGAGTCCCTGTCAGGTCTCACTTTTCACAAACAAAGCACTATTTGAGTGGAGGTTTGGGGCAGGGTGTTTAGATTTTATTAATTTTCTCTTTTTTATGATTGGTAGATGTTAAAAGAGAGTGTGAGCACCATTTTACAGTGAAGAGGCTTTTTTGAAGAGGAAGTTTTCCAAACCGCTTCTAAAAGAGGGTCACAGACCCTGGATTCTCTTGCTCTGCTCTGGAAGTTTGCTCAGTCACTGGCTGGAAAATATCTGCAACTCTCCCGTGATTTCTCCTGGGCCCTGAGCTTCGCAGCGTGTCAGTGAGCACAGCTGGCGCGGTAGTTCAGAGATCGTCACTCAGCCTTTGATATACCTGAGGTACCACTTCACTGAGAAAAGGTATTGTGAGGTTTCATTCATGAGTATGTGAACTCTATCTCACATAGTAAATTATATCAAGTGCCTTCACTCCTTGCATGTTGCTGATAGGCACCGCGGGCGGATTGTGCCTATACCAATGTCTGCACAGCACCAGGCATGACTGAACCACAAGTGTGACATCATATAAATAATAACAAAAAAGAAAGTGTTTGCAATGCGCTTGGTGAACCAGCGCGGGAAAGCTCTGTAGAAGGGCAAGCATGTATAGCAGTCCTCAGAGAGTTACAGATGCAGCAAAGCAACGCTCGTTTGACTACCTAATTGGATAGAGCAGGAAAAGCAGGTTAACTTCTGGAAGCCAGAAGGGCAATGACTGGATAAACGAGGCTGTAATAGAAGTGGGTGAGCTGGACTGGATAAAATATTTTAAGACTCAACCTTTGCTAAAATCTCAATCTAAACATTTTTTAAAAAATTGTTTATTATTGTAGCTTTTACCCACCCAAATCCACTGTTGTGAGTCACAACTGCCAACATACACTTAATTGATGCCTGCGCCTTACTGGGGTGATCACTAGGGTGTCACCATAAACATCCACCAAAGCTTTCATTTTTGTAGGTCCGCTACCAACCAAGCTGTGCCCCCCAGTCAGCCCTTTTCAAAGCCTGCACGCATGGCTAGGCTCTGTTTATGTTGGGAGCTGCAAGAAGTCCACCCTTCAATTATTTAATTACTCAGCGCTGCAGGAATTGATTGGGACAAGAAACACATGTTTGGAATGTGAAGGCCGAGACCTACAATAACAAACAAGTTAGACGGGGTCTGTCACATTGTGAACCTACATACTCACAATGCCCTTTTAGTGAATGGTTTTAATTCCATCTTAAATGATTCATGCAACTTGTGTAATGCCTGACTTCTACCTGCAACTGCTTTAACTGGCTACTGTCTTGGGCTGTGAACTTGCAAGATGGCAAAATTGGCCAGTACTTGGACTAGTGGCCTCTAGAGAAATCCCTGGTAGTTCATGAAGATGTCCTGAGAATTCAGGAGGCTGGAAGTGGGTGGGCGAGTGTCAGACACTGCTCCTAGCGATGTCAGCTTTCCAATAAAACACACAGTCACAGTCTTGATCACTTCTATTCACTGAGGTACATGGGGTGCTTTTGAAAGGGCAGCGACGAGGATTGCTATCACAGCCAAATGTAAGTTCAACCATCTTCGAAGCATCTGACAAAGTGGGATTCTCTCTCGCGAAAGCTCATGCGAAAAATAAATCTGTTAGTCTCTAAGTGCCACACGACTCCTTGGTTTTTTTTTTAATTTTTTTCTTTTGCTAACATAACACCTGGCAATTTGCTCCCTCCAGTATCCAAACAGAAGAGTGTGTCATATTGCTGGATACCTGCTAAAGGTGAGAGAAAGGACAGCCCAATGACTAGCGCTCTGGCCTGGGCTATGGGAAATGCAGGTTTCGCTCCGACTTTCCTGCTGATAATGTGTGATCCTGGGCAAGTCACTTACTCTCTCTGTAGAACGGTAAACCATGACAGCACTGCCACGCCTCACCAGGATATTGGGATGAGAAATGCATTAGGAACTGTGAAAGCTCACAAACTGTGGTGATGGTGGCTGCATAAATATCTTAGCTAAATGACATTACACATCACTGAAGTGATTTGTGTGTATATAGGGCTTAGTCCTGCCAACACTTAATGCCCAAAGTTCGGCAGACTCAATGTAAACATAATCAGTAATTATTAATGGTAATCTGTTAGGCAAGTCGAGAGGTGTGTTCATTATTGGGAAGATGTTGCATATGAAAGCAGTCCCATGTCATGCAGCAAGAGCAATTACCGCAGCTCTCAAGTGTCAGCTCTTTGAGTCAGGAACTGGCTTTTGTTCAGTGTTTGTACAGCACCTAGCACATTGAGCTCCTGGCCCCTGACTAGGGCTCCCTCCAGTACAAATAAAATAATACCCCAAAGCACCAAAGGCTGGGTATCACCATGGAACAGGGGTGTTTTTTGTGGGGACTCCTCAGGGACCAGTCCTTGCCCAGACACTTTTCACTGTTTTCATCCAGGATGTGGAGACAAACATAAAATTACTGCTGATAAAATTTGTGAAGAGGTAAATACTGATGAGGATAGGACAGTCCTAGAGTAACCTAGCTTGCTGGATAAGCAAGGTCCATTCTGATAAAATGTTGCTTGAAACAGCCAAATGCAACGTTATATATTTGGAACAAGGCATTCAGGGCACCCTACAGAAGTCGGGACTGACTCCTGGAAAGCAGCAACTCTGGAAAGGATCTAGGGCAGCTCAGCTTGAAACCCCCCCAGTGCCATGGTGTGGCAAACTAATGCAATTCTTGGCTGTACAAACTAGGGCTACAGAGGGGAGGAGGAAGGTGACTTTACTTCTGTATCTGTCAGTGGAGAGGCCACCATGGGGATCCTGATCCAGTTCTGATATCCACATTTTGAAAAGGATATTGAAAAATTAGTGAGGGTGCAAACAAGAGCCTCAGAAATGATCCCAGGACTGGAGAAAATGCTTGACAGTGAGAGAGAAAGACCTAATAAACTCAGTCAATGGAAGAAAGGCGGAACAGGAACTGTGGGTGGGAAGCTGAAGCCAAACAAATCCAAATAACGAGAAAGACACCCGTTTTTAACAGTTCTCAAGAGAGGTAGCAAATTCTCTAGCTCTCTTGAGGTCCTCAGATGCGGACTGGAGGCCCTTTGATCAGGGATGTTTTAGCCCAGCACAAGTCACTGGGCTTAGCAGAGGGGGACCCAGGTAAAATTGAATGGCGTATGTATATAGGAGATGAAACTAGATATCCTCATGGTCCCCTCTCACTTTAATCTCTGAATCTCTGCTCCTGTAACTGGTTTAACCAACCACAGATCAAGGTGGTGCTAAACACTCCACAGCATCAGCTGATCTTTTGTTTCCTCTCAGCCCAGCTCTCAACAGAAGCATTTCAAAGTCATCCCTATGCACAGCCTCCCTTGCTGAGATCTGTGTTACATTCCCCGCTCTCCGGACCCCATTCTGGCCTTGTTCCCAACTTTATCCAGCTGTTTGTCAGCCACTCACAGGCAGCTCTGTGCCTCCTTCCACATGATCCCCTGTGCTTGATATAACCTCCCGTAGTTCATCAACCAGGCCCCTTCCCTGTCCATGCTCAAATTCCTCTTGAAGACCCATGCCTGTCTTGCTCCCTGCACAAATCAAGTGATCTTGCATTGAAACTTCCTGTTGCCATTTCTCTTTCCAAAAGGTCTGCCTTCTTGTCTGGAGAGGAAATAATTTTTCATGTGATGCACAATTAACCTGTGGAACTCACTGCTATAGGATATAACTGAGGTCAGTAGCTGAGCAAGGTTAAAAAATGAGTGGACATTTATCAGGATAATTAGAATATCTGGATTTACAACAGAAAGGGTTAAATCAAGAAGAATTTAGTTAAACCATCATGCTTCAGGGCATGAGTCAGCTTCTGAGTAATGAGGGTCAGGAGGGAACATTCCTGAGGGGCAGATTGTTTCATCACGATCCACTGCATCTTCACCTGAAGCATCAGGCGCCAGCCCCTGTTAGTGACAAGAGACAGAACGAGGTAGCCCATTGGTCTGAGACAGTGAGTAATTCCTGTGTTGCTCAGTCTGTCCCTAGATTACGAACTTCTCGGGGAAGGGATTATCCTGTCTGGAATGCCTGGAAAGTGCCAGGCACACAGTGGGCACTGCTGTAAAGAAACGCCTATAGCAATAATAATAGCTGCTGATGCAAATTAATTTGGTGCAAAAAGCAAAGCACGCTTCAGATGGTCCAGGCCTTGATAGGACTGCCACCCATTTTCAGTTACTCTTTGAAAAAGAGTAGACCCTTTGCAACCTAACCAAAAAGTGCCACAAACACTAGTGGGCAGTGGAAGTGGCCTTGGAACCTAAAGTTTGCCAGATCCAAGAGGTCATTATGAATCTGTAAAAGCTACAAGAACGCAGGTTTTAGCAAAAAGGAGAAAGAGCCGTGCTCCTCCACACCTTACTTCCTAATTTCCTTTTACAGAAAGAGAAGTACTTATAAAACTGCTGAGTGTTCTGGCACCAGATTTTACTTCTCTTGTGTGGTCAAGAGAATTAGAGTCATAGAATCATAGAAACACAGAAGATGAGGGTTGGCCAGGACCTCAGGAGGTATCTAGTCCAACCCCCTGCTCAAAACCAGATCAATCCCAACTAGAACATCCCAGCCAGGGCCTTGTCAAGCCCCACCTTAAAAACCTCTAAGGATGGGGATGCCATCACATCCCCAGATAACCCATTCCAGTGCATCACCACCCTCCTAGGAAGAAGGTTTCTCCTAATATCACACCTAGACCCCACCACATACTGCAACTGGAGACCATTGTTCCTCAATCTGAAGAAGGTCAGCGTGAAATGTTAGCTGTGCCCCTAGTGCCCAGGAAGGAGGTGAGTTGAAGAATATGGTAATGAGTGACTTCAATATACTTGTAGCAAAAGAAATGCTAACGGAGCCTCACCAAATCCTTGTGTGAAGCTTATATGTAAATGTTAACCTTAACCTTAACTCTGCCCTTCAGTGATGTCATGCATCAGCGATACAATCATGAATGTTGTATTTTAGTATTTGTGGTCCCAAGTCTATTAAATGTGTCTTAACAACACCTTAAACATTTGTTCATATTTTTCCTCTTGTCTCAACCCTGCAATGCAGACTGAAAGTTGTTTTGTGTATTTCTTACCTTAGCCTATTTGAATTTCTTTTAAGCATAATCTTACCATTGACTTTCTTTTATGTTCGCATGCACGAGCACAGTGCTGTGATGGCTGGATTACAAACACTACAAGGAAAGATTTTGGTTTTTTAACCCATTTTTCAATGAATTTAAAAAAAAAAACCTTACAACAGCATTTGTATTTCTAGAAAAACTTGTTTGCACCAAACATAAAGTTTTGGATAAAATATGCCAGACAATATCTTTTAAAAAAATACTTGGAATCAAAGAGGTAGACCCTCAACTGGCGTCACTGAAGGCAGTGGATTCAGTGAGCTGCATGGAGATAGGACAATTTAACACCAGCTGAGGATCTGACCCATTATTTTGGAAGGATGACCTAACTGCAACCTGCTTTGCTATTGTTTTTCATCTTGGCAGAACATACTTCAGCTCTGAGGTGAACTAATAGGTCAACATCAACAGAGACCTTTTCCCATACTGAACACATTACAGCATCAGAAAATTACAGGGTGCTGGAATCTAACTTCTGGGCCTGAACTAGTTCACTCCCTTGCACAGTACCTGCTGGGAGGTCTTTTCACTGGTGCCAGCTTTTCCAGCACTTGTACAGGCACCCTTCCATAGGGACAGGCATGTGTCTGTGTTTGTGTTTACCCCCAAAAAAGTGCTAAAAAGTGCCCTGTCCGTTTAGAAGTAGGCAAGAAGTAGCCTGGACACAGTGTTACCCCTGTACTTTTCCCTCTGATCCGTCTGCTTTCCAACTATAGTGAAGGCATGGCTTTCAAGGGTGTAGCAACAGGGGTGGGGGGCAAGCCCCCAGGTGCTGTGCTGCAGTGGGGCACCAGGTGGGGAGCGTGCAAGGCATGGGAGGCATGGGGTGCCCACTGGAGTGTAAACGTGGGCTTGGCCCCAGGTGTCGGCAGGCACTGGACACCCTCACTACACCATTGATGCATTATTCATATATTCTAACAGATATCTCTACTGGATCAGTAAGAAAAAGGGCAAAATGCCACAGAAACAAAAGGAGGGATGTTTTTTGTTTGCTTCTAGAGTATAAGAGAATGTGGACTAATGGTTAAAGCAGCCAGGTCTCCTGGGCTCCATCATCTAGCTCTGAGTGGGACTTAGGAGGGCAGGGAAGGCAGGATTCTTGGAGCTATTCCCAGCTCTGGACATTTGCACGGTGCAGTGGCTAGATGTGGCAGCCAGAACTCTCAGTAGGTGCTGTTGTCTAGTGGTTAAAGCAGGGCCTGGGTGCCTGGATTTAGAGAATCTGACACTTACTGTCTGTCAGTTCCATTACAGCGGTCACTTCCTCTCTGCGTCTTTATTTCCACCTCTGTAAAATGGGGATAATGATACCCTGAAAGCAAGACTCCTGCTCCAAGATCCTCAGGGAACAGGGTAAACAAGCAGCCCTGTGTCTCTTTCAGACGTGTTTTGATGGCCCAGTTTTAACTGGCCAGATGCTGCCTGTTTAGAAGAGCTGCCAAGTGTGTGGCAAAAGTGCCGTGGGCTCTGCAAGCCTGGGGAACTGGCAAAGGCAACAATTAAAAATGAGGCATCCTACTCCTTTCCCTGGGAAATGCACGTAGCCTAAATGCCACCTTCCTCTTGGAGGGGCTTTGATATCAAGCACCCTGGATCTAATGACTCCCTCTCTCTGACTCACTAGTCCCCATTTATCACGAGTGCAGCTCCATCAACGGGGAGGGGGCGACACCAACCATGCATATGGCCACCCTGATTAAGGAGGAAGATCTGAAGCAGCAAATGATGAAGGCACAGAAGTAAATAGTCATTCGCAGCTGCAATTCTGTGAGCCAGGCCATGGGGGGGCCCGTCCCACCTTCCTGTCCAGGAGAAGTGGATCGACCAAGATATCAGTTCTGTTCCCCAAAGACAGAGTTCACGCGGGCAGCTTCCCTTATTATAAGGAGGTGATTTACTGCTGGGTTCTTCCTTTGGCTGAGTCCGTCTCCACTGTTCCCCTCTTCCATCCCGGTGGGTGAGCTGGCTAGGAAAGCAATGAAGAAGCTGCCCTCAGATTGAGAGTTGACACCTTCCCTCTCCTCCCCAGACTGCTGGTGGGCGCCCACAAATTAAACACAAAACTGTTTAGAAACTTTCCCTCCTGGCTAAACATAAGGCAGCAGCGACAGCTTGTTAGTGATGCTCTTCTCACTGGCTCCCCCAAGGATGGTGCCCCCACCAGCTCCCCAGCGCAATGGGAAGGAGAAGTAGGGGGCCAGGAGCTCAGCAGATGGGCATGTAGGAGGAGCAACCATGGTCTGGGCGTAGTCGCTGTCTGGGAAGGAAGTGGGATTTTCTCCCATGAAAGCTCATGCGAAAAACAAATCTGTTAGTCTCAAAGTGCCACACGACTCCTTGTTGGTTTTTTTTTTACTGGACTAGACTAACACGGCTATCCCTTTGGAAATGGGGAAGATACTCACTTTTCTTTCCCTGGCATAGATTGGATCACAATCATAGCACTTCGCTCTTCACGCCAGTGGTTCATCCAGAGAACTCTGTCTGAAGGTCTGTGTTAGAGGAGGTCAGGCTAGCTGATTATGATGGTCCCTTCTGGCCTTGGGCGGGAAACCACAGAGGTTTCCCTTTGACAGATGGGTAAATAGAGGCCCAGGAGGTGAGCTGACTTGCCAGGATCACCAGGGAGCAGAGAGGGTAATCTAGTGTTCCCTAGTTCTGTGCCCTATCCACCAGTCCATGCCATCTTCCAGGGCAGCGCTGTGAAAAGTCTGCGCTTGGTGTCCCCAGACAGTGACATCCTCATCCTCTAAGAGCAGGAGCAACCTTGGAGCACTATTCTTGGAGCCTGCAGATCCAGTGTGCCCTAGCCTGTCTTGGGCAGAGTGGACTCACTGCCAATTCCATCCATGGCTGAGACTGTCTACAGAGGAACCCATCAGGGCCAGTCGTGGTGGGCTGGTTTTCAGTTCTGGCAGGGGAACAATTCCTATATTATACACCAATGGCATCACTTCCCTCTTCCTCTCGTTGTCCCTGACAAAAGTCAATTCTGTATCTCTTGGTGGCACCACACGGTTTGATTTAGGGAAAAGAGTGGAGCAGCAGGACCCACTACTGACATATGCTCCTAAGTCATGTACTGCAGAGCGGCCTCCAGAACAGGTCACATCACCAAAGCCGCATCTGTCTGGCTACCTGGACGTGAGAGCAGCATGACTGATAGCAGATGTGCAAATGTTCTTTGTTGTGTCATCCTTGTGCAATAACATTTGACATATACACAGAACATTTCAGTTCAAAGTACGCTGGAACCTTTGCAAATGATGGCTCAATCCAGCAATCTCCTGACCAGCCAGGGTTTATATACTGGAACAGTTCACCAATTAGTCCATCATTTAGGCTAGGTATTGAATCATCTGGGTTGGAAGGGACTGCATTGAATACAGGCAGATCAACCAGATGATCTGAGGGTTCCTGAGAAATTGCTCCTTAGAGACGATATAGGAAATGACAAAGACCATTCATGATAGAAATCTTAGGATGCTTCAGAATGAAGATAGCAGTGTGCAGTCATGACCCTCAGAGCCTCCGTGGGATTTATGGAGCAGGTGGAAGGCAACATGCTGCAGGAAGACAGGTTCCTAGCAGTGTTCATGTTCAGGTATTAAGCAATAAAATGAATACTAGCTGGGAATGTGGATTGATCTTTGGAAATGTGGTTTGTGCTACAGTCAGAGCTAGGTGTGGGGACAGTTCAGAAAACTCAGCTCTGATTATACCATCAGCCGGTTGCCTGTGCACAGCTTCTGCTGTAGTAACAGAGAGCTGCATGCATGCCATGAAATTCATTAAAGACAAGTGCAAAGTACTGCACTTAAAAGAAGGAGAAACCTAAGGCACAGCTACAAAATGGGGAATCGCTGGATAGGCATCAGCACTGGGGTCAGAGTGGATTACAAACAAGGAGCCACAAATGTGACGCAGTTGCAGAAAAAGTTAATATCATGCTGGGGTGAATCAACGGGAGTGTTACGAGTGACACAGGAGGAAACTTGTGCACTACTTGGCACAGGTGACAGTCTAATTTTGGGTGCCATGCTTTAGGAAAGTTGTGTAAAAATAGGCAAGAGTCCAGAGGAGGGCAACAAAAATGATAAATGCTTTAGAAAACCTGACCTGTGAGGAAAGGGTAAACAAACTGGGCCTGTTGAGTTTGGAGAAAATAAGACTGGAGGGAACCTGAAACAATCTTTAAGTACATTAAGGACTTATGTAAAGAGGACGGTGATGGATGGTTCTCTTTGTTCACTGATGGTAGAAGAAGTAGTGATGGGCTTGATCTGCAGCAAGGGACATTTGAGTTATTTATTGTAGCAAACTTTCTAACTCCAAGGGGAGTTAAGTTCTGGTGCAGGCTTCCAAAAAAGGTTGTGAAATTCCTGTCACTGGAAGTTTTTAAGAACAGGTTGGACAAACCCCTGCCAGGGATGGTCTCTGTTTACTTGGTCCTGCCTCAGTTCAAGAGGCTATTCTAAACTTCCTGAAGTACCTTCCAGCCCCACATGTCTATGAAATGAGGAGATGCCTGGACCCCTTAATCTACGGCTGAAAAGTGAATGCAACTGGCAGGCTCTGGGCATCTGAGAGTGAAGGGCAATTCAATTGCTCGGTTCGACAGGCTGTGAAAGAGTGAAATGGGCACCTAACAATGCTGGTGGAGAAGCAGAAGCTAATCTAAATGGATAAGGAATAAATAATACAGCCAAAGCTTTCTTGTGGGATGGGAGGTGCCATCTTTTTATTCTATTTGTCTACATCACCTGCTGCAATGGAGTTCTGGTCCATAAGTAGGATTCACAATTCATACAGGTAATACAAACAAACATATAGCACATGAATGAGAGAGAGAAGTACCCCAGGAACCAGAAATACACAGGCTCTGACAGAGTGACTCTGGTGATGCCATAGCTATGGTATTTCAATGTAAACAGAAGAAAAAAAACCAAGACAATCTGGTAACTAGAAATATCTGGCCGCAGAGGGGATTTTTGTGTTGTTGTTTTCACCACGCTGGGTGCAGACCGAACAGGATATGCATTGTGGGCTACATAAGGAGAAGCACAGAACCTTTTGAGGGAGACCAAATTGAAGGAAACAGGAACAAACAGGATGAAGTCAGAAGAGAAGACGTACATGTGTCTATGGGGGCTAGCAAAGGAGGAAGTCTGGGTCTGGTGACAAAATCAATGTTGCTCAAAATCAAGAAGAATCCCAGATGCTGAGTTTGCTGCAGGCCCTTTGCTCAGGTGGAACGGCTACAGAAAAGAAGATAAACAGATTTCTGATAAGAAAAGACTAGTAGCAAGTGACAAAGATTTCACTGAGAGTAACTGGGTTTTAATTACAAACCAGCAAAATCGAAGAGCCCAGAACGCTGCAGAGAGACATGAAACAGGGCAACCTTCTCACAGAGCATTAGTAAGAGGGAAACTCAAAAGGGGCTAATCTGGATGTAGATGTGGCTGGAAGTGTTAGGCAGGGACAGGGGCATAGTTATGGGTGGGCCCGAGCCCACCCGCTTGACCAGAAGGCCCGCCTACCGCAGCTCTTGCCAGCGGCTGCCTCACCACCTCCCTCCTCCTGGCAACTGGAGCATTGTTAGGAAGCTTTGGGTTACATGACTGAAAGCAGGCCTTACTGGGCCCTCGCTGGAGACTCAGGGGCCCAGCCAGAAAGCAGAGGCTGGCTATGCCCATGGGCAGGGAGCATCTCAGCAAGAGCAGTCTGAGTTATTTTCACAGTTAGGGCTGTAAAAAAGAGGGGACAACACTGAGAATCAGGATCAGTAGTAAATTTTGAAAGAACCTAGGGAACTATGAGAAAAAAAAATCCCTGAGACTACTAAGAATTATATACATGCACACAGATGCGAATATATATAATCTGACCCTCATCTCCCGGCTGACTCATTATATCATATACGAACAATATTTACAGGCAGCCTTTCAATGTGATAGGCAGTGGCTTGAAGGTACAAAGGTATCTTCAAGAAAATATTGAAGTGACTTGGCACCTCTCTGGCCCCCCCCCAAGCCTTGCCAGAATCCTGGGCCTGAAATTTAAGTTCCCATGGGCACATGTGTCATTCCATCTGCTGCCTCAAGTAACTGATTAAAAGGATTAAAAACTGACTAACTAATAGATCTCAAAGTCTAATTGTAAATGGGGAATCACCACTAAGTGAGTTTGTTTCTAGTGGGGTTCTGCAAGGATTGATTCTTAGCCTATGCTATGTAACATTTTTATCAATGACCTGGAAGAAAACACAAACTATCACTGATCAACTTTGTAGAGGATACAAAAATTGGGAGAGTGGTAAATAATGAAGAGAAGACGCTACTGCCATAAAGAGAGTCAGACTGGATGGTTATGATGGTTCCTTCTGGCTGTGGAATCTGTAAATCTACGTACATCAGTGTAAATCGCAGAATCACAGAATATCAGAGCTGGAAGGGACCTCAGGAGGTCATCTGGTCCAACCCCTTGCTAAAAGCAGGACCATACCCACTAAATCACCCCAGCCACCATTTTGTCCAAGTGGGTCTTAAAAGTTTCCAAAGATGGAGACTATCACCTCCCTAGGTAACCCATCCCAGTGAGATGGGATGAGAGAGGAATCTAGCACTTGGAGTCTGGGTGCCTATCTGAGCCAGGTTGTGCTGAAGATTTGCTTCAGTCAGGCTCTATAAGGGTTTGAGAACTTGATGGTTTTGTCCTTGGCCATAAATACCATAAGAAGGTCTTCCTTCCCCATTGTGCTAGTACTTCTGCTTCAAGCTCACGAGAGGCGAGACATAGGGAAATACAAATAACAAAAAAACTAAATTAAGTTTTTTTGATCCACCAGAAATATTCAGCATCCAGTTTTTGGTGAAGTGTTTTCTCCTGTATGGTTTGCCCAGCCTCATGAGGACAGCATGTCTGGGAAAAGCACTGATGGGGAGGATGGCTTCACAGGTATCTGACAAGAATAATAATTAAAACAAATTGAAATGCTTTATGTATTGCACCATGCATAGTGGTTTGTGGACTCCAACTGAAAAAGATGTGACATTGGTGCCAAACAAACATGGATGAAAAATAATTAACGGAGCTGGTCAAAATGGGAAGTAATGTCACAAATGTTCACAAAAATGCATCATTTCTTTTCACTGAACTTTGAAATTCCACTGCAGTTGGCCAAAGCCATCCTAGTGAACAGTTTATGAGCAAAAGGTAGTCACATTTTCTGTTGGGAATCGCCTCTGAGCATTGTGATTTTTTTTATTAACTTGCTGATGGTTCAGGACGAGTTAATGAACACTGGACAGAAACTTATCTCAGCCTATGGGCTCTTACTTAACTGTTCTTCCAGCTCATTGTTTTCAGTGGCTACCACTTGTAATGCACTCAGTTCTATATAACAGACCATCTAAGCCACATGGTTTTGCTTCTTCTGCCTGATTGTGTAACTGTGGCTACTTGGATTATTCACTTAAGGCATGAACAATTGCATGAGTGCAGGGCCGGATTTTGGTGTTCGTAGGCCCTAGGCACTTTCACTCCGAAATGTGCAAAAAGAGAGCTAAACACCAATTGAATTAAGTCTATTGACATGATGCACTTTAAACTATTCTAATGCTAAACCACGTGATTTTCCTTATTTTTTCTGCTTTTTAAATTTTTTCCCTCCTTCATGAGCCCTAAAAATTGGGTAGACTCTAGGCACTGTGCTTAGAGTGCCTAATGGGAAATCTGGCACTGCATGAGTGATCATTAATATCTTTTCGTGTGACACTTTCCCTTACTGTGAATTCTTCTGAACAACCACCAACTCACGCATAGTTCTTCTGGTTGCAGTCAAATGGCTGTGAATACTGTTACAGCAAATTGGTGCTTCTTGACTGAATGGAAGTTCATGACTTCTTTGACTTCAGTATGTACTTGGCTTGCTTAGCAGGCTCCAGAACATTTTCAGTGTTCAGCCCCATCTATTGACATCCCACCCTTTCAGTCAGCAGTTGTATATCCCAGATAAGGCCCTTTGCCAAGAATGAAACCTCTTGAGTGTATCTATTTGTGTGACTCTAACCTTGCGACCAAGACCAGCCAGGGGAAGAGCCAGAGGACAAGATGAAGGTCTCAACTTGGAGAGTCCCTTACCTCTGACTTAGTTCCAGAGGCCAAGACAACCAAAGGTCAAATCGTTTCCTCAACTCCTCCTAGCTGCTTAAAAAGTCAGCTACTAATCTGGATGATAATTTAATATTGTTTGTCAGCAAGGTTCCCTAAATGCCATAAATAGCAATGGTGCCGTGGCAGTAATGCCTATCAAGTGGAAGCAGTTTCTCATCTGAGATCAGCTGCATCCCATCACGGGTATAACAACCCAGGAATCTTGCTCCCACCTCTGCCACCAAAGGGTGGTTCTACTGGTTTTCACGGCCATGCTACCAACCTACACTGCTGAGAGATCACCAGGTGGGCCTGTGTAAGGCATTTGTATTGCACTCCATGTAGGTATCAGTCTGAGCAGCAAACATCCCATGAAATTTTAGCGTTTCCCAGCTGGGGAAACTGGGAGACCCTAGAGGTGCAGGTTGGTGGAACTGTTTGGTCATGCGAGGTCATAGGAAGCACAGAGGTCATGGCCGAATTCCCTGCTCTCCACTCTTGGCAATACAATCGTCTTGCTAGAAACACACATCCCTTTGTGCAAGCATCAGCCAGGTCTGCCTTTTTTTGCAGATGGAGATTTGTTTGCTGTTTTGCAGAGAACCTGGAGAGGCTCTTGTCTCCACAGGAAACTTCAGCAGAGCTTGAAAAGGGGGAGAGAACATGGGAAAAAAATTAATCTCAATGAAATCCTTGACTAATTGACGGTTGGAAATAAGGATAACCCTGGCCTCCAAACAGTGCCAAGGAAACGGTCTGCTCTAAGCAGCTACAGTGTGCCTATCTGGTTTGCTTTGCCAGCTTTACACATCCCTAATTAGCTTTACTGCCTTTGTTCCCTGCACTAAGTGAATAGTTGTTGAGCAGCAAGGGAGTGTGGGAGACAGCTTCTCCGCTGACAGCAAGGAACAAAACACAGAGCACAAAGTTCGCCTCCCATTATATATTCCTGGAAAAGCAAAGGGAATAAGAAAACTCCCCACAATGCAAATTAAATAAGTTCAGATTCTCCTGGAGCCTCTTAGCACAGTCTATTATGGCTAGAAAAGCAACAGGACAGATTCATTAGGGGTGGGGATGTAGCAGGGCCATCTGTACTGGCCTTGAGCAGGAGCAGAAAGGATTAACACTGCCGCCTCCATGGGGGGTGTCTGACAGAGGAGGCCCATAACTGCGGAGCAGGGAGCCTAATGGGTCCCCCTTCCCTCCCCAGAAGACTGCAGCCATTTTCCTTCACTTCGATCTCAGCTGCTGATGGACTTTCCTGTGGCCGAGATGATGCCCGTGGAGACCCAGCCCATCAGCTTTGCTCTTTCAAGAGATGCAGAGTAACCCAATCATCACGCATAGCCAGGGTGCTGACTATGGGCGCCATAGCTTTTAGAGCATGACCACCAAGCTCCTGAACTAGAGACAATGGAAAATGCTCTAGTTGAAGGAGCCTCAGCACTGCCAGAGCAGTCCAGCACCTAGCCCAGTGAGGTCCCTCAAGGGGATCCCACAATCCAAGGTCATGATAACAGAAGAGACCAACTCTCCCACTAGTTTGGTCCAACCACGGCTAGCAGCAGATTCTTGAGGAAATCCAAACTAGCCTGCTCAGAGCTCAGGGAAGGGTGAGATCTCAGGTAGGCCCCTTAGACTGGAGATGGGCTGGATGCTTCTAGCTCTTGAGCTTGGTTGCCTCTTGTGCAGCAAGCTTGCACTGCAACCGGTTCTTGTAGCCCGGGGATGAGGGCAGTGCCGAACAGAAACGGGCTGTGTCTTGGGGCTCCCCACCGTGCAGGAGTGCTGTGTGTGGCGTCAACCCCCTTCCCTTCCTCCACATGCCTGCTAGTCATGGCCTGTGTGCCGGAGGCCATCAGACTTCCCCCTTCCCAGCCGTTCCCGGGCGCATGGTGCTCCAGGCACTGAGAGAGGAGCAGCCATTGTGCTCTGCTGGTTTCAGTTACGCCTGGCCTTTATCGGGTGCATTTACACTGCATTGTAGACCAAGGTCCCTGGGACCCAGGCATCTGGACTCAGTGTTTTCAAGCCTGTGGTTCAGCATTCGCATTACACTGTAATCCTGAGTGAACAAGTGCCAGGTCTAGCTCTCCCAGCTTTGCTAATGTGTCCATTCTGCACTGCATGACCATCTGGCTTGGTTCTGTGCCTAGACGTGCACCCGTATGGTAAAATGACAGGGCTTGGACCCAAGTCATAGTGGGACTTGGATTCTGACCAACCCCTAAACGGAGTCCTCGGACCCAGGGTCTAAGTGCTTGCTGACCTGCAGCCAAGTGATCTGTGTGGGGCTGGAAAGGGGGCTTCAGTTCAAAGCCAAGTCAGAACCTGGGCTTAGTGTGCAGTGTAGACATAACGAAGGTGACCGCTCCGGTGGTAAGAGTCCCTAGCACTTTCCATCTGCCCGCCTCATTCCACAGGCCTCTGTGACACACTTCAGTCAGTCAGCCCAAATCCCAAGGGCTGGCTTCCTGCTGCCCTCTCTCCCCCGAACCTCCCCCCCCCCCCCCCCCCGGTTTCTGTGCTGTGGAAAAAATGAATGATGCGATTTGGTTTTCTTTAAAAAAAAAAATCATTTATTGAAAATATTGTTTAACACTTTATACAAGTTCCCCATGGAAAAGTCTGTTCCCCTGCTCCGGGTCAGACCTGAATACAAAAGCATTGAGTTCTGCAGCTGACAGAGTCACCCCGGGCTTCTGTCTTCTCAAACCAAGGACTTTACAGGCCGTCATTGCACACATGTGACTGTTATGGAAGTGGTGGGTATGGACTGGGCCCTAGATCAGGTTCTTCCAAGGCCCACTGCATAGGTGGCTTTGGATCAACCCTATGTCACGATGATCAAATAATGCACCAACACCTTTTGGACAACTGCATAGTTCAGGGGCTGCCCTTCTCTATAACAGCATGTCAAGCAATTCGAATGCTTCTGAACATATGCCAAATTATCAGCCAGTAGAGAAGCCACCAGCTTCCTTCATTTCAGCCTGAGTTTGTGTTTCAGACTGAACTGCCTTGATCCTTTCAGGAACATGGGAATTGCCAAGCTGAATCTGAGCAAGTCCCATCTGACAGCAGCCAGCCCCAGCTGCTTCAGAGAAGGTGCACAAAATTTTTCATCTGAATTGCTTTCCTCGGCACATGTTTGCTCATAACGATGGGCTTGCCATTAGGCTCCTGGATCTCTAACTCTTTGGTGAGCTTAGAGAAAAGTATGTTGGGGGGGCTTGAGATATGGGCTGATTCAAGGGTAAAATGGCAGTGCACTGAGCCAGCTGTATATGTGAAACAAGAGCAATGCTGAAAGAAGCTGACAGGAGATAGAAGATAGTGGCATGGGTTGGTGTTTTCAGGGGGGCAGTGAAATTCAAATCAGCGCCATGGTGTGTGCACTTGCTGAGACATCACATCAGTTGATGAGGTGCTAATCCCGCCATGCAACCCTGCAGAGAATGTGCCTTGAATAGTGTGACTAGCTCTTGCCACCTCACCCCAGAAAGAAGCTGCAAATTTGGAGACGGGGAGATTTAGAGAAGAAAATGCCAAAAAAGCTAAAGAGCTGGATTTTGAGGAAAGAACCAGCCTATGTACAGCTCAGCTAAATAATGACTAAGGACGAGGGTGGAGAATATAGTAACTAATACTGGAATGAAGTAAATTTCAAGGAGTGGAAGAATTGTTTAAGGGTGTGTCCAAAGGCATATGCGTGTGATTATGTGTAGCATAGTGAAGAAAGAAAGACAAAACAGGAAGCCATAGCAAAACTGTAAGACCTTATTAGACCCTCTTAGAACAGGTACTTTGGGTCAGGCCCTTCTACTACGCTGGAATATTTCTTCTTGCTCTACATCCTCTGTCGCTTTGTACAGAAAAAAATATATAGATACTATGCTCTGGACTCCAGCTTAATGGGATGAAGGGGCTGAATTGTTACCATCTAACTGTTTTTGTTTGTTTGTTTTAAATAAGCACAAATATTTGTCTGAAAAAAGTATCACTTTCCCTTTTTCTCCCAGTCAGCTGCAGGATGAAGATTAACACAAGTGTGGAGGCTGCACCTTTCCAGTGAGACTATCTATGAACAAGGCAAGTCTTCTTCTTTGGGATGGGAGGGAAAGGAGGATGCATGTCCAGTAACGAAGAGGATTATAAAAATATATACACATTTGTTGTAATAAAAGGAAGGCAGCAAGCAGGAGGTCTGAACTGCGCTCGGATCTGATGGCCGCATCCTCTCTTTAATGAGCTTCCTCACGAGACGGGTGGCTCCTCCCCAGCTTGATTATACATAATCCTTTCCTCCTGAGGGGGCACTTTTTGGGTAGGCCCGGGTGGGTGGGTAGGAAGTTTCTCTTCGGGGACAGGAGCAGCAGAGGAAGGCACCTCCCAAAATGGTGAGGGAAGCAGCTGCCCACCCAATGAAGAGGGCCTGTCCAAATTCAAATCTGGGGAGAAATAACGAACAGCAATAAATATTAAAAATTCCTAGAAGCAGAGGGAAAAAGAGCCCAACTAACTATGACCAGGGAGCCAACCAGCACACAGGGCAATCCTTGCCCAGTAGAGCACCGATAATAATAAGGCATCAGGTCCCTCGAAATCATAAGATTGGCTTCAAAATCCTGCTGTTTAAATACAGAAAACATATTGGAGTCTTATCCTTTGCCTTCCTGTTTCTGAGCCGGCAGGTCACAATTTCAAGCCTTTCTTTCTTCCTCTGAGAATTGGAGACATTCTTTTTTTAAAGAAAGTGAAAACCAAGAGTCGCATCTAATCACATGCCTCCAAGTGCTCAGGCTTTAAGAAAAGCATCAACCCTTAGGAGCCTTGGAGCCGTGAGAGTCGGCAGCTCTGTTAACTCATTTTGACTCCCTCGGTTTCACTAGAACGTGTAAACCAGACTGCAGTGCTTTCAGACTTCAGGCTCAAACTGTCTTCCCCACTCGATGTTCTAGGGATGCCCTTTTGCTACCTATGGGCAATTCAGGTAGCACTAGTCATGAGCCTTTCCACTTAAAGTCTGGAGCAAGCAGGGATTATATAATGGCATCTGCTAAGCAGGAATTTAAAAAGAATCAAATAAATGAAAGAACACGGCAGGTGCAAGTCAGGAAATTGGAGCAGGTGCAGACACAGGCTTCAAGGATGGTCCATGGAGTGGAAAACCTGCCTTGTGAGAGGAGATTCAAGGAGCTTGGCTTGTTTAGCCTAACTGAAAGAAGGTTGAGGGGTGATCTGATGTATTTTCAGGGGCATAAATACCAGGGAGGGAGAGAAGTTATCTGAGTACAGCACCCATGTGGACACAAGAACAAATGGGTATAAGCTGTCCATAAGGAAATTTAGGCTTGAAATTAGATGCACGTTTCTAACCGTCAGAGGAGTGAAGTTCTGGAATAGCCTTCCAAGGGTTGTTGTGGGGGCAAAAAACATAACTGCCTTCAAAACTGAACTGGATAAATTTCTGGAGGTGATGCTATGATGGGACGGTCTACTTTGGAAATTAAACAATCTTTGATCTATAGCTACTGGTGGTGGACAAGCCAGTGGCCTAAGAAGGGAGGTTGGATGGGTTGGGTTCTGAGTTATTACAGAGAAATGTTTCTTGGATGACTGGCTGGTGAGACTTGCCCACGTGCTCAGGGTTTTAACTGATTTCTGTATTTGGGGTCGGGAAGGAATTTTCCCCCAGGGCAGATTGGCATGACTCTGGGGGTTTTTCAGTTTCCTCTGTAGCATGGGGCATGGCTCACCCACCAGTGAATTCTCTATATCTTAAAGTCCTTAAACCTTGATTTTAGGACTTAAAAAATGCAGTCATAGGTTAGCAGTTTATTACAGGAGTGAGTGGGTGAGGTCCTGAGGCCTGAATTGTGCAGGGGGTCAGACTAGATGATCATACTGGTCCCTTCTGACCTTAGAGTCTATGAGTCTGAGGAACAAAACTTAATGAGCCACACCTTATGGACAAAATACTAGGGTGTTTCCTGGCTCAAAACAGTTCTGCTTACAATGGGAATAACCTTGGGACCATTATTCTGCACCAATTTCTTTCATAAGAAATAAGCTATGAAGATCCTCCAAACAAGAGTTTATAAATCTTTACACTGGCTCCAAACCATCTCATACCCAATATTTGATTTACTTTGTTTAGAGGCGTAAAGAGGTGTTGTTCATTTAGGTTTGATTTTCTCCTCTTTGTGTTACGTTAATTCTAGAGCTGTTTGGAAAAGGGGGGAGGAGGAGTCATGAGGAATTTTATTTCAATTTTTCATGGATTTTCTGTTCTTGGAAATTCTCCAAGGACTTCCGACCAACTCTACTGGAAACAAAGGTACTTTTGGTATGACACAGATTAGTGGCACTCCCCAACTATAAAAGGAGTATGTTTATGTAATGCCTTATACTTGATACCATGTGGAGTAATAAGAATGTTTTTCTTCTTTATTGCCTTTCATCAAAAGGTCTCAAGAGTTGTTCCCAAACATTCATTCTTTAAGTTTCACAACTAAACATGGGATTATTTCTCTCATTTTGCTGATGGGCAGACTGGGGCAGAGAAAGGATAAAAGCCTTGCTCCAGATCATAAAGGAAAGCAGAGATGGAGCTAGTTACAGAACTCGAGTCTTATGTCACTGGCTTATGCTCTAACCAGTAGACACCACTGCCCCTGAATTACAACCATTAATTGTGTTTGTACAGCACGTTGCACAATAGAGTCCTGGTCCACAACTAGGGTTTTCCAGGCACTATGACAACACTGATAATGATAATTAATTGCCATGGAGAGCCCACATGAATGGCATACAGTCTAATTCTGCAAGCCTTAATCAAATGCTAAAAGTAAAGAAGACAATGTAATGACACTGGCTTAAATTCTTCCTTCAGTTTTACCCACACAATCTCGGTGATACCACAGGGATGATGCTATTTACACCAGTAGTGTATTTGACCAACGGCAACATCTGTATCTGATGCTCCTTTTTTCCATGCTAGCCAGCTCAAACTTGAGTGAAAAAAGTAAAATTGCCAGTATGGAGAGGAGGCTTTGTGGCAAAAATATAAACATAAAATTGACTTCAAAGCATGATTTAAAAGTGCAATGCATCACAAAAGATGTCATGAATGAGTTATGTTTGTGAATTACAGTCACTACAATTCACCACTCTTGCCTCTTCCAATTCATCGCTCAGTCCTGGACATTTGTTTGGCACAGGAAAACAGATCAGCAAAGTAGTTTAAAACATCCATTTGCAAAGCTAACGGATGCTCATCAGAAATAATTGAGAGCAGTGAAGTTAGAAGCATCACAGAATGGCAAATCAAAGGCAAAAAGCTTCAGGGTGGCATTGCTGGGACACTGACAGTGTCATTCGTGCCCCTGTCCTGATCTTTACAGCCTCCTGGGCCAGAAGCTGAGAGGTTAGCGTGGGTTCTGCCACGGACCTGCTGTGCAAATAGGCATGGCACTATTCTTTGCCCGTTTGCTCATGTGTAAAATGGGGTATTGGGACTGACTCTGCTTCATAAAGGATGCTGAGACTTACAGCTGTCAAGCCCTGCGTAAGAGCCATGCTGAATACATTTATTTCATGGCTGAAATTGCAACCCCCCACACCCCACAAATCCTCTGTAATTTTAGCTTAATACCAAGGGGGACACCTTTTTAATCTCCATTAAAGTTGTTTGGTATGGGAAAATTGCACAAATCAATACTGCTTATTTACCCAAAAATAGTTTAAACTAATTTCATGCTATTTAACTAGCTGTTTTCAAATTGAACTCGTGACTGGTCTTCCAGTGCTGTTGAATGGCTTCTGGCTAGACTCCAGCTAGGAGAGAGCAGGGTCCTATGGTGATCCTGGCATGGAAAAAGGAGGCTGTGAGACAGCAAGGGATGAGACTGGTGGGCTCAAACAAACTTAAAAAGTCATACTTCGCTACCCCGGGCCCAGAGGGAGTCAAACATGCACATGTTCCTGGTGGAGGTTTACTCAGTAGCAGGCTGATGGGAATGATTGAGACCGAAGGCTTGGCTTATCATTGACCCTTACAGATAGCTGCGCAGAGCCACTGAACAACGCTACCACTCCAGTCTGTTAGCATTCCCCCCTTACTTTGCACAGGTGTCAGAGTGCAAGGCAGGGGAGATCTGAGCCCCAGCACCTTTGATGAGAAAACTCCTTGGCTATGTCTACATTAGCCAAACTCAGTTTGGACTTCTTAGTCCAAACTAAGAAGTTCGAGTTTAGCTTGAACTAACCTCAGGTTAGTTAGAACTAACCGGGAACTTTTTAGTTCGATCTAACCATGCGTCCTAGCTCAAACTAACACTTAGTTCAAACTAGAACACAAGGTTAGTCAAACTAATGGCTTAGTTTGAACTTCTTAAGTTCAAAGTAAGCCTTAGTTCGGATCTTGCCCACACCTAGTTCAAACTAAAGCTCGAACAAAGCGTGGACATCCAAATGAACCTCAGTACTAACTAGTTCAACTCAGGCATTCCCTAGCTGGAACTAAGAAATTTCTTAGTTCAAACCAAGGAATGCCTAGTGTAGCCAAGGGCTAAATTAGTCCGAACTAAGCCTTCTCAAGTCCAGACTAATTTGCCAGTGTAGACATAGCCTAAGCATCTCAGAGCTTATGGCTGGTGCCAAGATGCAGTTCTTAGCCCTGCTCTTGCCACAGGAATCTATGTGGATGGTAAGATCCAGTCACTCAGCTCCAGTTGCAGAATAGGAACATTAAACCAATTTAAGCCTTCTAACACTAATGACAGAATCATAGAAGATTAGAGTTGGAAGGGACTGCAGGGGATCATCCAGTCCAACCCCCCCGTTCAAAGCAGGACCAACCCCAATTAAACCACCTCAGCCATGGCTTTGTCCAGTCAGGCCTTGAAAACCTCTGAAGATGAAGATACCTTCCTAGGTAACCTATTCCAGTGCTTCCCCACCCTCCTAGTGAAAAAGTTTTTCCTACTATCCAACCTAGGCCTCCTCTACTGCAACTTGAGACCATGGCTCCTCATTCTGTTATCTGCCACCACTGAGAAACAGCCTAACTCCATCCTCCCTGGAAAGCTTTAAGGTAGCTGAAGACTGCTATCAAATCCCCCTTCATTCCTCTCTTCTGAAGACTAGTCATAGGTTGATCATTCAAGCACTGGCTAGATCCCAGAAGGCTGGGAAACTCCTCTCAGCAAAACCTGCCAGGGCTCCAGTGATCCTGATAGGCTCACTCATGCCCCTGCTGATACCAGTGGCAAAATTCCCATTCACTGAGATGGCTCAGGCCCAGCACTGGGACTCTTGTTTGCCTTATGGCACCGTATTATCATGCACGGCTGGACATTACCTGGTGTTGACGGGGGTGAAAGGGTTGTAGAAGTCCCGAGCTACTCGGTTTCCGTACCACGATGTGGCCACCAAGACAGCAAAACCTGCCAGTGAATTCAGACAATTAAATGACTGGTTAGTGAAGAAAGAAGACTCCAAAGAGGTGACAGCAAAGATTATTACAATGAGGAAGTGGAATTCAGAGAGATGCTGAGCACTAAAAACCTGAGGTCAAATTGTGGCTTGAAGCCACAAGTGCAGCACTGGGTGGGAGACATGGGAGAGGAGCAGGCGTCATGGAGGTTCTCTGGCTTATTCAAGGACCCCAAAGGAGCAGAATCTCGGACAGCCTTTTATTGGCAGTGTGTGTTTCCTCCCGTGTTAACTCAGCTCTGCTGGCTAGCATGTAAGAGATGGTGCCACCTTTGGAGACCCACCATCCTTTAACTGGGGATAGCTGCGATCTGCTCCCATTGGTGGCAAAAACTGCATCTCGGCTCTCTTGGAGCTTTCCAGCCTGTGACACAGCATGCCGGGAATCAAACTCACTTCACCCATGCAGTCGTATCATGAAATTAGAGAACAGGGTCAGCCCAACTTGTTAGTGTAATCCTTTGAACAATGGCAATTTTGGAGAAGGCAAGGCAAATGAAAGACTGGCCCTTGGACAGGAAATGTGCGTCTGCAGTTTCCAAGGGACTAATAAGTGAACGTAACAATTAGTTCAAGATGTTCCAACACAATGTACAGGTAAAAGCAAGTTACACCCTCCACTGGCCCCAAATACCTGATTCCAGTTGATAAATTGGCATCTATATGTGCGTTTGGTCTTAGAGATATTACCAACCTGCAACGAGGAAGATGATGCCACCAAAGACGGCCATCCTCATCTTCTTCACCTCGTCATCCTCCATGCATTTCATGCATTTCATGCCAGTCACAGCAACAAATATGGCAATGAGTCCCAAGAGTATGCCAGCCACCATCAGTGCCCGGGTAGCCTGGAGGCTGCCTGCAAGGACATTGAGTTGGGTTACAGAGATCATGAGGTGATCAGAGCATCAAAAAGAATTCAAGGCACAGGTTGAACCAGAAGTTATTGGGCTCAATGGAGAGGTAACATCGGGAATAGTTCTATGGACTATGTCAGCGGTTCTCAACCTTTTGCTGGTCGTGACACATTTGGTGGTGTACTGCGACCCTATGAGACACACCAGCCCATCTCCTCCAGGCTGAATCTAGCCATTTCCCCAGCTTTCCACAACAACTGCCTCTCAATCAATGACAATTAACAGTGCTCAGCTCTATGCAGCAGCTGATCATCAACAACTTTTGTTCCTTATCATTTTTAATTCCAACTAAAACGAATAAATATGCTAGCTATCCAAAGAATGGTACTCAGTTTTAGGTGCCAATTTGGCAAAGCCTCGAAGTTAAACATGTGACTAGTTTCCCAGTGATCAGTGGAAACTAGTTAGCAGTTCAGCACTTTTGAAAAATCAGACTGCTGATTTAGGTGTCGCAGGAGTTGTCATGTGCACTAAGGCACTGATGGGGGTATATGAATTCTAATATGCACCAAAACGCAGGGCACCAGCTGGCCTATGCAGACACACTGGTGAGCATGTTAATCCTATACTGTAGCTTTTCTTAGGCTCCAAAGTTGTCAAAATGCCCTTTTAATTACAGCTGGTCTGAAAAAAGTTTGGTTTCATGTAAACAGTTTAGAGTTTTCACTGTCTGAACAAAATCAAAATTTCTTCTCAAAACAGCATTGATTTTACATTTTGTTTAGGAAAAACTTGACATCTTGACCTTTTTTGGAAAGACAGGTTTAGATATTTCATTCAGAAGTTTATTTTAGTTTATGTTTAAGAAAAGGATCAATAGTGAGTTTTTCTAAATTAAAAAGTCTTGGTTGATCCAAAACCATTTTCCCCCCAGAATTGTATTTTATGAAAAATCTTGAAATTTTGGCTTTTCATGGCAATTCACAATGAAAAGAATTCAAATCTCAACATTTTTTGCAGGATGAAAACTCCATTTTACAACCAATTCGATTACAATGCAATGTCTCTGCCCTACAGAAATCAAGAAAATGCTGTTGCTGAAACACTGGATAATGCCTGCCTTATAGGAAGAAAGTCACATTGACCTGGGCTCTTGTTAATACAGGATGAACTAATTTTTAACAATTGGGTTATACTGTGCATTTTAATAACCTCTGATTACACATATCTATGTACACACCCCCCATCTCATCTCCTGATTCTTCACCATGAGAGTTAATAACTGCTGGTTCACATCCTATGTCTCCGTACCTACTCTGCTGTCCCTCTAGTCCTGTGCCACCAAAACTGAGTGTAAAGGATGTTCTGTGAATCTGTTTCATGCAATTTACTTTTGTATTAGTGATTTTCACTTTGTGAATGTGGTTACTGTGCTGGTAGCTAGATTTTCTTAAAATGAAAATAAGAATCATTAAAATCATCAAAAGAAAAAGCCTGTTTACTGGGAGGGATAAAGTAGATTGTGAATTAAGTCCTGTATGATTCAGAAAGCAGACAACGCAAGTCTGGGGATCTGAAGTGGTACATTTTTATCTAGTCAGTCCATTTATAGTCGCTGTGTAGACAACAGCTGAATTGTTTCCCATATGATGTAATAATGCAAGTATTGCAGGAATCTCTGTAAAACATCTTTCAAAATGCAAAGGCACCTGGCTCCTTCTACAACCAAGCATCTAAGATCTGGGTCTATCTATCAGGTAGGCTTTGATCTGCATTCACAAGCATGGCATCTCAGCTGCTTAACTAAGAAAAATGGTTTCAAAAACACAATGCCATTGCTGTTAAAGTTGAAGGTAACACCAAAAATTGGTAGAGTGGTAAACAATGAAAGGGACAGGTCACTTGTACAGACCTATCTGGATCACTTGCTAAGGGGGTTCACATGAACAAGATGCATGTTAATACAGCAAAATGCAAGGTCTAGGAACAAAGAATATGGGTCACACAGTATGGAGGATCTAACCATGACATGGAGAAGACCGTAAGGGCAGAATGAATATGGGCTCCCAGTGTGATTCTGTGCAAAGATGCCAAACAAGACTCTTCGATAAATACCAGGGAATCATCAAGTGGGAGCAGGGACAAGATATTGCTTCTGTATTCAGCCTTCATAGGACATTACTGGAAAACCGTGTCCAATCCTGATGGCTATGCTCATAAAAGGATGATGAAAAATTGTAAAAGGCTCTGAAAAGAGGAACAAGAATGGGCTGAGATTGGGAAAACTGCCTAACTGTTTGATGTCCAAAGTGCAATGTATTTGGCTTATCCAAGAGAAGGATAAGAGGTGACTTGAACATGGTTTACAAGTGCTTAAATGCACAAGAGATTTCTGCAAGTGGATGGCTCCAGGCATAATGAGATGTAATGTTTAGCAGCTGAATAAAAGCCACCCCCAGTGCTGAGACATTTTAGAGAGGAGCAGAATAAGGCTGCCTACATAACCCCCTGGTCAGTGAGTGATGCATTCACTCCTGGGCCGGACCCACAGAGGTTGTGAGTCTTTTACACTCCCAGCTACAGAGCCTGGCTGTTCATCTCTGTAGAGACTCGGGCTGTTAGGTCTCTGACTCAGCTTATGGCAGGGGTCTCAAACTCAAATCGCCATGAGAGTTGCATGAGGACTAGGACATTAGCCTGAGGGCTGCACCACTGAAACCTTTTCATACAATGATATTGCAAATATCAGTAATAACAGTGTCATTGCAGGCCACAGGAAATAGCTTTAGGAGCCACATGTGGCCTATGGGCCACATGTTTGAGACCCCTGGCTTATGGCATAGGCCAAAATGTCAGCAAACCCACATCTATTCTGTGTAGGTTCTTAAACCATGCTCTGCACTACACTGTAACATCCAAATACTCCTTTGCTTCATGGGGCTCTTTTCTGGCCCATTATTGGCCGTATAGGGCAAACATCTGAATCTGGCTGATGATATTTTCCACCGTGAAGCCCTTAGTCCAGCGATTTTCAAACTTTTTTCTTGGGGCCCAGCTGAAAAAAATCATTTATGCTTGCGACCCAACAATTCCACCTTTGAGCAATTCATTCCCAACTTCTGGCAGCAGCAGCAGCAGGGGGTGCCTGAGGATCTGTGACCCAGTACTGTGTCCTGACCCTAAGTTTGGAAACCACTGCCTTAGTTTGTACTTGCCGCAGCTAAAGACACACAGGGAGCAGATCTACTGAGGAATAAGGTGCTATTTTGACTGGGTTTATTTTCTGAATCCAGCAGCCTTTAAACATCATTGCACTGATCTCTTTCCCCTGCCTTTGGGGACTTTCCTTCCCTTTGTTTTTCTGGAGTCTGAAGATTCCTTCTTTAAAAGGCAGGCTGGCCCTGCCCTAAATAGCTGATCAGCAACATTGACTTGTTGCCTGAGGACAGATAGGCACCAATATTTTAAAGCAAGTCAGGACCAGCCTCCATGCAAATGTTCACCTTCCTAATTCTATGCAGTGAAAAAACAAACTTCAGATCAGTTCCAGAACATGGACATGCCCTGTCCAAGAAAAAAAACACTTAACTCCCTTGGGGGATTTCCACTTTCAGAGCGGTGGGGTTTCACTGGTTTTTATTTCCCTTAAAAGGGAAAATGCCTAGCAAAGCAACACAGGTGTTTGTCACTGAAAAAAACAACAAGCAGTCGTGTGGCACTTTAAGACGAACAGATTTATTTTTTGCATGAGCTTTCGTGGGAGAAGATCCCACTTCCTCAGATGCTTCTCTTCTCCCACGAAAGCTCATGCAAAAAATAAATCTGTTCGTCTTAAAGTGCCACACAACTGCTTGTTGTTTTTTTACTGGACTAGACTAACACGGCTATCCCTTTGGAATCTGACAAGTTTGTCACTGAGTTTCTATTGCATCAACCTTGGTCACTCACAGCCTCCAAGCTAAGGACTGAGTACCCTCTCACACCCAGCAGTGTAAATCCAGCATAACTCCAAGAATGACGTCAGTGGAGTTTCATGGTGTACAGTAAGTGAGATCAGAATCAGGCTTTAACCGTGGATTATTATACTATTAAACAAGCAGAAAAATTCATCATCAGCTTCAGTGATCAAACATAGGAAAGAATATTTTGTAACAACTGTTTCTATTGGTCACCTTCTTTTTTTATTGGTCAAGTTATTTTTTTAAAATTAATTTTTGGCCATGGAATATAGCTCAGAAAAGACTGGCTGACACAAAAATCAGCTTGCACTAGGACACTCAGTCTGCAACATGTATTGCATGCTAAATCTTGCAACATAGCAGCAGCTTTGCAACGGCCAAGAGCTGAGTACATAAACCGTGGTTGTCCTTCTGTGCGAGAAAAGGTTGTCTGTCAGATGTGCTTGGCCTGTGACCATATGTCACATACCATATGGCAGGTCTATTGTGCAAAATTTAGGTTCATTTGGATTTCAAAAGAGATGGCCCCAAAGGGAAAGATGTTTTGAAAGCGAGGATGGAGTTTTGCAAGAGGTTCCAGAGCTGCAGGACATAATCTAAATATTAGGCAACTAGGAGTCAAAGCCCAGTTACTTGACACAAGGGCTATTAAACAAAGGAAATAAGCTATATGGAAAGTTATTTGACAAAGGAGTTCAAATGACTTCAGAAGACACTCAAGGTAATTTTAGTACTAATCACATATACGTATAGCATTTACATCTGCAAACCTCTGCTCATTACCCTCCTGAGATCCCTGCCAGACTGGTCAACAAGGATCACCATCCAAATTTCACAGATGGTGAACCCAAGAAATCACAAGATTTTCCAAGGCCACCCAAGAAGTCAGTAACAGGTGCGCCCACTGCCTAGTAAGCAGGTTATTCCAGAACACACAACCCCAAGAGCCTCACAGAACAAGAAGATTAGAAGCATTTAATAAAGGTGGTGACTGCTAAAACTAAGCTCAGAATTGTTTGGCCCCAAAAGTTTTCTATTTGTCATCACTTACCTAGCAATAAAAAAGAAGCAGGGTGCTTTTACCTGATCTGTAAATAAAGACCCCATCTGATGATGACACTTACCCATGAATCTGACCACTCCACAGGAAACGCTCCTAGGAAGGGTCAGAGTTAAGGTTCATGTTGGAACCTTTAACATGGTTGACTTTTCAACATTTAGGGATTGTGAACTAAACTCTTGCTATTTCTTGACTTTTAGTATTTTTTTTTCTAAACAATGTTCACAATTCTCATTCCATCTTAATGAAGTGTGTATGTGTCTGACAAGGGAGAGAGAGAAGGAGGCTTAGGGTTTTTGTTCATTTGCCCAGGACTGTCAATACTGTGAGGATCTGATCTCTTCCGTCTATTCTCCCCAGATTCGATCCCTCCTGCTGAAGTGTCCCAGGGTTATTTTGTGATGTTCTGCCATCTGCCCGGGGACAGGGTTCCCTTCTATTTCGGTGGTCTCCAAAATGGTCAGCATCTTCACCATAAAGATAGATGTTCAAGTCATTGTTTGCAGTTCTTTCCCCGGAAAAAAATCTCAGGTACACATTTGGTTTGTTTCATTTTGTTCAACTGACTTCAAATGGTTAAAAGGTATGTTATCCATCTCCTTCTCCGCAAAACCTTCTAACCTCAGCTAAAGTTCAAAACTGAGTCCACATGGACTTCTAGTGGTGACCCTATCTAACAACACTGGATTGGCAAAGGACTTACTCATATGGGACTATTCGGAGCATAGTCTGTTCACACAGATTGCATCATTTGTGATTTAATGAAGTATATTGTACTTAAACTTCCCAAACGTTTAAAAAAAATCTGAAACTGCCTTGGCTATGGCAAAGGGCAACAATTTACAGCAATGTCTGATGTTGGAGGGAGTTAACAAGTTAGGTACCAGACAGATAAGTGGTAGCACCAGCCTTATTCAATATCTTTATGATCTGGAACAGGGAGTAGTATGTTATTTATGAAGTTTCCAGATGCTATCCATCTAGAAAAGGCTGCTAATGCTGGGAATGATGAAAAAGTGTCACCAAGAGAAGGAGAGAGGTTAGAAGCGTGGACAGAAAACAACAAAATGAGATTTCAGTTGGCAAAAAATTCACTGATTCATGTGGGAGGAGAATTCACATACAGGTACTCAGCAAGACAGAGTAACCGGGCCAGCAGGAATAGCTGAAATAATTGTCTGATAGTGATGCCAGCCACTTGCCATTTAAACCAGGGCTCTCAAACTCAAATCACAAGGGCCACATGACGATTAGTATGGTAGCCCAAGGGCTGCACCACTGAAACTTTTCCATACGATCGTGTCATTGTGGGCTGCAGGAGATAGCTTTAGGGGCCGCATGTGGCCCAGGGGATTTAAACCCTCCCCCAAACAGTCCTTGTGTTTATTTACCCTGCACTCTCTTGGGATCGTGCCTTTTGCAAAGTACAGTGACAATGGTTAATTACCACACACGTGTGGAGCTACCATTGATGTCAACGGGAGATGCTGAAGCGATTATCTTAGAATCACTTTTGTCTTTCTGAATCAGTCTAGGGTTCTGAATGCTCAAATGACAAACGTGCCCATTGCCCAGTGTAATCCAGGTGACGGTTCAATACAGGTTTATCCACATCTGCATATAAGTAAGGGTTAGAGAACAGAGGCCAACAACTGTCCATGATGATTGCTCTTTTAGGACAAATGTTCTGTTGTCTAAAGAAATAAGGGAATGTTTCTCCCTCCCTTGCTCCAGCAAATAATTCCATTACAGTCAATGGGGGCTGCCAGCACTCAGAACCTGAGAAAAACAGGCCATTTTTATTTAAGAGCTTAACTAAGGATTTCAGAGGCTAACCTTAGATACCCCTGTTTGAAACCATTGACCTTACCCACCTGTCCGCCAAGAACTGGACTGACCGAACAACTGCATTGGTCTGTGGCCCCCAGTATCCACTATTTACGCAAAGGTGAAGCCTTCTTATTGCCGTTTAGCAACAATGGAGTAACTCTGCAAACATTTCCGAGAGAGGGGTGGTAGTACATATATGCAGGACGGAGTCTTAAGACTGCTGCTGGAAATGTTTATCTTTAAAATACAGGAACTTTATATGACAAGTTCTTCTTCGAAGCATCTGAGGAAGTGGGATTTTCTCCCGTGAAAGCTCATGCAAAAAATAAATCTGCTAGTCTTAAAGTGCCACACAAGTTCCAAGGAGGCAGCCTTGTTAGTCTAGTTCAGTAAAACAAGCAAGGAGCCCTGTGGCACTTTTAAAGACTAACATATTTCTTTATCACATAAGCTCTCCTGGGAGAAAATCCCACTTTCTTAAAGGAGTACTCACTGAATTTAAAATGTGAAAAGCAACATCCTTCATCAAATATGCTAACTCTCCTTTGTGATATCTGATTTTGTTCATTGTAGTAAATTCGGACCTATGAAGGGTATATGCATAGTTTCATCAGAGACCTAAATGAGATTTTTCCCTGGCTATCAGCGTGTGGCACAGAACTAATCCTACAAAGTTTATAAAATCATAGAAACTGAAAGGAACCATGACAGGTCATCGAGCTCAGTTCCCTGCACTCATGGCAGAACCAAGTACCCCCATTAAACCATCCCTGACAGGGATGGTTTGTATGATATCAGAAAGGTTTTACTGAAGGAAGCATGGGATTTCTTTTACATTTTCACATTTCAGCATGTATTTTGTTTATGCTGTTTGTTACATAAAAAAATATGTGAGGAAGCTTGCTTAAGTTTATAGATGCTATTTTTATAACTGCTGCACTTTTCAAGCAAACTTCCTTTAGTAGCACCATGCACTCAGGTGTGCATATATATTTTACTGGCTCCCTATCCAAGCAGATCCAGTCCCTGATGGGTTGCTGATCAGCTAATGTGTCTGTTTGCATAGAATCACAGATGATTAGTGCTGGGACCTCAGGAGGTATCTAGTCCAAATGTCCTGCTGAAAGCTGGACCAACCCCAACTAAAGCATCCCAGCCAGGGCTTTGTTGAAGTCGGGCCTTAAACACCTTTAAGGATGGAAGTCTGCATATTTTTAGCTAGAATATTTTTCTTGCAATAATTGGAAATTTCCCTGCTACCAGGCCTGCCAGGCGTAAGCAGCCAAAGGATGGCGCAGCAGGGGTGAAACCCTATTCCAGTGAAGCCATAACCAACCATGACTCACAACAACCCATGAAGTGTGGGAAACATGTTACTCAAGCTGCTCAAAACAGCTCAGTCAACAGCATCCACTTCCTACTGGGCTTCTACACAAGTCACAGATACCCACAGTGCCAAACCTTTGAGAATGAGTCACTCAACAACCTGTTGTTAATAGGACCAATGCCATGGCTGCTAATGAACCTTCTTCTTTCCTTTTATAATTGCCTTTCATGGGATCCTTGGGGAAATAAAATCCCTGTGGGGCTAGCTTTAAGGGTAGACCAAAGCTGACAAAATTAGCCGGGGGGTGGGGAGGGATTTATCTTATGCTGAATAAACATGCCACAAACCAGTAAGAATGATTCACCCAGGTAAAAGTGGTGGGTGTTGAACTTCAGTGAAAGGAGTCTTTGATAAAGGTGCCAGATAGGCAACTCTGATTCATTCCATCTCAGATCATACAAACTGTTGGGGGCAGCAGTGGGTACTTTGCCCGTGCTGCTCCACAGGACACAGAGGTTTATTACAAGAGAGTGTGGGTGAGGTTTTGTGATCTGCATTGTACACGAGGTTGTATTAGATGATCTTATTGGTCCCTTCTGACCTTAGACTCTATAAGTAACCTGACAAATCCAGTCTGGAGGCTACCACCTATTTAAGACAGGAGTGGACAAAATTGGCTCACAGCTAGGTGCCAGGAATTCTACTTTTGGTCTCCAGAAGGCACTCATCCATTACATTTCTGCAGTGGAGCTAGGGGACAGGCTACTAAAACTTGTTGCGATGGTGACCAGAAACAAAGATTTGTTAAGGCATAGTTTAAGAGAAACTTAAATAGCCAGAGTACATATAGATTTGGACTTCCTTGCTGAAACAAAAGGAATGGTTAATGATGATTATTTTTGAATGGGCACACTTTATCTTAGCTGAGAGGCAATGTGATGTAGATGCCTGTCCGCTAGCAACCACCGCAGATCGCCAAATGAAGAGATGTTCAACAGCGAGGTCTGCTCACACTGACCTGGGTCAGAATGGAGCGACTGAGCCAGAAACAAAAGACTACATAAGCCTATTTCTCGTCCCTGGAGGTAGCTGCTCTTCCAGCCCCTGAAAAGGCCATTCTTAAATGCAACATTGTGCTATTAAAGGATGTCCAGAAAAGGGTAGAGGACTCACTGGTAATAGAAATGTGGAGGCAACAATTCCACAAGAGGTGCTCAATACAAACAGAGACAAGCACAGCAATCAGTGTGTGCTGCTTTATCCTGTGAGTGCCCTGAGACAGGCAAGGTCAGACTTGGTTCTGACATGAGTCAGTGAAAGCATCAGACAAAGACCACCTCCTCAAACAGTCCATCCTGGATGCCCCTTTTTAAGGTCAAACTCTCCACAGGCTGGTGGAGATTCAGGAAAGCCATTTCCCCCAGAAAACCTGCAAAGTGCTCCCCATTAGCAGAGCATGTAACCTTTACACTCAAGAGGAGGCGGGGAGGCGGGGACGACTGTCTGGCCAACACATTGTGATGGAGATTTCATTGCCTGCTGTAGCAAAAGTGCCGGCTATAGGCAGGCCCAGTGATGCTCTTTCTTACTTTCGGTCTCCCCAGAGCACTGTGAAAACATGGACCAGTGCCCACAAGCACCGCCTGATCCCATTTTTGGGGGTTTGGAAAGGGGGGGGGGATGAAACACATGCTTATTCCAGATCTAAAGATAGCAGAGAGGCAAGTGACCTCGCTACCTCGTATGTGAGGGCTAGAGTTGGAGTTAGAGTTACTAGCCCTGTGGTTCCCCCGGACACACATTGTGGTGAAACAGTTGTGACTTGAAGGTGAAAACTCCCCCCTTCCCCCTGCCCGCATCTAGGTGCCGACGGAGAGGATTCAGGACACAAGTGACACACTGTTGGCCCCAGCCAGCATCTGAGACCTTTGTTTTCTGGGGCGGGGTGGGGAGGCACTGTGGTGAATCCACCCCGCTTCAGAGATTAAGCTGCCGCCTAGTCTCCACTTGCCTGAAGCACATTGCCCTTCCCAGCAGCAACACCCGGTTCAGTGATGAATGGCTCGGTCTGACACAGTCCCAACGGGAGCCCTGCTTTGAGTGTGGGAGCATGCAGGTGGGGCTGGGAACTGGCAGGTGATGGATGGTACCACGTGTCTCTCTTCATTGGCACGCGCGGCTGATTCTCCCAACTCTTACCCCAGTGCAGAGCTGGGCTCGCTCCGCTGAAGGCAATGCAGCTACTTGAGAATAAAAGCACTGAAGGCAAGGAAACCTCAGTCCCTTGGCTTCTACAGTGACTTCTCTGCAGCAGATGAGCACTTCCTATCTCAATGACTACTCCACATGGTGACCCACATGGAGTATGGGTTGGAACAGCTCAGGGGCTGCCTGGTTATGTTCAAAACACCCCTCCTCATTGCCTCGCTTCTCTTCAGCCAAAAGCTTGCCTGTCTAACTCCGCAGGAGGGCAGAAATGGAGAAAATGGCCTCTTCTCCAGCATAGAGTGCACACACAGGGTCCAGGACGCATTACAGTTGCCAGGACCTTAGGGCTTGATCCTGCTATCCTCCAATGATTTTTAAACTACAGAGGAATCCCTAGGAGTTTTCTGCAGCAATGCCTGAAGGGCTTCCCTTTATCAAGAGATCAAAGAACACCAAAGGCTCAGCCCTAGTCTCCGGCACAGCGTCCCAGCACCCGCACATCACAGGACCTTCTTTTCACTGGTTAGTTAAAACTACATGGGGCCAGAGGCTGAGGTCCTTCAATGGGCAACATCAAAGCTAACTCTTTGAGGGAAATCTAATCTAAGATCCCCAAATGTCTCTAGCATGTCCTGCCCCCAGGGAGCTAAAGATAAAGGGTCTGAGGCCTCATCTCTACACAAAACCAAACCCAAAGGGGTATGAAAACAGACTTCAGTGAAGATTTATTTGTAGCCCTGCCCTGATTCTCCTCTGCCCCATGCCTAGCAAAGCCATTTAGACCTGGACTAGTGCATTGCACCCGCTCTGCGCATCAGACTGACAGCAGCTTATGCACAGAGTGGATACCCTGCGGGGGTCTCAGGCTGCTCGCGGCAGGGGAAAGTCGAGTGCCCAACTTTAGATGAACACCAGCAACTAGGGTGGGTCTTTAGGAGGCTGAATGTCCAGAGGTAACGCCCAGGGTGCGAGGTGGTGGCAGACTGATTCCCATAAACCCTGAATAACACGTTTAACAATCCCTGCACATAGTCTCAGTGGCTTCCTTTCTGGAACAGAGGATGACCGAGATGACAAGCTGGCACTGTCATTACAGTATTTTATTGGGTTAATTACAGAGGGAAGGGAATTAAGGAGCAGTACAGGGCCTGATCCAAAGCCAAATGAAGGCAATGGGAGAACTTCCATGGGCGTGGGGTAAAGAAGTTGCTGTAGCTGTGTTGGACGTAGCGTAGGTGAGACACAAGACAGGCGAGGCAATCTCTTTTATTGGACCAACTTTTGCTAGTGCAGTTGATCCAGTTAAAGGTATTGCATCACTCATCTTGTCTCTCACGATACATGAGGCCATGGGGCTAGTTCTTGGGAACTGATTTTTCCTTCTTGAGGTTTTAAAGTGAGCAACATCCCGCAATCAAGGCCACTGCAAATCCTGGCCTACAAGCCTTTACATTACGCTTTTGGCTCTCTGCAAGGGCAGGGGCTAACTGAATGCAACGGCTTTGCCTTTTTTAGGGAAGAAGGTTTGTTCTCAACTAGCGTTTGCCAGTGACAGCAGAGCATGCAGGCGATCCAGCCAGCTCCATGAACAATAGCAGCAGGGTGACCAGAGAGCAAGGGAGAAAAACAGGAATAGAAGTGGGGGCAACAGGCAGCTGTATAAGAAAAGGTGCCAAACATCAGGACCACCCCTATAAAATCAGGAGGTCTGCGGAGCCTAACCTAGACCAACTATTCAGGGCTCGAAGCTGAGTTCAACGGGGCTAGCTAGATCAAAGCTTTGGGGGCAGCCACAGGACTGAGGGCAGTGCAGCAGACCAGTCGTCCCTGCTGGTCTTGACTCTATTCAAGCTCGCTCAGTTAAGTGTGTACGTGCCACAGCCACACCTGACTCGCCTCAGGGAACAACTTATCTGAGCCCATCAGGGTAAATCCTAGGCTCTTTAAGCCCTGGTCTACGGTTTTCAGCAGCTTCCATATCTCTCTTGACTTTCTAATGCCTATTTACCATGGCATCTCCATTGTGCTGAGTTCATGGGAAATGGCCTCCCTTCTTCCACCCAGTGCTATCTTTACAGAGGGGATTTACCAGATCCGGATCAATTAGTGGGCTTCACTGAGAGCTCAATTGTTCTGGAAAGCTCAAACTGTTGCTGCCACCAGTATAGACTTACCTTCAGGCTTTGACTTTTCCTGAAAATTACAAAATGCCCTGATCTTCATTAGGATTTTACCTCATTTTAGCTAACTGGGGTTAAGAGCTCACTCTTGAAGGAGCACCCAAGGGGGCTACTCATGAGGCTACCCATAGGCGCTACTCCCTCTAAGCTGTGCACGTGTGCATGTGTAGATCGTGAAACCCGTGCACACAACAAAATAAAGCATGCACAAAAAAATCCAACCGCGGTTATATTAGTGCACACAAAGAAATTTTTTGCGCAACAAAGAAATTTTTTGCACAAACAGCCTACAAAAAATTAGAGAGAACATTGCTCATGGGTGTAAAATTACACACTTATGTACATGCAAGGCACTGAAAACAGCCGTTTGAAGTGGAAATCCATAAACTTCATGAAACAACTCTCACTTAGGTATATGTTTCGCAGGATCAGGGTTGTAGTAATTGGGAATGGCTGACAGGATAAAATCACTTAATGATTAAACACATTTGTTACTCTTTAACAATGCCATAGGACTCCTTGTTTGTTTTGAAGATGACCTGTTCTGTTCATTCCCTCTGAAACACCTGGCATTGGTCAATGTCTGAAAACAGGATACTGGGCTAGACCGACCATGGGTCTGACCCAGTCTGGCCGTTCTGATGTAATTAAGTGTCAAAAGGAATAGGTGTTCGTACATAGGGAGGAGATCTAAGTGGAATAATTTTTAAGCGCCAGTGGTGTGTTTGGTGCTGTAGGGCCAAATAAAAGTTCTTCTTATACAGTCACAGGAGCTGGCCCCAAAAGAATGTTCTCTGAGCAAACAATGATAATCACGCCTAATCAGTGACTTGGCTTCACGGTAGTTTCTGTAGCTGATGTGAGTTGTGGACAGATTACTGCATTTTGCATAGAGAGGGAAACTTTGGACAGTGTCCTCTTTTGGATTATATACACAAAGACCCATTTACTTGCAGATAATGACAGGCTGATTAGAACAGAAATATTAGGATGAGGCCAGTGCATTCCACCCCTCCTTCCAGACAAACCTCTCACCACACTCAGGCCTTAAGGAGGTGGGCCTTTTACACTAAAAATTTAGATCACTCAGGGGTCTGAAAAACCCACACCCCTGAGGGTTGTAGCTTGGCTAACCTACATCCTGATCTGGGTGCAGCTCAGAGGGACAGAGTACCAAACAGTGAAAGAAAAGCCCTTTCCTTTGCTGCGCATTAAAAATGAGGTCATTATAGCTATATCTGTCAGGGTGTGAAAAACCACACCCTGACTAACAAAGCTGTGCTGACCTAACTTTCAGTGAAGACGCAGCTATGTCACTAGAGGAAGGGAGTTGGACTCATTTGGGAAGCCTCTATGAACAGAAAAACCCGCTCCATTAGTGTAGACTGCAGAAGGACGATGGTGCTGTAACTCTGGGTCTGTAGCCTTGACAGCTTAGAAAAGCCTTTGCTTAGGGGAAACTTTTCCCCGAGTCAAATGGCCCAGAGGTCAGACTATGTTTCATCCAGCACGCCCGGGTCCACACTTAAAATGTAGACTGATCTAGCAGCAGCACTAAGAGGAGTGAAAAATTCACACTCCTGAACGCTGTGGCGTTGCAGACCAAGATCCAGCGTAGAGGCTGCCCTGAGAGCCGACGGTGCTCAGTGTTTCCCAGGAGGTGCTCAGCACCCTGCAGGCTCAGGCCCCATGGGAGCAGTAAGAACAGACAGTGGGATGTGGCCCCCAATGAAGAGACCATTCCCAGGAGCTTGCACCCCTTTCCGTCTGTTTACCGAGAGACATTTTTCCCCGGCAGAGAACGTTCTGTTAGCTGCAGAGTCACACTGGGATTTCCAGAGACCCTGCTGTAAATCCAGAGTGATGGGCCTGCTCCCGATTCACACCTCATAGTCTCTAAGGTCAGAAGGGACCAATATGATCAGCTAGTCTGACCTCCCACACACTGCAGGCCACAAAACCTCACCCACCCACTCCTACAATGAACCTCAAACCCATAACTGAGCTATTAAAGTCCTCAAATCATGATTTAAAGACTTTAATACAGAGAATCAACCAGCAAGTGAGCCATGCCCAATGCTACAGAGGAAGGCAAAAAACTCCAGCACCCAAGCCAATCTGCCCTGGGGGAAAATTCCTTCCCGACCCCAAATATGGCCATCAGTTAAACCCTAAGCATGAGGGCAAGTCCACAGCAGCCAGTCAAGAAGACCTTCTCTGTAATAACTCAGAACCCACGCGATCCAATGCCCCTTCCCAGGTCACTATCATACCCATCACCTCTACAGCATTTTCTGCCTTTGGCTTGTCTTCTAGCCGGCTAGCCCAGCTGCTTAGGGAGCTGATCGCATTCAGAGCTGTCTGGGGTTTCTAAAGGTCCTTTTCCCAGACTGCTATGAACAGGCCACTCTCTGAGCAAAGAACACAATAAACAGCAGAAAAACTTGGGCAGATTCCTCCTGAGCTACAAATTCCTTCCTCCCCTGGCTTGGCACTAATTCCAGCTTGCTGAGTTTTTCTGGACTTTCCCCATGAAGCAGTTGTTTCCCAACCTGCTGATCTCCCTGGTCTTGGCATGTTCCATACACTCCCCTCCCCCCCTTCATTAAATTTTGCTTTCCCGCCCCCAATTTCTGACTCCTTGTGTGAGCCCTGGCCACAGACAGGCCCAGTCCCACCAGCACTCTCTGCCCACAGTAGGCTCACAGTCGCAATAGCAAGGTGTCCTGTAGCGTTGCAGAACTGGGCCGTCTTGCTCATCAGAAGCAGCCCAAGCTGGGATTACTCATAAGAGCAAGGTAGTGTTTCCCAACCAGCGTGGCACAGCAAACAAGTGTGCCGTCAGGCCGGAGCAGGTGTGCCTCAGAAATTTTTGGAAAAACTAGCTGAAGACTTCTGGGTTGGCTCATGGACAATGATGAGTTCATTTGGAAACTAAAAGGTGGTGTGCCCCAGAATAATCAAAGGGATGGAGGTGTGCCACAGCCAAGAAAAGGCTGGGAACCACTGGAGCAGGGAATCAGCAATTCTGCACTGTTTAGAGATTAATAGCAGATACCTCCTGCTGCTAGGAACAAAACCAGTTTTTGTTTCTTGTACAAACTGATCCTCAGGCAGAGACAGCTAACCCAAAATAGGAAAATTAAAAGGCATCTAGGCAAAGGAAGGGAATCCCAGTGGTGGAAGCTCCCTTCCTTTCCCTCTGCCCAAAGCCCATTCCCTAAGGCAGGCTAAGGTGGGTGGTATATTGAAAAACGAACCTTCATATGGGAGCGCCAGGCAGTTTATACCCAAAACCCTCCAAACCAAACGGGAAAACCTCCTTAGACTAGAAAAACTTTCTCCTGCAGCCCAGACCTCCCCGTAGGAGCCCTGAAGTGTGGCGTGAGAAGAGACGGCTCCGCAGAGAAACACAAAGCACCTGACCAGGTGGGATTTTCTCCCACGAAAGCGCTTGCGATAAATAAATGTGTTAGTCTTTAAGTGCCACAGGACTCCTGGCTTCTTTTGCTGGGCTAGGCAGCCCGGGCGGCCCCTTTGGAAAGCGGGGCGCGTGCCCCACCCGAATCCACCTGTCCGCAGCCGTGCAAACAAAGCACCAACCCCGGGGCGCCCCTTGCACCCCGCCAGCCCCAGCTACTCACCCTCCAGCTTGAGCAGGGAGTCGTACACCTTGCACTGCATCTGCCCCGTGCTTTGCATGACACAGGACATCCAGAGCCCCTCGTAGATGGCCTGAGCCGTCACGATGTTGTCCCCGGCGTAGGAGGACATCTTCCACTGGGGCAGGGCTGCGCTGATGATGATGCCGAGCCAGCCGACGAAAGCCAGCACGAAGCCCAGCAGCTGCAAACCTCCACTGGCCATGTCTGCCTCCTGCTCCCTCGCCAGGCAGTGGGGCTGCCCTGGGGCCGCCTGCGGCTGGGAGTCCTGCCCGCGGCTCCGTTATAATCCGGGAGCAAGAGGCGCCGGGGCTGAGGCTGCAGCTCCCGGGGACCGGGAATGAAGCGGCGGCCGCCTCTGAGCCCGATTTAAGGCAGCGGCTCCGCGGCGCCCCCTGGTGGTTTCACCCGCCCCGGCTGCCGGCAGCCGCTGGGAGGGTGCGGGCGCGGGCGCGCCCCTTTCCCGCAGCCCGAGCAGCTCCTGGCTGAGCCTGAAGACTGATTTCAGGGGGACACACCTCCTTTGCTCCCCTCTTACACCAGCTCGGCTGATGGGCAGTCATCCCAGGGCTGTGAGGCACAGGGTGCCCAGCAGGGGTGTTTGCTGTGGTTTTGGGACAGGGCAAGAGCAGCAACTGAGAGGATGAGGAAGGCTGCTCAAAGCAAGAGTAGCTGAGTAATCACAGTGATACTGGCTGTGGCTCCTTCCATCTAAGGCAGGGGTCTGGAACGGGCCGGCTGCGGCCCCTAAAGCTGTTTCCTGCAGCCAGCAATGACGCCATCGTTGCCAATGTTTGCAATGTCGTTGTATGAAGAGGTTTCAGTGGTGTGGCCCTCAGGCTAACGTACTAATCCTCATGTGGCCCTCATGGTGATTTGAGTTTGAGACCCCTGATCTAAGGATCTCCAAGGGCTTTGCAATCAATTCACTCACACACGTGCACATCCCCCCACGCACACACGCTTTACACATCACACTGCATCTCTCAGCAGAGAAGCTCAGCCCTGACTATGGTTTACAATGCACACTGAAGTAACAGACTCTATTCAGGGCTCCCACCGACCCGCTCTGGGCCTGGGAGGTTGAGGCTGTGGCCAGGAACAGGGCACCATGGACTGGGCACCGAGGCCCTGGGCTGGGGTGGGGCTGGATGTTGAAGCTGCAGCTGGGCCTGTAAGTTCACCCATCTTTGAAGCATCTGACGAAGTGGGATTTTCTCCCACTAAAAATAAATCTGTTAGTCTTAAAGTGCCACACAATTCCTTGGTTTTTTTGCTGGACTAGACTAACACAGCTATCCCTTGGGAAATTGGCATTCCCTCCCATCCCTATCCCCACAAATTCCTCTCTGCCCCTCTTTGGGGGCTTGCCCCACAGTCTGGGGACCGCTGTTCCCTCTAAGCTGTGCGTGTGTGCATGTGTACACAGTTGTGAAACCTGCAAATACAACAAAATAAAGCATGCACCCAAAAAAATTCAGCAGTGCTGATATTAGTGCACACAAAGAAATATTTTACACACGCAAAGAATTTTTTTGCACACACAGCCTACAAAAAATTAGAGGGAATGTTGCTGGGGACCCCTGCTCTAGGTCCTAAGTATCTTGCTTCTCCTGGCCTAGGCAGTTCCTGTCAGAGCCGTAACACGGCGTTTTGCTGCCTGGGGCAGAACGTGCCCCTTCCCATTCATGGTGCTCAGAGCCAGCGCCGCAAAGCCACCCCTTTAATAGCACAGCTCTATTGAGCCGCTTCAGGCCGCCCAGGGCTGTGCCCTGTCGACCCGCATAGTTACAGCCCTGGTTCCTGTAATGTCTCTTGTATTCTCGTTTAGTTCAAACAAAGCTGACCTTCCATCTTTCTTCTACACTTGTTTCAGCCGGGCCTGCTTCCATATAGCCTGTACCTGGACCAGTCAACTTGTGTTTAAACCAGAACTGCCTCACCTTTCCTAGTCATTTATCTGGCGTTAGTGACCGCGCATTTACAAACTCAGGGTAAGAACCCACCTTTTCTCCCGGTGGAGATGCAGCTAGAGCAGCTAGTGAAAATGACCAGAAAGGCTGCAAATCAGAGCATGAACTGGTCACTTTCTCTTTTCTCCTCTGGTCCCAGTAACGCTTCACTTCATCACCATGAAGCCCACCTAGATGCAGGACCACCTTTTGTGTCCATAGCTCACCTTGGCCAACACAGGGCGGCCTCCAAAGGGACATTCACAATCTCCCGGCTGTAGGAAAGGCCAGAGCATGTGTCTAAAACAGTGCTTGCTCCTCTCTTGACCCTGACGCAGCCCCCCCAATCCCCAAGCAATGATGTAGAGAGGACCTAGAGGTGGGATACATTAGAAAACAATCTGGTATGAGAATAAAAATAAAGATACATCTGCAAAAAAGTCATCCAAACAGGCAAGCCAGCACCTATCGTTCACCAACACAAATGTGCTTCTAGTAAATCTTTGGATGCTAACTTTTCAACTCATGGTTTAATAAAGGATGTGTAGTCTCCAGAGCCTGCTTTCTGGCTAAAACTCCGCTGTTCTGCATGCTCTGAAATCTGTACCATGACTCGCATTGCCTCGTTCCAACGGGGTAGCCGTCCTAGTCTACTTCAGCAAAACAAAGGAGTCCTGTGGGGGGGTAGTGTGCCTAGTCCTGTGGCACTTTTAAAGACTAACAAATTTATTTATTGCATGAGCTTTCATGGGAGAAAAATCCCACCGTGCCAGACGCTTTGAAGATGAGAAACATTGCCCTGAAATTCCGTGGGCCTCTTGGGAGCACATGAGGCTTGTGGCCTGGAAAATTTTGTGGGAGCCATATAGCTCAAGGAAATAGCAGGCTTGCGTTAGCATGGGCAGTACTTTTCATCTAGTGGATCTCAGAAGCACCACAAAAGAGAAAAGGAATAGTTGTTTCTAGTGCCTCATAGGACAAAGAGGGTAAATGACTTGCAAAATGATCACTTAACAGCTCCAGATGGCCAATCCACCTGATCAGAATATGTCTCGGCTGTTGGCCCCAACAATGGGTTCTCAGCCTGGGTCAAACCACAGGGAACCCTGATTATTCTAAGAGTGTGAGGCTCCAAGTCGGAAAAAAATGTTTGTTCGGCCCAGGCTCATGGGAGTGTATTGGCAATTTTTCTGGTTGCAGCTGCCTTCATCCACCAGCAGCCAGACTGAGGTGGTGATCTGACAGTATCCAGTGTAACTCTGCAGCTCTGAGATAAACAAGAGATAAGAGCTGCTAAAGACGCTGTGGTGGTGGTTTGTCAGTGGTGCTGCTACATTCTGATGACTGCCAGGTTTTCACCTGGGCTCCTCAGAGATCTTTGGGGGAAAAAAAAGAAATTGGGATTACCTGGGTAGAATTGCACAATTACAGGGGGGATTCAGACGGCGGAAAAACAAGTGGGCAAAGATAAAGCAAGTCTGGCTTGGTAGGGAAAACCCCTGCCACTGTTGGTCCAAAAGTTCCTGTTATGAAGATAAGCAAATCACCTTTATGGTGTTGCTTAAGATACAGGACCCAGAATGAATTTGTTACTTCTGAAATAAAGTGCAAAGAAGCCAGAGACTTTGCACATATGCTCTATGGAGGTGGCAGAGGGGCTGCAGGGGGCCTCTCTGCCCTCCAGATTACAGGAGATTTGGCAGCTGGGGCAGGGCACAGTTATCCTGAAAGATGTTTGGGATGTGTAGACACATCACTTTACAGAGCCATTGGCCACTCGCTTCAATGGATAGGGGATGCTGCTGTTGCTCCTTGGCATGTTTTTTGTTTGTTATTAAATTAGAAATCCAGAAAGCATGGTTTATTGTCAGATTCCAGGAATAAAAAAAGACCTGCAACATCTTTGCTCCCCTTGAAGGGCTGGCAACCAGACAATAGGCCGCTACACCCAACAGGTCAGTGTTTTGTGGTGCTTCGCCATTCCAGGTCGTAGAAATCCTGCAGGAGGAAGCCTTCCCTGCCTGGTAGAGAGGTTCTCAATGCACGGTGTAAACACCCAGGCTTCTGTGAAGTGGGAAGGATTTGATCCTTGATGTTTGCACTGTTTCTGCACTCCATGGTGGCAGTGGAGTTTGGACGTCAGCTGTGCAGCTGCAGGCACTGTGCTAGGTCACCCTAGATCTCAGGCCCCAAATTCACCACTGGCACAATCCAGCACCAGTCTACTGACCATAGCAAAGTTATCACAGGCTGTGAATTGAGCTTGAAGAATGCAAGTGCCAAGGCTTCTTGTACAGGCTTCACTCATTTGGCTACCGGCCTGTGGAGAGAGGGCGTGCTTTGGAGCTTTGGCAGGGTTGTGGGGCCATTGTGGGTACGAAGAAATTGGACTTACAGAATCATAGAATATTAGGGCTGGAAGGAACCTCACGAGGTCATCTAGTCCAACACCCTGCTAAAAGCAGGGCCACTCCCACTGAAACATCCCAGCCAGGGTATTGTCTAACCGGGCCTTAAACATCTCCAAAGACAGAGATTGGCAACCCATTCCAATGCTTCACCACTCTCCTAGTGAGAAAGTGTTTCACATGAGTGCTGCCCTGGGAAAAGACCACTGTACATATCAAGAAACCAGGTCTCTCCAGGTTGTGAATGCAACTCACTTGCCTGGATTATCAGGGTGTATCTCATTTAATCATTTCCCTGCCACTGAGGCGCCTCAGGCACAAGCACACTTCCATCCTTCCTAATCTCTGCCTGTGACCTGTAATTTTCTAGTCTGTCTGCCCTGTAATACGCTGGTCTAATTTTTGTTGTTGGGTTTTGTATGCAGGTGGTGTGTGGAGTTGGTGGCCTGTGTTATACAGGAACTCAGACCAGATGGTCTGGTTGTTTCCGGTCACCCTAAGCTCTATGACAAGCTAGGGAAAAAAATTTCCAACCCATCGTGTGCTATGCACATAGACACCTACAACTGAATGTATGCAAGCAAGCAGCCCATCCTGAAGAAGGACGGTTACTCAGGTAACCCACCGATTCATGTTACTGAAGTTGAGCTGATGTGCCCCTACGCCGGGCATTAGCCACCTATTGCCAGATGCGCAGAATGCATCAATCTGAGTTTGATGGCACTTTTAAAGATTAACAATTTTATTTATTGCATGAGCTTTCATGGGAGAATCCCACTTCATCAGACACTAAAAATGGAAAACTTACAGAATGGAAGGGGAAAGTAAATGCAGTGAAGAATAAATCACAAAATCAATTCAGATTATTTCAGCAAATCAAAGAAGCAGAATAATCTGAACTAATCTTGTGATTTACTCCTAGCTGCATTTATTTTTTCCCTTCCATAATGTAAATTTTCCATTTCTAGCATCTGACAAAGTGGGATTCACCCACAAAAGTTCTTGTGATAAATAAGATTGTTAGTCTTTAAAAATGCCACAGGACTCCTTGTTTGTTTTGCGGAATGAGACTGACATGGCTACCTCACGGAATCTGAGTTTTAGTTTATTACTATTTCATTTTCAGGTCTTAACCTCCTTGAATTCATGATGGATTATATGGGATTAGAACATGGAGTGTGACAGGGGTGTCACTGGCGCTGGGTTTATGGGGCTTAACCCCAATTCTCAGCACCTGAGCCTTGGGTCTTTTCCCCGGCCAGCGGCACTGCTGGTGGTGTGTGATCCGTCTACAACAGTCTACGTGTCATACAGAGGATCAGAGCATCATCCCATTCCTTGGGATTCTTGTACAAACAAAGCAGGGCAGTGCAAATAAATTTAAGAGATTCTCAGTGAAAAAGCCCTGGGTGTGTGTCTGAAAGCAGATATGGCTGGTCCCCAGAATATAGTTAGATAAAGAGAGAATCACCGTATTTAAAAAACCAAAACAAAACAAAAAAAAGACCTTTCACCTTCAGCAACTTTTCCAAAGTTTCATGAGTTTATCTCCCCAGCATCGAATGTGGAGAAGTACATTACGCAGACACAGTGTGAGAGCACTTGGAGTTTTCCAGATGTGTCATAATCTCTGTTAAGTCAGTCAGTGCAGAGTGGTTGTGTAATATCACGGGCGCGCAGTTCCGTTGAGTGTGGTTATGTTCACAGGAATAACTTCTGACCCAACAGATCTGCTCTGTGTGGGTCGTTAAGCCATCCTTGCTTACAGTGCTCATAAACACAAGATATTTCTCCTGTTAGGGCTTGTTGCAAGCGGACTGGATTCTTTTCTGCCATGTGCATTTGTCAACAAAGGGCTCAGTGCAGAATTGATAGATTATAAGGCCAAAAGCAACCAGTGTGATCATGTGGTCTGCCTTCCTGTATAACGCTAATTAATTCCTGTTTGAACAGGAGCAGATCTTCTAGGTCATTCATTCTGGATTAAGCATTGCAGTAGAATCCACCAGGGGTGTCACTGGCCCCCCAAAAATGGGCCCTGGCCTGCCCCCCCACACCTCCTGCAGCACTAGCTCCGCTCCTGGTCCCAATCTGATCCTACTTTCCCAGTCAGGGATTGAGGCCGGCTCTGGCGCCTGTGCGAGGCTGGATCCAGTGGCCTTGCATTAGCGGCCAGGGCCGGGGTCAGGGGTGGATTGGGCTGCCACCACCATGACGGTCTGGCCCTGCGGCTCCAGCCAGCATCGGAGCTGGAACTTGGGTCACTGGGACCGGGACTGGGGGCTCATGCCCAGAGCTGGCGAAGCCCATTGAATCCACCACGAGGATTGGTGAATAGTTCCAATGGACAACAGCCCTTATTATTAAACAGTGACCCTCAATCCAGTCTAAATTTGTCTAGCTTTGTCTTCCAGCCATTGAATCGTGTGATATCGTTGCCTGCTAAGAAGAGCCGTCCATTGTCAAACTTGTGTTCCTCATGTAGTATTTATAGACTGGATCGAGTCAACCTTAGCCCACTCTTTGAGAAACCCAACAGATTGAGCTCCCGAGTTTTTCATTATAACACGTGTTCTAATCCTTTTACTCATTCTTGTCGGCCTTCGCTTAGCCCCTTCCAGTGTATCAACATCTGCCTTAGAGTGACACACAATTCCCGAGCCAGCTCCCCCGTGCCAGCTACAGAGGTAAAATAATCTCTCCGCTTCTACTCGAGATTCTCTTCTCTATACGTCCAAGAAGCCTTTGACCCCTTTGGCTACAATATGTCGGTGGGATCTTATAGTCAGCTGGTGACTCACGCCCACAACCAATTGTCTGAAGTCACTGCTTCCCAGAGTCCCTCAGCCCATAAATCCAATCTGCGTTCTTTGTTCCTACATGAATCCACTGGCATTTCGCTTTCTTAAAATGTCTGTTGTTTGCTTGTATTCAGTTTACCAAGCATCCCAGATCTCTGAGTCAGGGACCTGTCCTGTTCATTATTTACTCTTCCCCCACTCTTTGTGTCAGCTGCAAAATAAATCAGTGATGATCATGCTTTATTACCTGCCATTGACACAAGTGTTAAATAGCGTGGGTCCAAGAACCAATCCCTGCAGGACCCCACTACAAACACACTTATCAATGATGACTCCCCCTTTACAATTTTATTTTGAGACTTATCAGCCAGTTTTTTAACGCTTTTAAAGTGGGCCCCGTTGTTTTTATAGTATCCTAAAACAAACAAGAAGTCCTGTGGCGCTTAAAGACTAACAAATTTATTTATTGCATGAGCTTTCGTGGGAGAACATCCCACTTCTTCAGATGCTTTGACAATGGGGGAACTTACAGAATGGGAGGAAATAAATGGAGACAGGTTCCAAAGGGGCAGCTATATTAGGCTAGTAAAGCAAAAAAAGCAACAAGTCTTGTGGCACTTAAAGACTAACAGATTTATTCACCGCATGAGCTTTCGTGGGAGAATATCCCACTTCGTCAGACGCTCTGAAGAGGGAGAACTTACAGAATTGGATGAAAACAAATGCTGGGGAGTGTAAGGCATGGGATCAGGCCATACTGCAACAGCAAATCAGAGCATTTGTAAGGATTCAAACCCCAGGAAACAGCATATAGAGGGAGGGTGAAGTCAAGTTACCTGTTATAATGTGAAAAGAATCCATAGTCACAATTCAGCCCTGCTTTCACACAATTTTATTTGCATAATTTGATTTTGGCATTTCTTTTTGAAGTCTTGATGTCTTGATGTAAGTCATGGGAACTGGTCACACTGTAACAGCAAATCAAAGCAGTTGTAAAGATCTTCGAAGTAGGGTAGCCATGCTCTTTTTTAATGTGACCTAATGTTTATTAGGTCGAATTAAAATGTGTGTGTAGACATACCCCTAGTTTCTTAATCAAAATGACATATGACACAAAGTCAAATGCCTTGCAGAACCTCCTTTATCAACAAACTTGTAATCTCCTTAAAAAATGTATCAGCATGCTTTCACAAGACCTATCTTCTACAAAACTTGCTGATTGGCATCAGTTAGGTAACTCTCCACCCATTCTTTATTAAAACCCACATCAACCATTCCATTATTTTTCACAGAACTGATGTCAGATCAGTATGTCTAGAACCACCTGGGCAATTAGTGAAGAGACAGAAAGGACACTTGATTTTATATCTCTATCTAGGTTTTTATTCTGTGAAAAAAACAACAAGGAGTTGTGTGGCACTTAAAGACTAACAGATTTATTTTTTGCATGAGCTTTCGTGGGAGAAGATCCCACTTCCTCAGATCCTTCAAAGATGGGTGAACTTACAGAAAGGAATGAAACGAAATGCAAGGGGGTGTGAAACATAGGATCAGGTCATAAAGTAACAGCAAATCAGAGCAGTTCACAGGCTCAAACCATGGGAAGCCTGAAGTCAAATTACCCTTTGTAATGGGAAAAGAATCCACAGTCTCGATTCAGTCCTGCTTTCACAGAATTTAGCTTGCATATTAATTCGAGTTCAGCTGTTTCTCTTTGAAGTCTTGATGTCCCAGGTACATCTCTAACGACAGTCGTTAACAAATCCCAAAGGGATAGCCGTGTTAGTCTAGTCCAGTGAAAAAACAACAAGCAGTTGTGTGGCACTTTAAGACTAACAGAAATCCGTCATCGAGTGATTAGGAAGATGGAAGTGCTCAGCAGCTGGTTTCTTTTTTCTTTGATTTCTGATATCAGCTCAGTTCTCATTTTATTCTGTGCACATCACTTAGATTTTCAGACCCTAGGCTGAATTTGTGGCTCCAGCTGTTTCTAATAGCATCATTCAACTTGAAACATTGAACAAGACTGACAGATCAATGAGTGAAAGTACAGAATAAACTCCACAAAGATCTTTTTTACAGAGACTTTTCACTTACTCCTTCTATTTATTGAACACTTTGGGTACATCAACACTGAGATCAAAGACTTGCAATAGTGACTCTCAGAGCCTGGTCAGTTGTCTTGGATTTGCAGGGCTCTGGCCGGGCCTTTCCTTGAAACGCAGACATATAGGTACAAGTCTGGGACCCCATGAAAGGGGGAGAATCCCCGGGGCCAGGCTCCGTCCTGAGCCAGAATGTCCCCACTGCAATTTTTAGCCTGTCGGCCTGAGCCCTTGTCAGCAGAGCCAGGCCAGCGACGGGTGTTTAATTGCAGTGTAGACATACCTGGAAGACCAGGTTTCTGCCTGAGTTCTTACATCTTCATTGCAGTTTTATAGCCCGAGCCCCACCAGCTTGAGTCAGAGGACCCTCACCACATGCAGCCAGATCACGGGTCCTCGACAGCAGCACAGATGTATCTTCGAAGGGCAGACCAGCTCCCTGGGTTAAAGGTAGGCTACTACACCTGCTGTGGAAAGAAAGAAGGATTGCGAATAACAGAGATCAGAGTTTCTAGGCGGAGCCAGCGGCCTGATTCTCCAATTCATTATATCTGCTGTACTCCAAGGTACAATGATATTACCCCAGTGTAAACTGTGACAACAGAGCAAAGACTTAGGTCTCAATGGGCACCTGAACTTTTCCAAGGTGCTGACGGTTGATGGTTTGGAGTCAGTGTTGCAATTCAAGGTTCTCTGCAATGGTAATTAAATTCATTGTTCGCATTGCCTAGTCGGTGCTTAGAATAACATTCCTACGCCTCTGGCAGGCTGCTGTTCCATCCTCCCCCTGCTGCTCATTCAGGAAGATCATTGCCAGGTCTTTGCTCAGTTTCTTTTATCATTCTGGGAGGGATGCAGCTGTTTGTCCTTAGCCAGCTGTTATGAGGCGTGGGAGGGCCCACAAGCCACTGCAAGCTTTTTGGGGGGTTGAAGAAGGGTTAATCTGAAAATACAGTCATTCTGGGGTTAAATGAGAGTGAGAAGAGGTCAGGAGAGAGTGAGGAGGTTGTGTGAGGTCCTAGGACAAGTGGGCCCCTAAAACAGAGCTTCCCTTGCCCTTCTTAAAAGCACAGCGGCTCAAAATTTAACCCTTTACCAACAATGCACACCAAGCCTTTGCAACTTTTCCGAATGTGAGCTTGGGAAAGGCCTAGGAATGATTCCTTATCTGCTGCCTACAAGGCCACCAAACGATTTGTTCTAATACCACGGGCTGGGGGATTCCCCTGCACACACACAGAATGATGTACAAAGAAAGAAAAATGTAGACCAATCCCTCTAAGAATTTATATTTGAAACAGGACCTCAATGTTAAGGGACTTGGCGTGAATTTTTCAATTTTGGGTTGCACATAGGGAATGTGCTGCTAAGACCAGTTCTCCACAAGCCACTGAGCGGGAAACGTTCTGGCTAGCGTAGTCCAACAGGTATGAGCTAAACTGCAAACGGCTCCTAGAAATACCATCGGAGGGAGCAGCTAAGGCACCAGGGCCCAGACAGATTCATGGAGTGGGGTGGGACAACAAGGAGCTCAAGAAAAATGTTGACTACCTCCCAGAAGCCCAGCAGCGAGAGAACTCGGCTAAGGACCAGCATTGACATTCACAAAAATACGCTGGAAATACACAACACTTCACCGCACACACAATTCTCCCCTTGCTGAGCAGTTGGGAGATGGTGAGCCATGCAGGACAGAGGGCGCCTGCCGTGTCATTTGAGGCAGGACGTCAGATGTTCCAGTGAGGAGGAGGGAATAAGGACCAGCAGAATCTCCTATAATAATAATAATGACCTGGCTCTTCTCTAGCAGTTCTCATGATTAGATCTCAAAGCACAACACGATCTTTCAAGAGGTATTTTACTTCCCAGCATTGCTGCAAGGCCAAGCCATGCTTTCATCCTCATTGCACAGATAGGAAACTGAGAAGCAAAGAAGCCTGCCTGAGTCTCATTTTCAAAAGGTATTTAGACCCTGTAGAGACAAAAACCCACAGACAGTCATTGGGCGTTTGGCTCCTAAGGGCCTAAATCTCCTTTGGAAAAAAGGCGTAGCTGCTTAAATCAGGTAGACACAGTATGTTGAGGACAGTGGTATCTAAATACCTTTGAAACTGAGGCCTGAAGGACTTTTCCAAAGTTTCACAGGAAATCTGGGGCAGAGCAGGGAACTGAACCCATGTTTCTACAGTCCTGTGCTCATGTCCTGTCTCTGGACTGGCTAAAATCAAACATGCTCACACCACAGTTAGTATAATAGGCTATTTGGGGATGGCCTTTTCATCCAGGCTTTGGATGACATCAGGACTCTCCTCCGCCACCTAGCTCAGTCTTTTGGCAGGCTTACAATGTCTGTCTGTACTGCACCTATTCTGTGGCAAGAGAGTTTCAGTCAAGGGTAGGGTTACCGGATGTCAGGCAAAAGGAGGACATGTCCTCCGTTTTACCTTCACACCCTCCGTCCAGCAGGCATTTTAAAAATACATGATTTTGTCTGGCTTTTTACTTACTGGGGTTAAAGGATGCTGGAATGCCCTGAAACACTCTGTTTTTAGGGGGGAAGCATTGCAGGGCTCCCTAAAAACAGAAGAATATTCCATTAATACTACATTTTCTCTAGGTGCCCTCCAATGTCCTCCTTTTCATACTTCCCTGTCCTCCTTTCCATGCTTTGATATCTGGTAACCCTAGTCAAGGGTTGTTTTGTCCTGGCCGTTCCCCTTTTCAGCTCCCACCTACCTCTCAGGTTGTTCCTATCTCTGGAGATGGCTGATTTAGCCGCAAAGCCACAAAGGATACACATACCACCCATGGGGTGAGAGGGGAATTTTTTTTTATATATATGTATATTCGCGATGATGGGGGAGCTGCTGAACCACCAGGCTCTGTCCAAACTTGTTAGATAGAATGACTGTGAGGCAAAATGCGTTTTCCTCCCCCACAACAAGAAAAGGTGTGGGTGGGTGAAACCTGAGGAAGGTACAAGCTGTTCTGACTCAGACAAGGCTAGAGTCAAAATGTGATCTTGGGGGAGGACCCCATGAGACAGTAATGATTAACAGATTGCTCAAATGGGGAGTTATGGCTTTCTCTTCTGGGGGACAACATGAAGGGCGTTTGCCTGGACCCTCTGCAGCTTGGCTTTGTTTTCTCACACTGCAGACAATTCCCACAGTGCTGCAGGTTGAGGATTCAGCAGAGCCCTCGCGTATAATGGGTTATGCCAGGGCTAAAGTCCCACCTGCAGATGAGCCCCAGTAAGGGTAAGAATCAGATTGCTGGAGCAGTGACCAGCCCCCATTCGTCTCTTGCTGTTTCCTCGATTCCAAGAAACTGATTGTCTCAGGCAGCTGAGTCCACGCTGGCCTGCCTCTTCCAATGTGCCCGGTGCCAGCACGGCCTTCCTTGCACAACCCCTATCAATTGTGTGTGCTTCCCTTTAACTCCATATGCCCCCTGTTGATTTTGGACAGAGATAATCGTTCCACTTAATTTGGCAGCTCCTCTTTGCTGCAAGAGATTCACTGGGGCTAGGTTTTTAAAGTGTGGCTTGACAAAGCCTTGGCTGGGAAGATTTAGCTGGGGTTGGTCCTGCTTTGAGCAGGGGGTGGGACTAGTGCCTTTCATTCCCCATCGGCTAGGAGTCTATTGGGGATGCGACTTGATTTCAGTTTAGAGGTAGTGGGAAGCTGTGTGAGACAGTGGCTACAGCAAGGCACTGAGAAACAGGACTCTTGGGCTTTATTTCTGATTCCGCCTCTCACATGCCATGTCCCTTGGGCAAGTTGTTGCACTGACCTGTGCCAGAATGTCCTCGTCTGTGGATAGAAATAATATCAACACTAGCTCATCTTTGCAAAGTGCCAGGGGGTCTGAGCAGAAATTAAGTTATTTACCAAGGGCCAGGGCTCAAACTGGAATACCTCAAACTTCCAAAAAGGTGCAATTTGGATGCAAATGTAGGTCTGCCTTGGAAACACTGCTAAGCTTGCTAGGTAGCCCATTTTGCACACCTTCTGCCCCATGAATCGCAGCATCAGCTGGTTTCCTGCCCCTCCTTGTAATGGGAGCCACAGGGGAGGCCAGACTTCAGCTGGCAGAGATGCAAGGGTAACTCTCTCTTTCTCCCTCTTTTCCTGACCACACCTTGCACTCTGTGAATTCCCCTCTGACTTTTACTACAGTTCATTCCTGTTAAAGAAATAAACCTCTCTTAAAAATAAGCAAGGAGTCCTGTGGCACTTAAAGGCTAGCAATTTTGTTTATTGCATGAGCTTTCATGGGAGAAAATCCCATTTCATCAGAGACTTCCCATCTTCAAAGCGTCTGATGAAGTGGGATTTTCTCCGATGGAGGCTCATTCAATAAATAAATGTGTTAGTTTTTAAATGCCACAGGATGCCTTGCTTGTTCTGCAGAACTAGACTAACACAACACAGCTACTTCTTTGAAAAAAACAACAAGGAGTCATGTGGCACTTTAAGACTAACAGATCTATTTTTTGCATGAGCTTTCGTGGGAGAAAATCCCACTTCGTCAGATGCTTCGAACCTCCCTAAATGTCTCTTACATTTGCTCCTCTTTCAGGCAATACTCACAGTGGTTCCTGGAGGTCAGGGTGAGACGAGACTAAACTTGAAGGAAAAGGCGCTGTGTTGGAACATGTTAGTATGTCAACAACTCCCAGGTTTTCAGTGCAAAGGCAAGCGTCACTTCACCTGCCGAGATGCCATGGCAGGGTGTGCTTAATTCAGCCACTGGCTCCCCCACCCACACAGCTAGCCTGACGTGTATGGACAGCAGCGTGCACACTTGAGGACTTCTTCCAGGGAGACGTCACTCATCCCTTGTATGTCATGGATTTACCACTCCCAGACAGGGAGTACTCTCTTGGGACTACAATAAGAGGAATGCATATCAGCACACGTAGGTTTGGTTCCCAGTTCTATTCCTTATTTGCTGTGCAAGCAGGCAGTGCCTGGCTCCCCTTCTGTAAAACAAGAATAATGAGACTTTGATGGGGTAGCCTGCTTCACAGGCATGGGACTTAATTCACAGTGAATAACAAAATGCACATGGCAATAACCATTTGCAAAATCTTTTGGGATTCTTGAATGACTACGTTTAAATTCTTATTTATTACTACTGTATTCAGCATAAATCCTCTCTTCAGCTGAAAAAAATCTATCCTAAAAGAATACCCCATGCATTTTATAGATATATATATTCACACACACAAGTCATTTGTACAATTTACCATCTTTTTAAAGTGATCCTTTCTTTAAAATGTGCCTCTTTTCCTCCTTCCCTCTCTTATCTTTACCCCTTTTGAGATGGCCCCCATGGGGGAGGAGTTGTTAATGAAATGCAGGCCTTTCCATGCTTCACTTTACCATTAACAATTTATCCCTGAAGGGCCTGGCTATCTGGTGTGCTCGTGTCTCATGCCTGTATTGGAGTTAGGGAAATTTAAAGGCTCCAGGCAGAGCTGTACTGAAAACACAAAGACGACTGAGCTGTGACAGTCGTATCCAGAACCCAGCTGTCAGCTCCATCCATGAGCATCGATATCCTCAGTCCTTGGATCCAATCCAGAGAAGTGTAAAAGCTAGCTGAGCCCCAGCACGGCACTAATCTTGGTGGATGATGATCTCTGATTGCAGGAGATGGCAGAACTGCTGGCAGATTTTCAGTGCTGTTGCCCATAAATAGGGTTACCAGGTGTCAGGCAAAAGAAGGACATGTCCTCCTTTTTACCTTCATGTCCTCCATCCAGCAGGCATTTTAAAATACACGGTTTTGTCTGGCTTTTTACTTACAGGGGTTAAAGTATGCCAGAGTGCCCTGTAACATCCTATTTTTAGGGGGCAGCATTCCAGGGCCCCCTAAAAACAGAAGAATATTACATTAATGCTACATTTCCTCCATGTGTCCTCTAATGTTCTCCTTTTCCTACTTCCCTGTCCTCCTTTCCAGGCTTTGGTATCTGGTAACCCTACCCATGAAGGTCTGGAAGAGAAGTGGCTGTCGAGTGGGGCTCTGGTCATTCCAGAGGGAGGTGATGGATGGTGGGTTCCTCCCCTTTCCTTAAGCTTTCCCGACGTTGAATCCACAAATTGAAAAGCCAGGGGAGACCATCATGACTGCCTGGGCTCCAGCAGACCTCAGTCCTCTGGTTCCACTTGTTCAGTTTCTGGGAAAGACTCCTGGGGAACTTGTGAGTCAGCACAGGAAAAAGTGGTAGCAATTTGCTTACTCAACTAGAGCAACTGACAGGTGCAAATGCAAGACTAGCCTGTCTACTTTGGAGTTTGAGACAGTGTGGCTTGGAACATGCTAATTAAATAGCACGTTCAGATCGTACACTGCTTAGATGGTAAGCGCCTTGGCGCAGGTGTCATCTTTTCATTCTGTGTTTGTACGTACATAGCACAATGGGGGTCTGGTCCATGACTGGGGCCTCTAGGTACTGATGATAATGAATTCATAATACTCCAAAAATATCTTTCCAACACAAGCCACAATCCCAGACTCACTGCTCCTGGGCTCTTACTTTGCAGCAGTAACTAAACATGCCTTCTGATCTCTGCCCCTGTCCATGGCAATGGGTCCCTGCTTGTGTCTGCACAGTTTTTGTGCCGTTTAACCGACACTGGATTAGAAAGCAGAGCAGTTAAAGAGACGCAAGCCCTATGTGGATGCAGTTATATCAGCCTGGTTCTAAAATCATCTCCCCACTGAAGGAGGCAATTGCTACAGAATTGTGTGCAGAGCTGATCTCACCATGACTGTCTTCATCGTTATTACCTAGAGGTTCGAATGCCACGGTGGGCTCTCTTTTTGGATTTTGGTAGCCATTCTCAAGGGTGTCGCTGGCCATGGGAATAGGGCGGCATGAGCCCCCAGTGCCAGTGCTCCCAGATCTGGCTCAGGCCCTGGCCAGGACCATGGGACTGAGCTGCTGCAGCAGTGGCAGTCGGATCCAGCCCCTGGGGCCACAGGGCCAGATTAGGCCCAGGGGCCAGACCAGGCCCAGGGGGCAGGGCAGCACTGCAGGGGGGGACTGGCATGGGGAGGGCTGGGATCCATGATATTTTTGGGGCCAGTGACACCCCTGGTCATTTTGAAGCTGTGTTTAGTGTTCAGGTCCCAGGACTGGTCTCTCCACTTTTTGAGCAGGGCAGGCTACCCGGGTTGTGTCCCGCTTGTGCTCCCCGTCCTGCCCGTGCTGCCTGTCTCTCTTTAGAGAGATCTCTGAGTCGCTGCTTGCTCTCTGCAAAGAGGACAAGTGACCAAAGGCCAAAGGACTATCCGTCTCTTTCAGATCACTCGGACTCAGCTCATCTGTAAAGCCTCACATATCTGTCTCCAGGGTAGTGTTTTCTCACCAGTGCCCTGCCCCAGTCTAGAATTCACTCATTCCAAAAATGTGCTCTGCCTGACCTCGGCCACGTTTAAAATGTATTGCAAGACACCTCTTTGTTCAAGCATCCAGTAACTGCGAATGCTTCCTCCCAAGTCTCTGGCATTTAGCCGAATGGGCTGGTTTTACTCTTATGCTGTCTCCATCCTGCAAAGCTAGGATGCTGCGTGTATGGAAAGTGGAAGGGGCTGAGAAGTGCTGTTATTATTTTGTGTTTGTATTACAGCTACCAGGGATTGGAAGCTCTGTTGTGCTGGGCTCTGTACAGATAAGGACCAAAGGAGACAGTCTCTGCCCCACAGAGCTCCCAAGCTGCGTGTCGGCCAGGACACGCCATGTGGCCGGAGGGTAAAAACAGACACATGGAGTGGGTGTGGGGTAGGGAGAGGAGGTCACACACGAAGAGACACGAGCAGAAAAAGCAGATGCTGTAAGTTGTCAATGGCCCATTGGCATGAGCTCTAGGTGGCATGCACCAGCCAATTCAGAGACTGAGTTTTCCTGCAGCTTCTGTCTGTGTAGATCTCAGCCCAGATTCTCAGCAGCGGAAAGCTGGTCCGAGGAGGGAGGCCCCTTCCTGATGGGCAGCCCTAGGTGTGGGGCTGGGAGGGAAAAAGGTCTGGCTGGGCACGTTCAGCACTTTCCCTGAGCAGTTTCAAAGATTCCCGTGGTGCAGTTCAAAACTGATGCCCCCTTGGTGGCAAATTTCTGGGAAGGTGCCAGCAGAAATAAGCCCCTACAGGGTGATGCCAAATGGCACTGCGGGAGCAGTCTAAGCTCTGTGGGGATAATCTAGTGCAGGGGTCTCAAACACGCGGCCCGTGGGCCACATGCAGCCCCTAAAGCTACTTCCTGTGGCTTGAAATGACACTATTGTTACCGATATTTGCAATATCGTTGTATGAAAAGGTTTCAGTGGTGCTGCCGTTGGGCTAATGTAGTCATCCTCATGCAGCCCTTGTGGTGATCTGAGTTTGAGACCCCTGATCTATAAGAGGAACTCTTCATACCACCTTCCGATCGACAGCGGGGGCAATGGCAGCAGAAGACAGTGCACTGGCCTGTCTAGAGCATCCTGCAGGGTTGCCACCCACCTATAAATTGGGACAGGCTGTAAAAATGTGTGCTGATTTCGTGCTGTCTGTGAGTCCATAGTTAAAAGGACAATCCAGAGGGGCAGCCGGGTCAGTCTAGTTTAGCAAAACAAACAAGGAGTCCTGTGGCAATTAAAGACTAACAAATTTATTTATCATATGAGTTAAAAGAAAACGTCCATAAAAATCTTTCCCTCACTTGTCTGCTCTTCTGCTGCTGTTGCCCGAGGCTTGGCACTTCAGCAGCTCATCAGCTCCTGCCTGGCCCCCAGGAGCTGGCCGGGGCAGTGGGGATAGGAGGCTGGCCAATAGACAGTGGGGACGGGACTCGGTTTCACTCAGAGAACTGTGGGAGAAGATCACAGGGAGCCCAGGCCCCCAGAGAGGCAGCTGAACCCCGACAGAGGCTGAGCAAGAGCCTCATCCCCCAGCACAGCAGGGAAGGGAGAGATGAGCTCGCCAGGCCTCTGCCTGACTCAGGGCACTGTCCTGTGGCTGAAGAGTCGGCTCAGAGATGCCGGCTGGGAGCAGAGGGTGTCCGGGACAGAGGCTGCTGGAGAACCTGCTCAGTGGTGGTTAAGGAGACACTGAGCGAAGTCCTGAGCAAGTTGCACTGTGTGTCGCTGCCAGAATTGCCAAACCCTCCCCACATTCTTAAACAACAAAAGGGTTTGTTTATAACTCAAACTTTCCCACCCATGCACTTACCTCACCCCCCCACCCTCCCCCCCATTTCTCTGGACTGGAGTCCAGAGAATTCGTTACTAGAAGCGGTCTGCATTAGAGAAACGAAAGAACTAGTTTCTCATAATGGTGGGAACTGAGCAGCTACAGGGGAACATGCTCAGTGGGCCCCTCTGCTCCCCAAGGTGGGGAGATGCAATCCTTGCACCTGGCGTCCCTGGCCCCAATCCCGCCTAGGGGGGAAACCCTAGCGCTCCAGCTTTGGCTCTTCACGTCAGTAAAAACTACAGTGCCAGGCTGGCAATCCTGGGTGTCGGTCTGATTCTGTCTGGCAACAGAGGACAGTCCAGAGAGCGCCTGCCGGACGCATCAGTCGGCCAGCAGCTGCAGGCTCTGGAGGGACCGGTTCAGCTGCTCAAGTTGGCAGCTCCAGGATGTCTGGAGCCCGAGGGCAGTGAGCCGAGGCTGGCCACTTCCTTGCAGTGACTCACAGGTGGAGAAGCATGGACATCTGCCTCTGGGAAAAGTAATTTGTCTGTCATCCCTGCAAAGGGAGTAGAGATGAGGGAGGGGAAAGTGTCACAGAAACCCACAATGTAGGTCAGGGCATGGGGTAAGGTAAACTGGGCCCCAGTCAGGACCATCCCAAGAGCCAAGGTCAGACATGGTGAGACACATCACACCCAGGGCTTTCCTAGCACTGCCTATTGCAACTCAGATACGACTCCATCTCCCGAACCATCTGCTCTGGAGGTCAGATGGGACCCTCAGATGTCCCAGCCCCAGCTCCCATCAAATCTCACCCCACTGACTCTGCTTTGGGGAGGCTGCCTTTTCCTGGAGGACAGTGAATGGAATTGAAGGTGCTTGCAGTGAAAAATAGCCAGGTTTGCCAGAGAGGCTTTTCTGAGTAGCCTTTTCTATTGTAAATTAATAATAATAATAGTAACAGATAATGAGTTGATTATCAGAAAAGCAGCGCACTTTAATCCCAAATTACAAAGGGGGAAAGTTGTGTTAGTTTAGTTCAGCAAAACAAGCAAGGAGTCCTGTGGCACTTTTAAAGACTTACAGATTTATTTATCAAACCAGCTTTCGTGGAAGAAAATCCCACTTTTGTCAGTTTCTTTAAAGTCTCTGATGAAGTGGGATTTTTTTTCCAGGAAAGCTCACGCAACAAATTTGTTAGTCTGTAAGTGCCAGGATTCCTTCTTTATGTTACTTTAATCCCCAGCTCTGAGCAGCTCTGACAATCGTACAGAACTGCTGCCACCTTCAGGTTAGATTTTTAGCTAGAAGGTGGGAACCAGCTCAGAACGGGAGCAAGAACTATGAGCCCCACATCCTGGGAGATTTAAAACACCAGAGAAAGTCACTGAAGACCATACCAAAGGGAATAATCTTGCACTGGCAGGGGGATGGATGGAATGGCCTCTGGGGTCTTTTCCATCACCCAAGTTATTTCACTACCTTGGGTTTAAACGCTACCCCGTGAGCAGCCAGCAAAGCCTGTGGACTGCAGTGGCATTGTGTTGCAATGCTAAAAGGGTGTTGCTCGTTCTCAGATCCTTTAGGAGGTTGATCCTATTAGACATCACAAGGCACAGAGACATATTGGTTTGCAGCATGTGGGTCACTGATGTTAGAAACAAATGCAGATCCAACAGCACCAGCTTCTGTAATTTTCCTAAATTCCAAAGGGGTAGTCGTGAGTTGGTCTAGTTCAGCAAAACAAGCAAGGAGTCCTGCGGCACTTAAAGACTAATACGTTTATTTGTCAAATGAGCTTTTGTGGGAGAAATGCTTTTTTCTCCCACGAAAGCTCATGTGATAAATAACTGTGTTACACGGGACTCCTTTCTTGTAATTTTCCTGTGATAGCTGGTATTTTCCCTAAGGCCTGAGTTGCTGGGATCCAGTGATTCCTGGAGGATCTCAGCTTTCCTTTAAAGGCAAAAGTGACTTTCTAGGCCCCCTGGTTGTGGAAAAGAACTTGAAAACAAGAGTTTGAAATGCTGTAGCGCGGGAAAGTAAACATAAAGCCCTCCTCCCTCAGCGATTAGTTTTTGAATCTCAATATTAGTTAGTCTTATGATCTGGGGCAGCCTGGTCTGTGAGTGTCAAATGTCTGTGGGTAGCAATACTACAGTTCATTAGCTTTTCTATGGATCCCCAGAGTTCAATATGTCCCATCACCTATTAAAGCCCAGGCGATGCTCATGTTTCCACACATGCACGCACACACACTTCCTCCCCACAAGCGATGAGTCACAACTGTTAAGCTATGGATGCCTGGACAGGACAAGGAGACCCATTATTCCGACTTGAAAAAAGGTTAGCAAAAAAAGTTCTAAAATTGCTGAAACCTCCTGTTTCCACATGTCCAAAATGAAATGTTTCAGGCCTTCAGTTCTTCTGAAGGATAATTTAACTTCTACCAAAAATAGGGCAGAAATTAAAAAGGTGTGTTTCAACATTATTAAAACAAAATTTCTCAATTGACCCAAATTGATTTTTTTTCCAGATCTGTGGTTTGTGAAAAGCATCCAGATTTCTACTTTTTGTCCTGATTCAGGATGGGAAAAAGATTTTGGAATCTCAACAACTCCTCGCAGGGATGTGAAAACATTTTCCTGGCTAACTCTGAGTGTTCTCAGCCCTTGAGTAATATGGTAGTGTGTGATGGACCTAGTTTTAAAAGGTGTTGTTTTCACCACAGCGTAGTGTGAACTACAGAGGTGTCAGCCCGCCAGCAGGCTAATGCGTAGCTTTCTAACACACCCTGCTGGCATGAACTGAAAGGTACCTAGTGAGCATAATGGAGCCTTGCTTGTAACAGTATTTCATAAACCTGAAATCCATCGTCGGACCCTATGAGTTCACACGTGAGCACTGTACGTGCAGGCAGTTAGCTTTAGTGATCTTTGCAGTTCACACACCATTCTTCAGACCGTGCCACCACCTGGACAAATAAAATAAATTAAAAATTTAAAGTAGTTTAAAATAAGTTTTAAATAAAAGATAAAGAGCTTTAGAGAGTCTGAATATAAATCACGTCCTTTCTCAAAGAAGTGGGTCAAACCCCACCATGTAGGGGTGTTCTGCTCATGGATGGCAGCATTAGCTGGGTTGTCTGGGCCTTTATCACCAAAAATATCCTTCCTTCTAATGGTAAGGGAGATTTCCATACTGAATTAGATCACCAGCGCACCTAGCCTGGGATTCTGCCTCCAGCACAGACCAAGTGGTTAGCTGATAAATCAAAGGAAGGGAAAATCTAGCCTGTTTTGTAAGGGCCTGGTGCTCGGACCTGGACAGGCAGGAAACAATTCTCTCCTGATCGCTAGCAATTAAAAAAAAAAAAAAAGAAAAATCTATCCCATAGCTTAAGTTTTGATTCCTCTTCTACCACGGCTCTAGGTCACAGAAAAGCTGCAAATTGTACCATCCCAGACCATCATTTGAAGGAAGTTTTGGACTCTTTAACTGCCTGTGTGAACTTTCTGCATAACTGGAGTTGCTTTCACCCAGCCGTGAACTGAATAAATCTGATTGGCTGCACAAGCTCGGTTGCTTAGGCTGATTGCTCAGGACCTCCTCCTTTGGTTGCAGCCGGTGGGCAGCAACATTAAGTTTTGTACAATTGGTTTTTAGTGTTTGCAGAAGAAAAGAGAATTTGGCTCACTTACTGGCCACAGAAAGAGAGGGGCAGTGAACGGAGGCCTGGAGGCTCCCCGGGAGGTGTTATTCCTATGTCCCCCTGGATGTGCTGAACACTTGTGGGGATGAGGTATCTTCTCCAATACGTGGCGTGTTTCTTTGCCTTCTTTTCTGCTGGGTTTTTGATAGTAGCCACCTGGACAGACTGCTGGATGGTAAATGCTGACGACTCACTAGAGGTAAGGTCAAGATGAGGGCATCCAACGGGAACGATCCTTTGGAAACAAAAGGGGACATTAGGGCTTCTTGGGAAAAAGCAACTAAAAGCCAGCTCGTGAGAGCCCAGCATATTAACCTTTGGGAGGTTACGACATCCGACGACAATATGGCATGACCTTCTCAGAGGCAGGCAGCGCAGCTATAGGGAAACTCCCGCTATAGCAAAAAGCTGAAATTAGTTCAATACGCCAGCTGTAACCTCAGCACCACGTAAAGCCCTTCAGTGGTGGATTTCCCCAGGAGAGGCTTCCAAATTACCCTCCCGTCTGATTTTTCTTTTTATCCATCTGTGAGACAGCAAGAGGCCAGATTTCTCAGGAACCCAACAGAGTAGACTGAGCCTGCCAAAAAAGGGAGAGAGCATAGATATTAGCTCCATATAGCTACTGCTAGCTCATTGTTCTGCTGTCCTACACTTCTCCCCTGTTATCTTGGGTGAAAAACAGCTAATGACCTTGGAGAGTGGTATTTGCTCTAGCAAATTGCTTACTGTGACAGACTTCGCTGCCCAAATCCTGCTCTTGTCATTAAGGGTTTAAATGCAGAATAACCTCACTGGTTTAACAGCATTAGATTCGGCCGAGAGCACAATTTGGCCCTACACTTCCAGTCTACATGATTGGTTGTTCCCTCACCTTTTGTGAATTCTATAGATCGGACGCTGTCGAATAGAGTCTAGAGTGCATACATCTGAGCTGCATGGCTGCCTGATGCAATGCAGCTAGGGGACAAGCCAAACTTCAGGGGAAACACAGAGATTGGCATTTAGTTCTGAGACTCGAAAATCTCCCCTTTGATGTTTACATAGATTAGGGTTCTAGAAAAACAGCAACAAGAGCAAGTCACAGCAGACCGACCCCTCTACCTACCATCCCCACAATACAGCTCCCCACAACCCCAAACAGCCATCACCTTCACAAGGACATGGTGCTTCAAGTCTGTAACCCCCAGAACGGTCAAAGCCTTCTGTATATTTAAAGGAAGAGCAGCTGCAGGTTTTTTGTTTGTTTGTTTGTTAATTAAAAAAAAAAAAGCATTCTGCAGAAAAGCTTCCCACGATCAGGGTGAAATTCATTCCCGGGCAGTCTTACAGCCTGAGATTTTTCTAGCTCCCACCTCCTTGCTAATTTATGGAATCGGTGGATTGGTGGAGATCAGAAGAACCTGACATGGACACCACAGCAGTGATGTTAGGGTGCATGCAGAACAGTGAAAAGCTCACAATAACAGTAGGGAGGGATGGCTTTCCCTAACAATGCAATTCTATTAGTCTCAAGGCCTAGATAGTTTGGTGATTGCTGTTCATAGATATCTGTGCAAATGAAAGAAATGAAATGGTAATGTTCAGCGTGTCTAAGTATTAAGCTCATACACATCTAAGGACAGGTGCCTAGTGGGTCTAGATCAGGGGTCGGCAACTGTTGCCCGACACTGTGTCAGGTCAGCCCCTCCTCCCTGACTTTCAGCCTGTGCTGGCTGCCCCCTTCGCCAAAGAAAAGCAGCCACTGCCTGAAAATTCAGCGCTAGCCACGGCTGGAGTGGGAGGTGGAGGGTTCCCAGGCACGCCAAGGAAAGAAGCCATCTGGAGTGGCTCCTCTCCGCGGCATGCTTGGGGAGGCAGTCACCAAAGAAGCTGTTTGGAGTAGCTTTTGGTGGCAGGAGTAACAATTTTGGCAGCACTACAGAATACCACATGCCACTCCAAACAGGCTCATGTGCCACTCCTGGCACACAGCTGGCGGTTGCTGATCTCTGGTGTAAATGAATGTAGTCCAATTCCACCAACTCAAGATCTAGCTTGGGATTTTCAGTCTCCTTTTTTTAGCTCTTTTTAAAATAACTGCAAGCAGATGTGAGAAATCTGAAGTCATCAGCAGCTCTTTCTCCCCCTGCCTCTAGTGGCAGATGGTTTGGATTTGATAGGGCTTGGAAAGTTTAACAGACAATGAGGTCAGAAGACCAACTGAGAATCTAGCCATTTACGAGAAAACATCTAAATATGCCACCTGATCATACTCATATGGTGCCTCGCCATTCATTTGTCACAGAACTGAATTCATTCTGGAGAAAACAATTCATAGAAATAATCTAATCTGCTAACAAATGGCTTTTTAACCTTGTCCTCACCCTCTGAATGGGTCTCAAAATGCTCCATTAACGCAGAGTTGGGTTAATGACAACTGCCAACCTCACGTAGCTGCTCTGAGTTTTGAATACCAAACCATTGAGTAAAGTGCCCCCAGCATTAATACCTGATAGAATGAGCTTCTTAATTCCCCTAATGAGCTCATTTCCTTTCCAAATATGGGCATGCAGGTAAATGATCAATCGGCTGGGTGCTACAGGATTGACATGGCTCCTGGTTTCAGCTGGGGAGCCAGAACGACTCTGTCATCTTTTCGGTTGCAGAGAGAGCAGCTGTGTTTTCAGTGCAGGTGTAAGAGATGTCAGGGGTCAGTCCTGCTTCGAGCAGGGGCCTGAGACTAGATGACCTCCTGGGTCCCTTTCAACCCTGATCTAGGTTTCTATGAAGAGGCACCCAGAAGAAGCCTGGGAGAACATAGCCCCTGCATGGTGGCTTGGCTTTGACACTGCCCACTGTAAAAACTTCAGCTGAGATCTACTGGGTTAGCCAAGGGCTCATTTCTGATCTCAGGCCCTTGGCAGAGTTTTGCACATAGAGGCGTGTATTCTCCAGGGAAGTTGGTGCACACTGAAGCCTGGCAGAGCTCTAGATTTGGAGTATAGATCTACCAAAGGCCATTCATTTTGAGGGTGATATTAAACTGAGAGAGCAGGTGGGATGTCTGTAGCTAGTAGCTGTTTCCAGGATGAACTGGCTGAGTGGCAGCCTTGGTCTTGCCTGCTCTCTGTCTGTGGCACACAAGATGTTAGTTTTCTGAGAACTGAAATGTTCAGTTATTGGCTTGTGCTAGGCAGGAGGTCAAACTAAATTGGGGTCTCCAACTCAGATGACCAGGAGGGCCACGTGAGCTCTAGTACATTAGCCTGAGGGCCGCACCACTGAAACCTTTTCATATTATGATACGAAGCATAGTCAAAATTTTAAAAAATAAAGAGTAACATATATATGCCAAGAGTAAGTAAGAAAGAATTACTTATGTTCAAGATGGTGGTATCATCAGGAAGACAAAGAGTAAGTAAGTAAACAAACTTTGCACTATCAAGTATTTGAGAGTTTGAGACCCCTGGACTAAATCATCTAATGGTCCTTTCGGGCCTTAAACTGTAAGATACCCTGACACTAGCTGGAATATGAAGTGGAACGTGTCCATGTGGAAAGCACTGTGCTTGGGTATGAATATACTAATTCTGGGTATGTCTATACTGGAGGCTCTGTTAAGTCAACTCAACAAGGTTGACTTTAAGTCAGCCTTGTTAAGCTGACTTACAGCATCCACACTGAAAACTCCTGTAGGCCGCCCATGTCCACATTGGCAGCTGCTAGGTTGACTTAATGCTGAAGCTGACCTTATTAAGTCGACTTAGGGGTACTCCCTGTCTACATTGACTTAAGTTAACTTAATAAGGTCGACTTCAGCGTTAAATCAACCTTAAGAGGTGATGTTATTAAGTCAACTTAAGGAAGTGTTTAAATCAACTTAATAAATTCCCAATGTGGATGGAGCTTTCCTTAGGTCGACTTAAGAAAGTAAAGTTGACCTAAGGCTCCAGTATGGACATCCCTCTGAGAGTAGCTGAAACAGCAGCAGAATAGCCAATATGATCGAGGGCAAGGATCGGCTGGACTGATGGAAACAACGCTGAAACTCTCAGGCCAGTCTATACAGTAAAGTAAATCAGGTGTTGTCATATGTCAGGAAAGCTACATTATATGCCTAGCCATAGCTGTATAGAGCTCTCTCTTTCAGGACAGTATGGTATCATTTTTCCCTGGCTCAAGAGATTACAAATTGTGTAACGTCTATTATTAAGTGGGTCGATGCCTGTTGTTATCTGAGTAAATTTAAGGCAGATATTTTGTACTCACAGCCATCCAAAAGAGTGGACTTGTCTCATCACGCAAATGAGAGGGATGGTTCCTGTTCTCTACACAATTTATTCTTTTGTTAAACTACGATGAGATTTCTTTGGCAGCCATCATGCAGACTTGAGTTAGCCCTGCTCTCTGCTCCACATAGGAGCAGCAATGCCAAGAACATGCAAGAAGTGCTTAATTCCCGTTGGTATATTTACAGTGCTGACAAAACCATTTTCAGTGATCGACTGACTACGGAGGGTTAGCTGGGAAGGCGCAGGGGGCTGGGAATCTGGAGCTCTTCTGTGTTCAAGTAGCACTGAAGGCTGGTACTTGGTGACCTCGGTTTGTTAATGCCTGTGAAGTGATTAACTGGTCCCATTCCAGAGCTGTTACACCAGTGTTAGACCCCCTTTCATGTTGGCAGTCTCAGCAGAGAGTTTGGGACGACAGGGCGTGAATGGTGAATGGCCTCAACCCTAGCTATGATCCTACAGCTAAAGAGAAACTGGCACTGAGGGGAAGCCAAAATTGATGCCGACCCCCTCGTCCACACATGAAGGAGAAGACTTCAGTCTTTGGGAATCAGTCCAGCAGCTGTCACTTATACTGAGCTCACCTTGAATCAGGAAGCCCCAAGGCATGAGCAATGGGACTTTTTTCCTTCCAAATTCCTGATGGCTCAAGGTAAAAATTTTCAGGGCAGAATAATCTTAATTTAAAACACTGTTCACTCAGAACCAGATTGTACAACTTCTCAGTTACAAGGGACCTGAATTCCAGGCCTGTAGGGAACAGTTCTGGAAATAGCATGAATTATTTGCACGGCAGTAGCACCAGGACCCCATTGTGCTGGGTGCTGTACAAACAGAACAGAAAGACAGGCCTTGCCCCAAAGATCTGACCTAGGGTACGCGAAGAGGAGACAGGTGATTGCAAGCACACAGGGGAGCACAAGGAAATAGTACTAGTCAGCAATGGGCTAAGTACACTGATCTTTCTGCCCCAGCAATTGGGCTGTGAGTAAGAGCTGCCCCAATCGATGGAAGTTTTGCTGTTGACTTCATGGGCTAAGATTTCACTCTGGCTCTCTTCTCTAGCCCCTGCTGTTTTGTTTGGCTGTGCTCACCCACTGCTTTTCTCCTTACAGGTGAGCACAAAGTGCCGTGGGCTATGGTGGGAATGCGTCACAAACGTTTTCGATGGGATTCAAACCTGTGACGAATATGACTCTATATTTGCCGAGCATCCCTGTACGTATGTTTCAGATTTCGATCACTAACAGTGGCAGCAGAGAACACAGAATCAGAAATCCAGAGGGTTAGAAGGGACCGCCAGGGCCATCTAGTCTAGCCCCTGGCCAAGATGTAGGATTTGTTGTGGCAAAACCTTCCAGGACAGATGGCTATCCAGCCTCCTTTTGGAAACCTCCAGTGAAGGAGCTTCAAACATTCCCCTTTCCAAGGACAGACTTTGCACAATAGGCTCAACAGGAGATTTTTACTGTTGCAAGATGTAAGCTGACCTGATATGTTTAAAATCCTGAAGACTTAAGGGCTTGTCTTCACTGCAAATTCCTGAGTAATAACTAGATTGTTGCCCCTAGTTCTAGTTCTGTTCATGCACAGGAATCCTTAACGATGCTCTTAACTCAAGCTGGTAAGTCTGTCAGGGGGCTGGGGCAGTCAGCTAACATTTGAGCAAGCACAACTCATCAATCACTAACACAACTACTCAGCAATGTGGATACAGACCCAAATGCTGCTTGGCCTGCAGTGCATTCCCACAACTCCCACATGTGCCCCAAAAGGACAGACAAGTTCTCCTACAATTCATTAGGAAAGAGCCCATCGAGCGGCTACCTCGGCAGCACCATGGGATGTGGCCCCAAAATTCTCTGAGTCAGCTCCAGTTTGGCACAAACAGCTCAAATAGGATTTTGCAATGTGGATTCCCTGACTTGAGCAAGGCTAACAGGAGAGGAGTGACTCGAGAGGTCCGCTCTGCAGAAAAGCTCTTAGGCACGTCCCATGCACTTCAGTGTTGCTCAGTAACGAGGGGCTGAGCACGTGGCTGAATGATCTGCTGAAATGGGGCCCCTGTGAGACCACTGCTGGCTCTGCTCTGCAAAGCAGGCGGAAGAAGATGTTCCTAGGACCCAGAAATGAGCTCATCATCCCGTTAGCTGTACCCAACCTGTGGTTAGCTTGGAGAGTGGCAGCCCTGAGTCAACAAAACACTGTTATACAAGAGTCTTAAACAACCATGCCTGATCCAAGTGCCACTGAAGTCAATGGAGGTGTGTTTATTGCTTTCAGTAGGCTTCAATATTCAGTCTTGACATCTCTGGGGTCATGACACTTCTCCACTGCTGAAAGCCAAGCAGATGAGTCTTTGAAAACAAGTGTGCAAATGAAAAGGAGCTTATAGTTTATGATTGAATGGACAGGTGTGACAGAAAGCTGCTCACAGACCCTGAACGTAGAATGTAGAGTCAAAAATATTCAGAGTTCATCTCAGTTCATTCAGTTAAAAGGTAAATTGATACACCAAAATATCTTGACCATGGTTCATGTCTCAAAGTATGTCCAAGTCGTTATCTGTATTTGAAGAAAATCAGCAGCTATCAACTTCCACCCATAGAAAAGATCATTTGTGGGTCTTTTCTGAGTTCCCTGGGTTTTGTAATTCCCTCTTATATAACACAGATTAAGCACAATTTAGGTTCGTTCTTTCAGTTCATTCCTATTTCTTACTATGCCTAAGAGTGGAGAAACCTTACCCCTTTGAGAAAAGATGCCTCACCACAGTTTAAATCACAGGGTACCTGGATTAAATTCAGCCCTGGCAGTGTGAGCAGACAACTTTTCATCTTTTATGAAGAAAACTGATTTTTTTTCTAAATAGTTCATTTGGTTTTGTTGGCAAAATCCTAAATTCTCTCATTTTTGTACCCCCAGAGAAAAAAAAGAGAAGGGAGCAAAACCAGGAATTTATCCATCAAAACAAAATTACATTCTTAGAATATCTTTTATTATTTTTTTAATGTTGAAAGTTCAGTTATTTAAAAAAATTATGAAAGGTCTTGAGTAAAACAAACTAAAAACACACCACATTTTTGTAAAAAGTTTCAATGAGTCCCACAGAAGAAACAGTTGGACGTCCTCTTGTGTTTGAATTTCTCTTTTGTCAGGATGACATGGTGGCATCATGCTCTGATCTGAATACCAGTGTCCTTCAGTGTGCACTGTAATACAACTTCAGAGTAATATCATCTTAAAAATATTGATGGGCCCAAACCACACCTTGAACCAAACCAAACCAACTTTTGATGCTAAATGAGATTGTCCTGTCCATCCCACTGCCAATGGTTCATTAGCCTTGAGGATCCCTGCTATATTATAACACCCTATTCTGTCCTGCAGTGAAGCTGGTGCTGACCAGAGCCATGATGATCACAGCAGATATCCTGGCGGGTTTTGGATTTGCTTTCCTACTCCTGGGACTCGACTGTGTCAAATTTCTCACAGAGGAGCCCAACATCAAGTTGCGCATCTGCCTTGTGTCTGGAGTGACCTTGCTCATCGCAGGTACTTGTCCAGAGTGGTCACATGACCATGGATAACCAGATTTTTAAAAAAATGATGCAAAGGAATGAGTGCTGTTTGGTGGGCAGAGATACACACTCTGTGAGAGAAAGGATGGTTCAATGGCTAGGCTGCCAGCCGGAAACACAAATTCAATTCCCTGCTATATCACAGACTTCCTTTGTGATGTTTGTCATGTTACTTGGCCTCTCTGTGCCTCAATTTGCCATTGTTAAATGAGGATAATAGTCCAGCCCAACCTTAGCCTCACAATGGGGTATTATGAGATTTTTAGATACAGTGATGAGGCCCAGAGAGGTAACTACGATAAGTAGTTCCAAAGGGGCAGCCGTGTTAGTCTAGTTCAGCAAAACAAAGAATCCTGTGGCAATTAAAGACTAACACATTTATTTATGGCATGAGCTTTCGTGGGAGAAAATCCCACTTCACCAGATGCTTTGAAAGCATCTTTAAGTGCCATAGGACTCCTTGGTTGTTTTTTCAGGATAAATAGGTGTTAGCAGTGACTCACTGTGGACCATATTACTTCTTTTATTTGAGTTTACACCAATATTAAAAAAGCTCTCCCACTTTATCAATGTATACATATATCCATGTCTTCACATCTCCATATAAAGAATCTAAGGCCAATCTTTGGGAGGGCTGTGAATACAGATGAAGTACTGCAAAGTACTCTGAGGATCTCTTCCATATGGCCCAGTGCTCACTTGGCTCATTTAAAAGCCCTTGCTAAATGTTTTGTGGGAAATCTCTTCCAGACTTTTGTCCAAATTCAAAATTAGCCTGAAACGTTTTGAAATTCTGAAAATCCTGATCAGCAACAAGTCGATAAACAAAGGATGGTGTGGAAGGGGAGGAATTGCAGAGATATATAATTTTCCTCCTCCTGCCCAACACACACTTTTCGAAGTTTCAGAATTTGTGAGAGGTCAGCCAGCTACAGCATCCACAGCATGGCTGAGAAGAAGGCAAGCCCATATCCAGTGTAAATTCTGCCCTTGAGTACAGACGGGACACTCCAACTAGACACTAATGTGCACCTTAGGAGCTGGCAGACTGTATCTCGGGGATTGTACCTTCACAGTAATCATCTGGTCCTGTCTAATGGCTCTCTCTGGTACTCTTCTCTCCTGCCTTGCAGGCATCCCAGGCATCATTGGTTCAGTGTGGTATGCCCTCGGGGTGTACGTGGAACGCTCTTCCTTGGTTTTGCACAATGTGTTTCTGGGCATCCAGTATAAGTTTGGCTGGTCATGTTGGCTTGGAATGGCCGGGTCATTGGGCTGCTTCTTATCTGGGGCGGTGCTCACCTGCTGCACGTATCTCTTCCGAGGTAAGACCCAACAAAGGTTAATAATCTCTTGGGTGCTGTTACACGTGCCCTGAGCAATAGCATGCTGCTTGGGGGTGTCTCTGGGGCAGAAAGGAGAGCTCAAGTCCGGGCGTCCAGTTGACTCCACTGCTGAGATTACCAGCATGGTTCAGACTGCCAGCTTATGGATCCTCAGCAGCTTGGAACAGGACCAAAATTCTTCATCGCTTCCTCTAGCTCTCCAGAGCCTTTCCCAGGGTCACTGTAGGATCACTCCTGACGTGACTGTGTTGGGGCGTGTGGTGTTCAGGAATCAGTAATTCATGGGCTTGCAAGAGATCCACTGTGCTGTGCTCTCTGTCTGGCTGTCCAAAACAACAAAGAGCATCACAGCACCATGCCCAGGTTGCTCTACCTGGGAAGTTCAGCCTTTAAGCCCAAAGGTAAAATAGCTGGGACTATAGGAAAAAGCTTTATCTCCAATCCAGCATTGTCATGTGTGATGGTTAAAGTGCGCTTCAGTGTTTTGGATGTAAAATGGGATAACAACACTTTGCCCATCCTTGTTAAGTGCTTTGAGATCCTCAGATGGAAGATGAGGTCTAAATATAAAGCGCAGAGTTATTATTATTTACTTCATTAAAAAATTGCACTAGATTCTGAGATCCCTTTGCTGGTGGAAATGGCTGTGTCCTTGCTAATCAGATCTCCCTCTTTCTCCCTTTTTGCAACACAGATGTTGATTCTGGGAGATTCTACTCCCCTAACTCCTTGAGGAAGATGTATTCCCCAGCTGGCCTGACTGTGACCAACGCATACTATCCATCGTCTCAGACAGCTACAGCCAAAATGTATGCAATGGACACCAGAGTATGAGGCAGAGAAAAAATGAGCTTAAAGCTCTGCTTTTATTTTTAACAGATTGTTCAGTGGCCTGGGCTCCAGCATTTGTGATCAGGAAGCTAGGCTGCACCTCACAGATGCAGGTATAATGGCCTAGAGAGTGGCTGGAAATAAAATCTCCACCTTCGGTAACAAAGCACGAAAGCAGCTTTCTGGGAGACTCATGAATGCAGGACTCCCATTGGGTTGAATTTGGAGAGGTGCTAACTACCAGCTGAATTCCTTGTCTCGCTGATCAGCCTTGGTCAGGATCTGGCCCATGGACGCACTGTGAGTTGAATGCGATCAGTTCTTTGCTGGATCGGACACATACACGTATAAAGAAACCAAAACAATAAGAGGGAAAAAAATCACTGAGTTAATCTGTGGCTGATAAGGTGCTGACAGAGTGGGGGACCAGACATACGGGCCTCTGCTGACTGAAGGATGGGCCGCCAGGTCGACATCTGGAATCCAAATAACCAGGACGTGGGCGTGTTCGCTCCTTGAGCAATAACAGACCAGTACAGAAGGGAACAGGCTGTGCTAACCTGCACCCTGTCTGTGCCTTAGGGCTTGCTCACAAATCACCAGCTAGTGAAAAGGCTGTGAGTTCTCATACATTGTACTCTGTGAAATGCAAACCTCTCCTTCAGCTATTGACTAGCTGATCAATCAACCCATTTGGGATTCATGGCAGTCCCAAACTGGAAATCCTAATCAGTACTTAGCCGTTCCCTTATTGAGTCAGCCAAGGAGAAAATGGGGTGAGGACTCTGGGACAGACCATGTCTCATAATTAATTAAGAGCTGGTATAAAATCCCTTTGATCTGATCCCCCCATCAAAATCACTTTCTTATCCAGTTAAGAGCTATTTTACCAGACGTGAAGTCTACAGCCGTCATGTAGGTATGAGAAGGCTGCAATTTAGGCCTTGTCTTCATGAGGGAAAGAGTGGTTTCAATAAATTAGTTAGCACATGTTAAAATTACAGTATAGATAGTGTAGTTCATGGGTGGATGGGAGCCTAAAATTTAATTCGGTCAGTTTAGTATGTGTTAAGTCTACAAGTCTTGTCTATGCAGGTCTTTCAGAATATGTTAGTTAGCACACATTAGCAAATGAGAGAGCAATTCACCTTTTATCCTTGTCTACTCTAGACCAGTGGTTCTCAGCCACTGCATCAGGACACATTACTGTGTCGCCACATGGTGGGAAGCGTGTCACGGAGAGCTGGGGAGATGGCTGGATTTGGCCTTTGAAGAGTGGGCTGGTGTGCCCCATGGGGTGCAATATGCTACCAAGTGTGTCACAACCTGCAAAATGTTAAGAACTACTGCCGTAGACAAGTGCTAGGCACTTCTCATTATTATTGAAGTGGCTCTTTTGGACACCAGGAAATGATGAATGTCCTTTAGGCATATAAATGCAGGTGGCTTATGGGAATATAGAGATAGCTTGTAAATTATCCCTTTGATTAGCTTATTTTAGTCCCTGTAAATAGCTATTGATTTCCAATTACAGCATACCCAGAAAGATGGTTTTATAACAAAACAATGACATCTGGATTACCTATTTTTATCTGTAATATTTCACCTTCTCTATACTTTCTTCAGCCTTGATTAACCAAGTAAATCATGTACTTTGTTGTGACAACTTAAAAATAAACAATCTGCTGATTCAGAAGTATGTGGATATTTTTAAATACAGTTTCCCCCAATTCCCCTTCCTTCCCATCCCCACTTTTTTATGAGTTATTTGCACTGGGCAGTGGCGATTTTATTAGAATGAGGAGAGAACATGGATCCAGGGTGCACAGTTATGTTAGAACTGCAATAGACTCCAAAACTCATGTAACTTCTAGCTCCTGCAGGCTTCTCCCTTGCAGAGGGAGGGATCAGATACGTTACTTATTTACCTCTCACCTTCCCCTGGTAGCCCATCCAGTGCAGTAGAGAGCAGGGGTGAGCATATTTGGCTCTCAGGGGGCTGCCCCTGGGAATTACGGATCTATGAGCCAGACAAGGGCAGTCACCTGCCATGAAAAAAAACTGTCCGAATAACTGCATTGAGCCTTTTTGTCGATGAACTTGAGAGTTGGACTAGCAGATCAGCATTGCTCAATAACTCCATGGACTGGCACAGGTCCCTGAGCTCTCCTTGACATAATGTAGAGAGCCAGGTCCAGGGATCAAAAAGGTTGAGAACCACTGGAGTAGATAGCTTCCTGAGGTCCCTTCCAAGCCTAATCTTCTACAATTCTGTAAACCTTTCCCCTACAAGCTGAGCCGGCTCTGTTGGCATTAGAACAGACCATACAGAAGTCCTGTGGTCACGCATGTCATAGGGTTACCAGATACCAAAGCATGGAAAGGAGGACAGGGAAGTACGATAAGGAGGACCTTGGAGGACACATGCAGAAAATGTAGTATTAATGGAATATTCTTCTGGTTTTAGGGGGCCCTGGAACGCTTCCCCCTAAAAATAGGGTGTTCCAGCATCCTTTAACCCTTGTAGGTAAAAAGCTAGACAAAATCATATATTTTTAAAATGCCTGCTGGATGGAGGAAATGAAGGTAAAGAGGAGGACATGTCCTCCTTTTGCCTGACATCTGGGAACCCTACCTGAGCATGACTACATCACAATCTATTTCTGTGATTGCCTTTGTCTCGTTTTCCTTCTCCCTTATTACGGTGGCAGTTATTACTGCAAATCAAGCATGCCACTTAACAATAACAAAAGCATCCAAATGTGGAACAAATCAAAACTTAAAACCCAGTATAATGACACAGCAGCCGTAACCTGTTCTCTCTGGCAAGCTGGATTTCAGCATAACCACCGGGCCCGTTGATCACTGTTAGTCTGTAGTGCCCTCTGCTGGAAGTTAGGGAGGAGATTGATTAACTTTGAAATAAACAAGGAGTCCTGTGGTACTTGTAAAAACTAACAAAATTATTTATCATATATTTATCTGTGGGAGGAAATCCCACCTCCCCAGGTGCTTTGAAGAAAGTTTGAAATTTTTCAGAGGGGAAGAAATGTTAGTCTAATTCAGTGAAACAAATAAGGAGTCCTGTGTGGCACTTTATAAAAACTAACAATTGTATGCCTTAAAAACCTTGTTCGTCTTTGCCACGAACATGGATTACTGCATCTCGTGAATAAGGTCTTCAAAATGAGGGTTTATAGTGAAAAACTGAGCATTCCTTGCTTGTTATCCTCTCCAGTAATATGACTGGTCAACAAAAGTTAAAAAGAAGAAACACATTAGGAGCCACATAAACCACAGTAAAATGGTAATGCTATATTCAGAATAAAATAAAGAATACCTGTGGGTTTACTGCCAGAAATGGCACATGCCTTCTCCAGGTTAGAGGAAGTGATAAATAATTTATTGCCAACTACTTGTCTATGCAGTGAAGTCCAATGTCGTACTTCAGGGCATAATCTGAAGGGGTCAGGTAGGGGAAATGATTCTTGTATGTACAGGGCCTGATCCTGAGACAGGATCCTCAAATAGTGCTCTGCATCTAGCAGGACTGCAGCTTGTACATGTTGATTTTTGTGACTGATATCTGTAATCGTGGACATCACTAGTGCCGAGCCTGCAGGGTACAGGCCCTGAATTGTCCTGCCCGTGGCCCCGATTGAGCTCTGGCCGCCTGCTGCTGGCCAACAGCGGCAGGAGCCAGCTCCGGGCTGGTGCTGCCTGCAGCGCCTGGCCAGCAGTGGAGCAGCAGGAGCTGAATTCGACTCTGAGCCGTTGTGGCAGTGGCAGGGGTCGGATCCTGCTCTGGGCCGCTTGCTGGCAGTGGCGGGGCTGGATTGGGCCCTGGAGCCGGATCGGGGCCCCAGAGCTGCATAGGGCCCTGGGGCAGGGCAGGGGTGGGGCCTGACCCTTTCTGGGGACCAGCACCACCCCTGTCTTTAATACTTTAACCCCTAGGCCTGAATGATGATTTCACTATGATAACAGTTATCACCTTTCTAAGGAGATGCAGACATCTAAAATAAGAAGTTATTGAGCTAATTTGACCAAGGGGTGGCAGAGTATTTGTCTCCAAAACAGGTTTTTATTTACCAGTTTCATTTTCTAGCTAGGTAGTTGTATGACGATCATCACTGTAGTACACCAGAACATCAGAACCTCTGGCTGATGTTTTTTTACACGCCCCTGTGCTAAAAGGAGGAGGATGAAATGATTGACGTGAGGCTGCCAAGGAAGTCTATAGACTCATACAAGATTAGGGTTGGAAGGTACCTCAGGAACCCAGCTTTCTTGGGTCCCAGTCCTGTGGCCTATCCACCAGACCAGACAATGCTTCCTGTTTTGCTTTTGATTAATTATAAACTATTGTTAATTCTAAGGCCAAAACCAGATTCTTGGATCTCAGCTCTTGGGAGGTCAACCACCTTGGAATGAGGCAGTGGGAAAATGGGCAGTTGTTTCAGAGACTGATCCCTTTCCTGATTTTGGGGTTGAGCCAGCATGCAGTGCTGAGCACCACTCCCTTCTGGTTATGATAGATATTGTGCAGTGGAGACAGACACAGTTTTAATACTGAAATCAAGAATATTTACATCACCCAAAAATAACAAAAGCAACATTTTAATGTGATTTATATTGAAAATTCCATGTTCTGTGCTTTCCCTCTGCTTTCTTTAAAGCAGCTGCGTTTTGCACTGCCCATATCTTTCGAACCATGCTACATGTTTCACGGGAGGCAAGCAGTCCATCACCTGCCTGTGCCCTATTTACATTACTCTGTACAGCATAACTCTGCTATGGCGGGGTGCCATGCTGGCCCAGTGCCAAATGGCTGAAGCAAAACCATCCATTTGTAGCCACTACCCAGTCATTTATTAGTCTTCATACCTGAATGTCCATGAGTCATAAATGCCAGGGAGGAATTGGGATATTTAATAGGCTAAATGTTCAGGCTGAACCCTAAATCCTGGGAACAAACAGACCTAAACTTTGGAGGCATCTGAAATTCAGATTCAGCTCTTAAGTCTGCAAAGAAGGCAAACATTTGGCAGTAGCATCCTTTGGAGTATAAAGGAAAAGCAGTTGTTGCTTCTATTTGCGTTTTGTTTCCGCTTTCACTTTAAAAAGAAAATGCTTCTTCTTTCTCCTCTTCACACTGGTGTAGATCTGAAGTAACTCATATGTGGGGGTATGAATCAGGCCCCTGGTGTTTGCCTGCTTTCATGGCATCCTCGTAAGAAGGGGGCGATCCACTCCCTCTGGTGTTGAGGTGCAGGGCTGGAGCAGGGCACAGCTCTGTGTTTGGAGCGTGAGCAGGGACTCCGGAAAATGCGCATGGGGAAGCTTCATTTACTGGGAAAAGAAAAATGGAGTTTTTCTTGGTAACCGAATGAAACCACAGCGGGGGGACCAGGGTGAAAGTTTGGGGAAGGGAACAGAGGGGCTGGTATGAGAACTACGCTGGCTCGAGATCATGATGATGTATCAGTCACTTGAAAGAAAAACACAGGAAAAAATCTGCCATGTAGATGGCAGCTGCATCTCGGGGCCTTGGGACCAGCTAACTATACTATGTGGACAAGCAAACCAGGCGTCCTGTGGCACTTAAAGACTAACACATTCATTTTTTGCATGAGCTTTCGTGGGAAAAAATCCCACGAAAGCTCATGCAATAAATATGTTTGTTAGTCATTAAGCACCACAGGACTCCTTGTTTGTTTTACTGAACTAAGGTATGTTCACACAGGCTTCTTATTTAGAAACAACAGAGGTTGTTTCGAAATAAGAAGCGGCATGTCCACATGACGCACCGTTTTTTCAAAACCGTTAAACCTCGCATCTAACAGAAATAGCCATTGTTTCGAAACAGTTGTTTCAAAACAACGGCATTCGGACACGTCGTTTTGAAACACCACCATTGTTTTGAAACAACTGTTTCGAAACAACACGTCTGAATGGCCTTGTTTCAAAATAACCATTTTGAAACAATGGCTATTTCGAAAGCAGGCTTTCCCTTAATTCAAATTAACTTATTTAGAAATAACTCATTTTGAAATGGGTTATTTGGAAATAATGATGTATGTGTGGACATAGCCCTAGACTAACACGGCAGCCCCTTTGGCTCTTGGCAACATACGGGGACAGGGGAGCTCTGAATTCAAGGTGCCAGAGGAGCCAAGAGTTTGGTTTGGTTTTATTTCCCCAAAAAGTCTATCGTTTGCCATGACCTCTGCCCCTAACCCGACCAAGATTTCCTCTTGGGTCATCAGGACACGCACACACAGTCTGATGTAGGTCTCTTCTGAGAGGCACTCGTGGGTGCTGGTTACGGCCCTTAGGCGCATCACAGGACATGCTGAGCCTACTCGACCCAGAGCCTGTGCTCCACCACTACAACATTTCACTGAGCATGAGGCCTACCAATTTTTTTAAGTGTCCCATGAGATGGACAGCTCACCAGGAAGGGAGCCCAGGGCAGTAACTCTCAGCTGGGTGGGAGGTGAGGTCCTTGAATTAAATGCTGCATCACTTTACCTGCAGAGCTAACATCACCACAACTAAGGCCTTGCACCTGATGTTTGAGTTGGGCCCTGCGGGAGCCCCGTTAGTGATGAGAAACCCTGAAACAAACCACAAAGAGAGTTGACGTCGCTGAGCGCAAACACAGCCAGCGTGCGCCGGGACGGGGAGCTGTTCCGTCGTTTCAGCCAGCACTGCAGGCAGAAGAGGATCCCACAGGACAGGATCATGGCCAGAAAGAATAACATCAGTAACCTGAGGCAGAGAAGTAGACAGGGAACAATCAACAGCACGTGCCAACTGCTCATGGTCTCAGAAATGAGAGCCAGGAAGTCAGGCTTTGGAGGAGTGAAGGGTTTGAACTGCAGAAAAGAAGAGACCCACTAACTAACACAAGGGCAAAATTGGTCCAATTAATACAATTGGGTTGAGCATTTTTGCAAAAAATGGCAGAATCTTTTTTCTCAGTGGGGAGGGGGGCACTTTTTTGACCGGAGCTTTCGAGACTGTTATGGCCAATGGGCTTTGAAGGACCTCCTTCTCTCTGTCTGGCTGATCCTGAAAATTCAAAATTTCTGCAAACCACTTTCTGTGAAAAATTTGTACTTTTTTCCCCACTAAAAATGCAAACAGTGTAGGGAATATAGAGAAATGGTTCAGTGAAGACAGAACAAAAAATAATGGGCTTCAGCAAAGAAAATGAAGGTGAATTGTCAAGACAACTGTTACATAGCTGTCAGTCTCTCTGTATCTGTAAGAGAAGGATGACATTTTTCAGTCAAATCGTTTATTTGCTGAAAAATGCAGATTTGCGTCAAATTAGGCAAATATTGACAAATTAAAAATACTTTAAAAAGGTTTAAATGGTACATTTCCACATATACAAATAAAACACATCAATGTTCTGTTTGAAAATGGCATTTTATTTAGAAGCTCAACTAGAGTTTATTTTTTTAAAGGGTGAAAACATTTAATAACCAGTCCCCCCACCAACCCCAAAACATTTCAGCTTTGTTTCTGTCCCAAATTAAACTATTTTGGATTGGGGGGGGGGGGTTGGCTATAAAATTCATTCAACTCCACTGCTATATAGATCAGAATAGGCTTTTATTTATTTATTTATTTAGCCAATTCTGTCCTTAGAAGAGATTCAGAACTTACCAGACATACCAGACACTGAGGGTCTCCTCATTGTAATTAGCACATCTAACAATTAAAGAAATACATAATTTAGACAATAGGTTGGAACAGCACTGGGCCCAACTTCACTAGATCAGTTGAAGTGTTTTCCTTAACTGGAGTAGTGGAAGAATCAGTCCCATTAAGAAATTTATATTAGTGCAACCTTTAACATGATGTGTCTAAATAATAGTATATAACTATTTTCCTTTAAATTATTGTACATAATGATCATTCTTTCTGTTAACAAAACAACAAAATTATGCAGTATCATAAGAAGAAACAGCTACTCATCTCCCTGTGCATCTCTCTCTTTCTGAAGAAAAATTAAGATCAAGCAGCCACAATTAGCTTGCTTGCTTTCACTTCTCATATTAATTGGATGAACATGATCCTCTTGTTTAGAGCAGTTAGGTTATTTTGTGTATTCCTTACTTTGTGTTGCCTGTAAAATTCTGAACAGAAAATGGAAATCAGGAAGAATGTGGAGAGTGGCTACTTACATTTCATCAAGTTCACATTTTGGATCTGAGTCTGCTAACTGAAACACACATGTAAACCAGTCAGGACAAATATAGTATCCCATTAATAGAAATCTTTTATATTTGAACTGAAAAGCACCCATAGACAGATGCAGGGACTGATCCTGTGAATGTTACTTGTCTGGGTAATCCCATTGATTTTGTATGCCTGAATAATGAAGACTAATAGCCTTGATAAAGGCTGAATTGGTTCCATAGTTTTTTCTCTTAATGGCTTGATCTACCAGCAGTGGCAGTCAGTGGAAAGTCTCCCACGCGGTTTGATCAGATCTTTTCATTTTCTGTAATAGCTGAGAGAAGGACGTTTTCTTAAGATGTTTAATCTTACTGGGGGAAATATGGTTTTGCTGAGTGACGAGTTAAAGATCAAGCACAAAGAGATGCAAACAAGTATGAACCAAAATGCTTACAACACGGAAGTTGATTTGTTGTTCAAAATGTGTTGCTGAACAATTTCTGTGAATAGCTTTGGGTTTGTAGCTCCTATGCAAGCCCTTCATTGTGAATGGTCAATATTTATCAAGCGGGTAGTTTTGGCTGGTCACGTAAATGCAAAGAATGTTTCTATTCCATGACTGTGAGGACTGTTTCAAAGGAGCAGCCATGTTAGTCTACCACAGTTCAGAAAAAGAAACCAGGTCCTGTGGTGCTTTTAAAGCCTAACAAATTTATTTATCGCAAGAGCTTTTGTGGGAGAAAATCCCACTTCATCAGACTGTGCAACTCTTAGACTCAAGTCTCTGGTGTGAATCTTTGCAATGTTGAGTCTGAAAGTTGTTTTGGGGGAATATTTACACTCACTTAAATCTGGCAAACATTCCTCCCTGCGACAAACTGCATTTTTCAGTTTGTGTGTGGCAAGTGAACAAAACAGTTTAGAAACATAAGAGAAATCAAATCCTTTACAAGCCTCAAATGAGTATCAGTGGAATTTTTTTGGGCATTTTCTCAGCTCTGTGGCAGATCTCTTTAAATCAAATATCAAATTGCAGAAATATAACAGCACAGTATAAACAAAGTGGGGCAGATTAGATTTAGTTCTTAGATAAAAAAACTTACATGAAATTTGCAGATAATGACTATACTTTACATTTCCTTTTGCATGTGTCTGACAGGCATACAGATTTGGGTCCTCCTTTGAGTCAAAACTGAAAAACACTTTTGCATACGAGAGACACGTCTATTTAGACAGATCTCAGAGCACATTCCCAATTAGCAGAGATCAGTTTAAGAGCTGTGTTGTACAATGCTAGCAAAAGCTTGATGAGAAACAGGAAAACCCAGACAATGGGGCCAATCCTGTTTACATTGCCATTAACCCCAATGGGAGCAGGATTAGGCCCCAGGTATAACACAGCTCTCTGGGTGTAACGAATCCTTCAGATAAAACATTAGCTATGAAATTTCATGGATGATCTAAAATGAAATGAGAAACAGAATGAGAATTCAAAATGAACTTTTCCAGACGTGCCCTTTTTAAATTTCATTCATCTGCCAAGTCTTTCACATAGAGCGGTGCAGCATTTCCTAATTGTTTTCTTCACTTCTGCCAATTATGAGAAGAGCAGGTCAAAACAGCCGAGAAAGTTTATCACCGTGATCGTGCGCTGCTGTGAGGGCTTTTTTCTGACTGAATGAAGACGTTGCTTATCTTTTAAATGTCCCAGTGCAAAGCCATCACTCTTTTCGTTACTGATACACGCAAATGTCTTAATAACATTATAGGTAGACAAATAAACTGTTTTAAATGAAACCTAACTAAGTCAGCTAGAGATATGTACTTTTTAATTCCAGCAGCAACATCAAATAAAAAGATCCATGCACTCAAAGAAAAGTATCACGGCTTTAGATGGAATTGGTTGTGAATATAAAATCCCAACTACTTGACAGGTCTTGATAAAGATCTTTTAAAATATTTATTGCCAAAGTATCCCAAAACTAAAAACATGCTCAACAGAGCCCTAGAATCAATCAAAGTCTGACCTCAGTAATAGGTTTTTGTTTTTTTTTTTACCTGGAATAATATCAGACATAAGCCTCCAATCTCTGAGAGCAGCCAGGTGAGACATGAAGCTTTGGGCTTCCCCATTATGTACAAGAGAAATATTTGTAAGGCTCTGTTTACAGCTGTATTTATCCTCTTATGATCTGGAACTTTTAAACATCCCTATATATTGTCCTCTGAGCCATGTACTACATCAGCTAATAGCTTCTCGTGACCCAGGAATAACAACCAGGGAACTAGCGCTGCTTTGCATGAACACACTCAAATAGCCGGGAGCCCTAAACGAATAGTAGTTTGAGGTCAGCATCTTGCAAATATTCTGAGCCTTTGGTAGCTTTCCAAAGCTCCTGTTGGTAAAGCCTGGTTCCATAAGAACAAGATGCTGTACATTTACCTGGATCTGCTGCACAGGACTGCATCCTGCAGGCCTACCTTGCAAGAGCAGATCTGTCTGTTTGCATTGGCTTTGATGGCATTACTCTGGTGAGACCGAACCAAGGGCTGGCCTAGCTCACATCAGCAAGGGGAAATCATCAATGCCTGGCTTGCGCAGCTCGTTTTACTAACTTCAGTGCACAGTCATAAGCAGAGTGAAGGGGCTGGTGTGGAAGGCTTATTTCTGGGTACATGTACCTCTTCTGTTTGCATGCTATGGTTTTGGATGTTTTAGCCTTGTGCCATTACTCTATTGCACATGATCTCAGACAGAACGTGAATTTGTTGGTTGTATAATATTCACTAAGCTGTAATTCAGCTACTAGGGCTAGAGGGATGGCATTGCCTTTCGGGCTGGATCCAAAGCTCGTTGAAATGAACTGAAAGGTGCCCTTCGACTTGGAATGGTTTTGGATTATGTCATTAATCCCTTCATCTCAAATACTGAAAGAAGCACTGAGAACATTTTTTTTTTTTTTGATCCACAGGGGTTGCTGCAATTCCTTTATCAGGGCAGATTCTGTCATAATTCCAAGTAAGAATGGGTGATCCAATTTGGATTAAAGCAGGGGTCTCAAACACGCAGCCGGAGGGCCGCATGCAGGCCCTAAAGCTATTTCTTGCAGCCTGCAACAACACTATTGTTACCAATATTTACAATATCACTGCATGAAAAGGTTTCAGTGGTGCGGCCCTCGGGCTAATGTACTAAGCTAACGTTCTAGTCTTCATGTGGCCCTCATGATGCTTTGAGTTTGAGACCCCTGGATTAAAGCATAAACCAACCCCAATCTGTGTCCATTCATCAAGATGAAGTTGAATCTTGAGTCAGCTGAGTTTGGTTGATTGCTCTTCACTGGCATGTGACTGGCACCATCCTGCTCTGGTTCACACGTGGCAGTGCCAAAGTTAATAGGAGGAGAAGGGACATTTCTGCACCATCTCTGGACAAATCACATGTGGAAACACCATGCAAACATTGGGAGAAAACTAGGTCTTGTGGGAGGTCAAACCTTGCTTTTGAGATCATAGAGGTTTAGTGAATTCAGATAACATAAGAATTGCTTGCTCATTATTTGCATTACAGTAAGGCCTTATAAACCTCCACCCAGTTGGTGACCCATTGAGCTAGGTGCAATACATACCATAGTTAGATACAGCATCTGCTTACAACCCCTAGATGGTCAGAATAGGTGTTATTACGCCCATTTTATGGATAGGGGAACTGAGGCAGAGCTAGAGACTAAATAACTAACTCAAAGTCACAGCTGAGCATCAATCCCCCACCAGCTGATACCCAGGCAAACGCCTTAACAATAAACCCATCGCTCCTCAGTACTAGACCAGATCCAGTCCAGCCTGGTTAGTGTCAGTATTTTGTTTCTGACAGTGGCTGAGGCTAGCTGTCTCAGAGGTGGACGTAAGAACCAATTTGGTTCACCTTCTACATGGGCAGCGTTAAGGCAGTTGTGTCTTCAGTTTGCTCCTTCCCAGATGGCAGCTGCTATCTTCAGACGCAGTGTCTCCCTTCTGGCGTAGCAGGGTCTATTAGCCACTCTGCTGATCTGACCACTGCTGAATTTTGTGCTCAGGGGTGGTTCGTGGAACAGTAAACGCCTGCACTTTGCAGGTCCTTTTATCCCCATGTTCTCTGGTGACCTGCTCTCTGGCTTTGACAAATGGAATCTATCCCCACTCATATCCATTCAGAATACTGTACTTCTGCGGAGATCACTGTCTTTGCCCGTCTCTTCGACTACATCATGCCACTCTTTGCGTTCCTCCATTGGCTCCCCCTTCTCTGTCACATCAAACATCCCTTTGCTTCCCAGGCCTTACAGGGCCCATCTCTACGCTGCGTGTCATCTCTCAGCCAGTAACGAGAGGTGGACTCTGGCCTCCAACCAGCCCATGATCCCAGCCTCCGTCACCTACTCCCTGGTTCAGTTTTCAAACAAGCAACTTCATGTTTTCTCCCATGCTACCATCGTGCTGGGGAGGAGCAACTCCATAAACATCCACGACACCACCTCCCTCCTCGTCCTCTTTCAAAACCCTTGCCAAAACTCTCCTTGGCCATGACACCTATAAAACAACTTGACAATAGTTAGACCACTGGTGGGCTGAGACCAGAGCTGATTGCGCTGACCCGTGCCATCGCACTGTTTCCTTGTGATTCTCCATCTGTCCGTGTGTTGTCTCTTGCTTTACATTCAGACTGCATGCTCTTGGGACAGGAGCTCTTTTTGTTCTGGGTTTGTGCAGCACCTTGTGCAATGGGGTCCTGATCCATGCCTAGGGCTCCTAATAAATAATAATAATAATAGTGCATATAAAGCTGTGTACAAATGGCACCCATTTTTAAATTACTGTGCAGCATGTCAATCATCAAAGGGACAGCTGTGTTAGTCTGTGTACAGCAAAAACAATGAGAGTCCTGGGGCACCTTAAAGACTAACAAATTTCTTTGGGCATAAGCTTTCGTGGGCTCCAACCCACTTCATCAAATGTCAATTATGTAACAATAACATAAGCAAAAGGACTCTGGAATCCAAAGATCCCTATGGCTTTCATATCAACAGACAAATATTGTTTAGATACCTAGGCTAGATGGATTGAATTGTTATTGCTAAAGTTCAGCTGGAAAACTCTTTGCACTTCAGCTTTGCTTGCAAGAAAATCATCAGCTCTGGTTTGTTCAACATTTATTACAAGATTGTCACTGAGGCATACAGCCTGGGGCTGACATGCACCATTAATTTAGGTCCTTGCAGATTTAACGCAAAGGGTGTTGCTGGGAATGAGTTTTGCCATAATTTAAAGTTAAACATTGTTCAGTAGTGCCATTGTTTGTGTGGTAAGACTTGACAAAGCTAAGGTAATAGTCAGGTGTACCTCTAGTTTTTCTTCCCTCAGCTGAAGAGGTGTGCAGTTTAAATAACATTGGGCACGCATAATTGATCCAGTTGTGTTAATCATTATTAAAGGTCCATATAGGCCTAAACTGGATCCAACTTCCTCAAAGTTTGGGCTGTTCAGATCTGGGTTTGGTTTGAGGCCAAGGAGAAACATCTCTTGTTGGCACTCCCAGGCAGGGCTGCGTAGGGGCCAAGTGACAAAGCGAGTTTTGGGGAGGAATTCCACTTGAATGAACCACGTTCCTTGTGGGGCTTTTGGAAAGGGACCAGCTCTGCCATCTCAGAATAGAAGTAGCTCACACATTGGAGGGGACACATGCACTGTGCCATAAGCCAGTGCTATTTGCCCAACTATTTCAGTTCTGCTTTGCTACCAACTTAATAGCCACACACATTCCTTAATATTTCTTTAAAAGAATAAATCAAACAACCTAAAAATATGTCCTCAGCATTGGTAGAAAAGCTTGTTACTCATGCAATTTCAACCTGCAAAAGGATCGTCCATCACTGAACTGATTTCAGATTTCTTCTTCTTGCAATTATTTCCCCCTTTGCACTTCAGTAAGACACCATCATCAAGGACTCCAGTGCAGAACACACAGAATTGCTTCAGTTAACAGCTGGTCAATATATCATCCCTGTAATTTTTCCATGGGTGTAGTGAGCTCCCTTAAAAAATCGGAAAAGAACTTTTTTCCGTGTTGATCTCCACTAGAGCCCACCTTCCTGCAGTCATAGGAAACTGACCACCTGGTCTCAATGGATGATCCCTGGCTCACCTCCCTAGATCAGCAGTTCTCGACCACTGTGTCGGGACATATGACTGTGCTGCCACACGTGGTAAGTGTGTCATGGAGAGCCAGGGAGATGATTGGATTTGGCCTGGGGCAGGGGAAAGGGTTGTGATAAGCTACCAAGTGTGATGACCTGCAAAAGGTTGAGAACCATTGCTCTAGATGAAGTTCCCCACCAGTACATCCTATAATAGTGATTCTCAAATGATGGTTCATGCTGTCAGTTTCTGGATCCCTTCCTAGTATTCCTGCGACATGACGCATCTCAATACCCAAGTTCACCATGGAGAAGTGAGATGGGGATGAAATTTGAAAATCTCTCTTTTGCTTAAAGAGAAGGTCAGATACTGAAAAGTTAGAGAACTGCTACTCTGCTAGAAGATTGCTTCCTGCCCTCATCTTGTTGATCAGTTTAAACCTGTGAAGCCGAGCAAGCATCCGTGAACCAGTAATAAGGAATCTGGGGCCTGAAACAAAAAATCAAGGCAAGCCATCTTCCAAGGAGATCACTGGAAAATCTGCAGAAGAATTACAGCCAAAGGGCCCAGTACTGGAAGCCTAATAATCCCATGTATAAAATAGTGGGAGCCTAAAGGGCCCTAGATGTCCAGTGTTTTCTCATTCTAGGGTTTTGCATGGACTCTCTCCTCTTTTCCTCCAAAAGCACCACATGTGCAAAATAAGCCTTCCACTCCAAGGGCTTTTCACTGTTTCCCTCTCTTCCAGCCCACATTGCATCCATTGCTGCTCTTCACATTTGCAGGCTGCCTTTGATGGGCTGCAGCCTATTGTTACAGAGGGGTCTCCTGGTTGATGTTAGCTCAACTTCCATCAAAATGACCAGCCACTATACCTTAGGCACTGTAAGTCGGTGGGAAGTGAAGAGTGCAGCAGCTACCTGGCAGAAAGAAATCCTCAAACATACAGCGACCAGGGAGATCTGCAAACCGAGGACATTCAAAAGGGTGACCTTGTGGAGATGGTAAAATAACCCTAGCATCCAGAGCAGGAGCTTCTAGCTGTTGGCGGGTGGGGGGAGAAGAGAGATAGAGATGGGTGTCTGCTGCTGCGAGCTATGTTGATTTAAAGCAGAGGTCTGCAGCCACAGGCAGCTCTTTGGCTAAAAAAACCAAGGAGTTGTGTGGCACTTAAAGACTAACAGATTTATTTTTTGCATGAGCTTTCGTGGGAGAAAATCCCACTTCGTCAGATGCTTTGAAGATGGGTGAACTCCTTGTGGCTCGGGGCTCCAGGCTCCCTCCCACCACTAAAGGACCCTATGGGGAGCCTGCTCTTGGTTCCAGCTTCCCCACCCAGCAGGTGCCCCGGCTGAGCTCCCCCCCGCAGGAGACTACAACCATTGCGACTCTCAAAACACTTGGTTATCGAAGAAATTTTAAAAAATGGCTCTTCTTATCTTTCGGGTTCCTGACCCCTGATTTAAAGCTTGAGAGGTCACAGCTAGCGGCCTGGAATTCTCCAACAAATCTTCTGGGTAGGGGGAGAGGAGTTTTTACACCCAGCTCTCCGGGGGCAGACTCTTCCAAGGGACATTCATTTGCCTGACATAAAGGACCAGGGTGGAAGGTCTGTGAGTCACGTGGAGGGACAGACACATTTGAAGCACCCCAGGTAAGGAAGAAATTTACTCCCTCTTGTAGCTAGAGTTAGGAAGAAGTTTGCTTTTGTCCATTCTTTAGTTCTATTCCTGAATGATGTTCTGGTGTTATTCCCCACAGACAGACAAACATGCATTTTCCCTTGTGCCTCAGCTCATGTAATTAGTGCAAATAAACTAATTTAATTTTCATCATTCCTTCATGGACTTATTATAGCTGGCTAAGAGAGGAGTCAGAAATTAATTGGTAGCCTAATTTTTTTTGTCCCCAAAGCTAAAACAGGGGAGGGGAAGACACTCTGCTCTGAACATCTGCAAATTTCCAAGAGGCTGAATAATACTGTCTCTTACTATCGATTAACACAGAATACAACCCAATGGGCCCAATTACAATAACCCTAATTACAAATGAATATTCCCCCCAAAAGTCTGCAGAAGCCTTATTTCATCTCATGCTGTTTATCACCTCGCCAGTCTTGCCTGATGGTTAAGATGAATTCCTCCATTTTTTAAAAACAATGTTGCTTGATAGCTCCTGATCACTGATTGGCATAGGAATGAGCGAGCACAGTACATACTTCAGAACAAGAGAAAACTGACGGGGCCTCCAGAAGAACAAGATGGTGAAGCTCTTGCGCTAATACGGGTCTGCTGGAATAAAGAATCCAGGCCAATCCTGGTGACCCCTTGTGTACATCAGCCAAAATATGGCTGTCTCTGGCTTGTCCCACATCTTCTTCCAGAAGGGCTAGAGATAACTATGGGACCCAGCCTGTGGTTCAGTCCTCAGTGGCAGCCACAAATCAACCTTTCATCACAAGGAGGTTCATCCGACACATCTCTGCATCTAGGCCTGTGTCCCAAACTTCTCTCTCTTGTTTTTGCTGGTTGGCTGTTACTCATGGGATGTGGCTATTGCTGCAGTTTGGGCCCTGGAGACATGATGGATTTTTGCCAACACTACGTCAAGTCAAGGGTCTGATGAGCTGGGGTTTGTGACCAACATAATGTTACTACGTCCATGCTCAGTGTGCTGTGACAATAGAATACATTGGTACATCGGCGAAGTGCTCCTTGCTTAGGCCTGGCCTCTTAAGACAGACCAGAGTCACTTCTTTGAACAGTATCTTTAGGAAAAGTCATTTATTTGTTGAGCAAAGTGAGGCAATGGATGGCATTCCTTGGTCGGGATGGACTGTGATGTCTTTTCAACGCAGCATCTGGTCAATTCCAGAATCTCCAGGCCCCAGTGGCATGTCCCCCTGATTTTGGTGCAAATTAGAAAAAACAGATGAGGGAAATGGGGGACACCGAGAGCGACTGGTATCTAGAGAGCAAACCCAGCATCTTCAACTACCTCCTTGATTGTCTATAGATCAAACTAGCTGATTGCAAAAAAACCCCAAAAAACAAAAAAAAACCAAAAAAAAAACAAAAAAACCCCCAACAACAAGGAGTCGTGTGGCACTTAAAGACTAACAGATTTGTTTTTTGCATGAGCTTTTGTGGGAGAAAATCCCACTTCGTCTTCAAAGCATCTGATGAAGTGGGATTTTCTCCCACGAAAGCTCATGCGAAAAACAAATCTGTTAGTCTTTAAGTGCCACACGACTCCTTGGGTTTTTTTGCTGGACTAGACTATCCCTTTGGAAATTGGGTGATTGCAGCCATTAACTCCTTCCAGCATAACAAAGGCCCCAGCGGGAACCTGTGTCCCATCTCCCACAACAATTTAAAATGTTGACTCCTGAAATGGTTCTCCCAGATGGACAGAAAAGAAAGGTGAACAGTGAGGGTGTGGAAAGGGGCCACAAGCAGAGCCTCTAGCAGGGGTGGGGAAGGTGGGGACCTTGACATGGTGTCCATAGTAAAAGGGAAATGTGGGGCATACTGAACCCCAAGTAGAAAATGGATCTCCTGGCATGGAACAAAGAGACGCGAAGGATACATAGGGAGCTGATGGGAGGTTGAAGGGGATACATCAAGATCCTGAAATAGAGGGGTGTGGGATGCTGGGACATAGGAAGTATCAGCAGGGGGAAGAGGGGGGTCAGAGGAATACAGGGTGGCTTTGGTGCCTGCAAAGTGCTGACAGGATAGAAGCAATGAAGTTTGCTTGGTTTTCTAACCAGACGTTTTCAGAGCACCACCACTATTAGTTTTGCTCCCATCCAAATCCCCCAAGAGTTTTCCTCTCCCACCCTTATTTCATTGTCTCTGCTCTTCCAGCTTCAGTTCCATTCCCAGCATCTGGGAATAACCATGCCAGAAGTCTGCCCACTGGACACCTTCACAGATGGCCCTTAGACCATGAGTATTTGCAAAACCGGATAATGCAGCCCTGGGCCTAACATGAGCAATGAAGTGTGCATGGAACCTGCTAACACGGCAGCTGTTACAACTGGCTCCATCCATTCCCATTGACAAGGATCTGTGCTAGCGATTGCCAGTAGGTGGCCATGCGCCTTAATGCTGGAGAGTGCAAGAATGGAAATCAAGGATTTCAGCACCTCACCCTATTGTCTGAAGGCAAACAGCTTTTCCATACTGCGAAGAACGGACTAAAGAGGTTCTCCTGCATCAACACCATTAGGAGGTTTCTGCAGGCTAAATGAGGCCAGATGTTCCACTTGGCTAAACCCACCGTTCTCAGATTTTGACCTCCGTGTCCCCTGTGCAGGCCCGTTTGTTTGCACACACGCTCTGTGCTGGCAGAAAGCAGGCACAAATCATTCAAGCCTTATGTCTGATTGAGAGGAAAAGCCAAGGAATACTGTATATCAGTCAAGGTTAGCCATGTATAATGTGGGTTTCTCCCTTGTACGCATCTTTTTTTAACATCACAAGTACTAACAAGACAGCTGCTTTCAACAGTCAGTCATCTAAGAAAAGCAAGAATCTGTAATGGCATGCTAACGGAAATATTTTAGTACCTCCAAAAGACTCCAGCGAGCGTTTGCAACAGTTTGTTCAAAATACCAGTTCTCAGAGAAACATCTGGCAAACAGCTGCTACAGTGACAAGGCTCTAAACATAGATTGAAATGAGATCCCGCATGCTAAATAATTCATAGGGGACTATAGATTTTCCAACACCACCTTTCTAACAGACAATTATTGCACATGGTCGTGAGTTCATTGGACTCTGTCCTCCATTTCTGCAGGACACAGAGAGCTTTCTACTTTGTAGTTTTGCATGGGAGCTAGATTGTGACAGGGTTATGCTCAGAGGCGTAAGGAGGGGAAAACTTTTTTTTTGGGGGGGGGGGGGCGGCAAGCATCAGGCAGACTTTAAAATAAACAGTGTCATAAATAGCAGCAGGGCAAGACTGGCTCTCATGGTGCTGAGCTTCCCAGGCCTGGCTCAGCTCTTGGCAGGATTAGGCACCAAGTTTATATATAAGTAATCAAGATGTGCAACAGTAACCCAGCTTTCTGGTAAGGGTATTGGACAGGGACTCAGGAGATCAGAACTCAGTTTTCAACTATGACATGAACTTCTTGTGTGACCTTAGCCAAATCAATTGATCTCTTTGTGCCTCATTTCCCCATTCGTAAATGGGGACAAAAAGCCTGGCTCTTTCCCATTCTGTTTAAATTATACATTCAAGTCAGCAATTGTCTTTTACTGTGTATCCCCACAGGATTCATTCCCTTTTGGTACAAGGATAATACCAAAAAGAGTTAGAAATAACACCCGTGGCGACTGAATAAACACTGAGGAGTGGGTACCAAACACAGTCCATTAATCAACAAAGAAAGGTCGTCCCCTTAAAGATTTTGAAGTGAAATTACAGCTAACAGGTGCTAAAAGTCAGATACTTAAAGTCATTTATTTATGCTCAAATAGGTTCCTTTATTCTTAATCCTTTTAAGCTACATTTGTATTTTTAATCCTTTCCCCACACCTGCCTTCCCCTTTGCTGTGTTGCAAAGAGCTGTGATCTACAGTTAAAATTCAATCATTGCCATGTTTTAATCTTTTGTAATTACCAGAGTTTCTGGATGGAAAGAGACAAAAGAATAAATCACTTGAAATTAGATGGAGGCTGAATTTTTTTCCTCTGTACTTTTGAGTTCCTGATAACACACTGGACACAGAGACACTAGAGCAAGGCTACCTGGCATTCTCTGAAACACATTTTCAAGTCAGTTTTTAAGGCAGGATTATTTAGCAATGAATGTGGCAGTTTCTCAAGCCTGCGGCTCCTTTGTCAGTGGACACAGGCTCAGCTCCATTCTGCGAGAAGAGCACAGGACTGCAATGACGTTACCAGTCTTCTGTTGCCCCCTGGAGGAACTAAAAACTAAACCTTCCTGCACCACACCTGAGTCTCTAAATTAGGAAGAAACCTAGCTGAGTTAGGCTGCAGCTTCCAGGGGTTTATTTTCAGCCAGGATGCAGAGGCAGCCCCATCTGGCAGCTCTTTAGGGGCAGCTGAGTCCATTAAAGCCCAGCTGCTTACAAGAAAGGAGGTATTGCTTCCTAGGATCTGGCCTACGCTAGGAAAATGACCCATTGCTGGAATTCAAACCACCAGGGCTGAAAAGTGCAATGCAGTGTTTTGTGTATTTGTTTGTAAAAGAAAGATTTCCTGGGGTTACAGGTGACAAAACCTGCACACAGGACTGGGGCCCTGTTTCCTCTCCTGCTGCTCCAGAAAAAGGGAGAGGGGTTTGCTATGCACCTAGGCTGGGGGGAGAGCTGTCACCACTTCCACTCAGGGCCACATCTGGGTGGGTGGGCATGGTCACAAAGGAAGTGTGCCTGTGATGCTCAACTTCTAGCCTGTACTAGAGGCTAGGGTAGCCTCAATGCACAAAGAGCTACAGTTAATTCCTTCCTTGCCTAGCTCTGCCCTCCACAGCTCTTTTAACTCTTCCCTTATGACCCTGCTGTTCTTCTCTGAGATTCCCTCCACTTCCTTGCTCTCTTTCCATTAAAGTCACCAAGACAGAAAATCTCTGCTCAAACACAACCACCCTACTTCTCTACTCTGGTGCAGGCCACCAGGCACAGCTGGGCTTTATAACCTCCCAGCTCCCAAGGCGCTTTGCAGTGCAGGAAAGCAAACAATCACAAGGAGCACCTGTGACCTGAGGAGAAATTGCCTCTGGGTGAAGCCTATCAGTCCCCTTAGCCTTTCAAGCCAAACACATATTTAGCAAGATCCAAAGGGACACCTGTGTTAGTCTAGTTCAGTAAAACAAACAAGGAGTCCTGTGCCACTTAGAGACTAGCAAATAGATTTATTGCATTAGATTTTCTCCCAGGAGAGCTCATGCAATAAATCTATTTGTTAGTCTTTAAATGACACAGGACTCCTTGTTTGCATTACGTATTTAGCAGAAGGGAAAAGGTAACAACATTTTCCACGCTCTGTGCTACTGTTAAGACAGTAGTTTCCTCTCTCTAGTGGGCATGTTCCAGCTAGCTGCCTCTATAGCAGTGGATCCCAACATGTTCTCTGCCATGGCACACCTTACTACGTCTGATTAATTTGAGGCACACCACCATATAGTTTCCAAATGCATTCGTGAATATTCATGAGCCAATCCAGAGCTGTTTGAGCAGTTTTTCAAGAAATTTTGTGGCACACCTGCTCAGGCCTGACTGCACACCTGCTCTATAGCACTTTCTTTGTAGTCTTACTTTGTTATTTGCAGGAAAGAGGACTGTGACGCCAGCTGGAAGAATGGCCTGGCTCACAAAGGGAAAGGATCTGTGCTTGGCTCTCTTGGGCTATGTTCATACATAGGGGGTTATTTCGATACAAGTTTTTTCGGTACAAGTTGTATCGAAATAATGCCTTATTTTGAAATAAGTTAATTCGCATTAACAGTTTGTTAATGTGAATTAAGGAAAAAAGCAGGCACCGAAATAGCAAGTTCAGACAACAGTTATCTCAAAACGAGTCACCGTTGTTTTGAAACAACATGTTCACACAGCATTGTTTTGAAACAATTGTTTCGAAACAACGTTGTTTCGTCCCCACATGGGGTTTAAGTTGTTTCGAAACAACGGTGCGTCTTGTGAACATGGCTTTTCTTATTTCAAAACAACCTCTGTTGTTTTGAAATAAGACTGCTGTGTGAACACACCCTTGGGGTCAGCTCCACTGATGGGCTCCACCTTCAGGTGCCTGTTTGGAAGCTAGGCCAGCTGAAAACCCAGCAGCTTTGCTGGGGCCACTGCCTAATACACCCACCAAGGCCGGCTCATTGTTTCTTTGGGTTTCCCCAGCCTCTCGTGCATCCATTTGTTCTTTGCAACCTCACACGGAGGCAGGACATGGACTGAGTCTATGATAGGTTTGTCTCAGGCCTAGCAAAACATGGCCTTGGCTATAAGTGCTAACAGGTTCCAAGAAGCCAGACCCCAGCTCTCCACAGCCATCAAGGGAGACAAAAAGGAAAGTTAAGCAATAACCTATATTCTGAAGCCTCTTCTAGGGCATGAAGAGAGATCAGAAGCAAGGGGAGGGAGCTCACGTCACTACCCAGATGTGTTCTACGCCCTACCAGGGCCCGACCCACTCGGCATGCAAGTCTGCTACAGCCCACATCTGGTGGGCAGATGAGCTAATTGGAGTTTTTCCCAGGTCAGAAAAATGCCATTAGTTTACTGGAATATATAAGCAAAGGCTCACTTTCATCCCACTACACAGTGACTTTGACTCCTGTACCATTCCCGGCCAACTGCTGGGTTGCATCCTTGTAACTGAGAACAGCCTGTACCCCAAAGTCCCGACTCACCTCTTGCTGTGACACTCTGCTGTTGTCTTGAGACACCTTCCACTGAGGATCCCAAAGTGCTATAGGCACCTCCCCTCCACAGTCCTCTGCAGTGGTGACTGTTAGTGTGGCCATTGTATGAAGCAGGAAACTGAGGCACAGAGGCTAAGTGACTTGTCTGAAGTCACACAGGACTCAGGGCGCATCTACACTACAATAAAACCCTATGGCTGAGAGACCCAGAGCCCGGGTAAACTGACGAGGCTGGTACTAAACAGCTAAAAATAGTAAGGTAAGCATTTCAGCTTCAGCTGGAGCAAGGACTCTGAAACCAGCCAGGGGGAGTATCTCCAGCCCCAGCCAGGAGTCTGCACTGTTCTTTGTACGCTCTAGTGTGAGTCCAGTTCAGCTGACCCGGCCTTTGCACTCACGGTCATGGTTTTTGCTTTTTTTTTTTTTTTTTTAAATTGCAGGGTAGCTGATCCTCAGTAGTAGGGATAGAATTTAAACCCAGGAGTCCTGGGGTATGTCTACACCGGAGCCTTAGGTCGACTTAACCTGCCCTGAGTCAACTCAAGGAACTCCACATCCAAATTGGGCTTGTATTAAGTCGATTTAAGTGTTTGCTTAAGTCTCCTTAATAATACCTGCCCCTGAGGTTGACTTAAGTCGACCTATGTAGAGGCAGGATCTGGGGCCCAGGTCTGGGCCCTGTCCTGCTGCACCCCGGGGTCTGATCTAGCCCCATCTGCCTGTGGCAGGTGACTTAGAGCCTGACTGGACCCCGAGCCGCTTTCTGGAAGTGGCAGGCAGGTCAGAGCCGAGTCCTGTGGCTGCCGGAAGGCAGCTTGGAGCCTGATCCAACCCTGAGGCACTTGCCGCAAGTGGCAGACAGCTCAGAGCTTGCTCTTGCCACTGCCAGCAAGCGGCTCAGAGCCTGATCCAGCTCCGAGCCGCCTGCTGCTTGCCGGTGGCAGCCGGAGCTGGCCCCCAGCTGCCTGTCATTTGCGGCAAGAGGCTTGGGGCCAGATTGGGCTCTGAGCTGCCTGTTGCATTGGCTGGGGCCAGATCTAGCCCCTGGAGCCAGACTGGGCCTCAGGACAGGGCAGGGGTCAGGGCCTGGGCCCAGGACAGGGTATGTCTACACGGTCTCCAGTGTAGACATACCCTTAAGTCAATTAAACAGGGTGAACTTAAAGTCGACCTTGTTAAGTCAGCTTAAAAGAGCCCCCCAGTGTAGACACATCCCTCATGTCCAGCCTCTACCCTAAACATAAGCACACACTGCCTTGCGAAGGCAACCTTCACAGAAGGGAGTCCCTTGTGCATGGGAGTGACAGAGTAGCTCAAACATTTAACTGCTGGAAAGTTTAGCTCATCTACATACCGGCCCATGTGTCCGCACACATGCCACTGGGTATTTTTAAAGATTCCCATCTGAGGTCTGATGTGTTCCTTACTCAAGTAAGCCCTAATGGCAAATGTCACTATGGGGGTCTGGACGCCAAAAGGTGCTGAGCTCATTGAAGACAAGGAGAGCAGGGGCACTCAGTATTTTCAGGGTGAGGGTCCAATTATTTTGTTTTGAGCCAGGGACAGAGTCCAATCAGATCCCCACTGAAGTCAATGGGTTCTATCATGGGCTCAGGTGTGAGTCCCTCCTGACTGGAGCGCGAGCATCTTGAAATGTAATATTCCATCTCCAGCCATAGTTAGTTAGTTACATAAAACGCTGGAGCTTTTTCATTAGTTGCACTAATTTAGATTTCCCAGAAATGAAACCATAAAAGTCTGTTATATGCGACACTAATTCAAATGAAGCTTGAAACGGCACATTAGAGTTACAAATCTTCAACTAACACCGTGAGGAAAATCTGAAGAGCAAAACTAGGCTTTGAGTCATGCAGTTAAGTCACTGGTGCTTCTACTACACTCTATGAGGAGGTTCAGAGGCCTGACCTGTGGGCTGATGTATGGAGGGTTACTTACCTGTAAACATCCTTCTTCGTGATGGGCTGTTCACGTCCCTTCTGAATCAGATGTGTACATGCCACAGTGCACGGTCATTCTGGAAGCTTTTTTGCCCTAGTCTGTCCCCATAGGAACAGTCACCAACACCCCGTCAGTCCCACGCTCTGGCCACGGTATATAGGTGGCACTGACCCTGTCCCCTTTTCAGTCCCTTCTTTCCTCCCGAGTGACAGTCTTGGAACTATTTGCCCTTGCGTTTTTTGCAAGTGCCTGTTTCCTATCATTTCTTTGCTTCATACCAAGCTAGTTGTGATCAGACAGTAATTTTTCAGTCTCCAGAGCAGTTTAGGTAGCAGATTCATTGGAGAATACATCCCTGCACCAACAGCACATGTGTGCTATGTCTACACTACAGGGCTCAGTTAAGTTGACTTAATAAGCTCTACATAAAGTCAACATTAAGTAAACCTTATTAAGCCAACTTAATGAAGCCACATTGCAGTAAGTCAAATTTATAAAGTCAAGTTAAGCCAGCGGACCCATTTAAAGTCAGGGGGCCCATTGCATTAAATTGACACATTTATTAAGTCAACTTTAGATGGGTCCCCTGGCTTAAGATGACTTTATAAAGTCGATTTAAATGGCCCCACTGCACTGTCAACTTTATTAAGTATACTTTAATGGCCACATTGTGTTAACTCAACTTAATGAAGTTGACTTAACCCTTGAAGTCTGCTTTAAGGTCAGGAGTTATTAAGTCGACTTAAGGAAGCCATTAACTCAGCTTAATAAACTCCATATGTGGCCAGGGCTTTGCTTAAATTGACTTAAGCCTCCTTAAGTCGACTTAAGCCCATAGAGTAGACGTATCCGTGGAGCCCAGCACTGGCCCAGCCATGCCTGGCTTTATACCCTGTGCCTCCTTTGGGCTTTCCTGGACAGCAGCCCCCATGAGAGGTGCCTGAAATGCCTGGGCCAAGGTTGTTACCAACTTTGCCCACCAACTCGGGGTATGCTCATTTATTAGGGTTGCTTTCTCTATGGGGAAGATGGTACTTCTATTAGTGTGCTGCTTGTGTGACTTGTGTTTCTACAGAGGTGCGTCTGAGCGGACCGGGTCTATCAGCACTCTCAGCTGACCCCTTGTGTCCCTGAACTCAGTAGGCTGGGTCACACAGCACTTCTCTGCTGCTACCCTTATGTGCCCCTGTACCGCACCAAACCAGGCTTGATTATGGATCTTGAGCAGGCTGGGTCACACAGCACTTCTCAGCTGCTACCCTTATATGCCCCTGGACTCAATCAGGCTGGGTCAAAACAGCACTTGTCAGCTGTCACCCTTATATGCCCCTGGAGTCAATCAGGCTACTATCCCTATCAATGAGCAAACCTTACAGGGTTGTGGGCATTACAGGGATCTTTGGCTAGGTAATAGAAGCGTTGCTGCAAAGTGATATAAAGAAACCAAGACCACAAAGGAGAGGGAATGATGTCTTAAAAGAGTCTGGAAACTGGCTTAATAACAAAAGTCATTTTATTGCTAGGTATCTAAAACTTGTACTACTAATAATAATTACAAAGGAGAGAAGAATACCCCAAAATACCCAGTTACAGCATTGATAAACATGCAAGGAAAGAAGAACACCAGCTACAATATTACCTAGATACTACTGTATCAGGCCTAGAGAGAGAGAGAGAGAGAGAGAGTTATAATTAAAAAAGAGGGAGAGAGAGAGAAGTTGGGGGGGGGGTGTCTCACCACTCTGTGTAGCAGAAAGGTTTCCAGGTTGTGCAGATCAGCGTCAGAGGCTGGATGGAAACCAAGCTCCCACAGCAATCAGCAAGGAAGAAAAGCCAAATCCCAGTGGAAATGATACAGCTTTAGATCCAAGCATCAGGAGTCAGGACTCAATCCAGACTCACACAGGATTCAGAAAGGATCCAGTCAGGACTTGCACAGGACACACACTACACTACTATGTGGGTAAAGGTTTTCTATAAGGACTTGTTTACGTGGCCAATACACATTCCTGGCTGGGTGTAATGGTTCAGAGAAGCTCACAATACAGTCAGGCAGACTCAGTATTTTGGGTATCAATTATCATGTCTGTGACTAGAATGGTCTGATAATTGCTGAGTTTGTTCGTTTTGGTGTGAGATCCCCCATCAGGCAATGCTTCCCTGCTTCTTCAATCCCAGAGTTCAGTGCGGCTCCTGCTTTGGAGTCTGGTTCTCCATAGTCAATGCAAATGAAGCTCCCTTGTGCTGATTGCTTTTGGATATGGGTAGATTAGGAAAAGGATGTCTCCCATTTCCTACTGTTTTTGGTTTTCAGTTCAAGCAGAGGTTGGGGATGTGTGGAGGGAGGGAGGCACAGGCTGGATACTGTGCTCTGATTCCTCAAGAACACAGAGCTAACACGTAACAAGGTCATAGGGCCAAAAAGTGCCACATTTGTCGGTCCTTTAAGCGACGGACCCAGAAGGAAAAAGGGAGTTGATGGACCTTTCAAACCAAGCTCATCCATTATTGACTTACTTGGCGCTACCTGGTGACAAAGGTTGGTACCATCTGACACCTCTGGGGGGCCCCATATGAAGTGGCTTTATGGATCCTTGTCATTTTCCTGTTATGAGACCATCCTGGGATCTTTAAAATACCAGGCAAGGGTGAGGTGCAGTGTCTGGAAGGTATTTAGGCTCCTGACTTCCCTTGAGAAGGATCTGGGCCCAAGGAATCATGGAGAATGGGCTATCCAGAGATCGGTCCTTTGAGACCTTGCCTAGGACACATTTGCAATGGACTTTGCAGAACAGCCTGCTTAGCTGCTGCTTATCTGTGCCTGTTATTTCAGTAGACAAAGAGAGACGACTTCAGTTTCCAAACTTCCCCTGTTACTGGCACTACATTTAATTGCAGCAGAGCTGCATGTGTGTGACTGAACCGATAGCTCACTAAATCCATTTATATAAGATACGTAGCTTGTTACAGAGTCTAAATTACACCATCACTGTTAATCCCAAAATAGAGGAAAAAACCCAGGAAACTAGATAATAGAGCACACACTGTCCTAAGATTTCATCTTCTGGGGCAAATTGCTTTCTGTATAAAATGTAGCACACAGTTCCTCATGGGGAGAAAAGGCTTGGTTCCACAAATCTGGACATTCCCCAGGCACATGTTTGTTTGGAAACTGCTTTTTTTTTTGAAGAGAGGACAATATAGAATCATTTGGGATTTGATCTGTGTTCTTCCTGATATGCAGGCATGAGAAGAGCAAGGAGACAGGGAACACTAGGCTATGCATGTTGCCAAGATCCAAAGGGGTAGCCATGTTAGTCTAGTTTAGTAAAACACACAAAGAAGGAGCCCTGCAGCACCTAAAGACTAAGGAATATATTTATTACATGAGCTTTCATGGGAAAAAATCAAGAAGTGAGATTTTCTCTCATGAAAGCTCACACAATAAATACATTTGTTAGTCTTTAGATGCCACAGGACTCCTTGTTTGTTTTACAGGCACTACTTTATTCCATGATGAAAAAAATCTGTTATATTCATGGGTTCACAGGATATCCAGAAATATTTCTACATAATTAGCTACAAATACATGCAATCATCTGATAATAGAAACTGTGGACTAACACTTGGTTCATCCCATTAAAATCAACGAATGAATTTGGCTCAGTATATTCACTTAAGGCTAAACCATGGCCCTGTTTTTGGACTGGTAGACTAATAAATTCCCAAGAGATAGAATTTTGAAAGCACAAAACTCCCAATGGGGTGTTATTCAGTTGTTATCTCTCACAACCAATTTGGAAATGTTTGTGCTGCCAAGTAATAAGAGCATGTAGGATCCCAAGGGGCTGCAACTAGGAGGAAAAGGATAAAGAAGAAATTCTGAATGCGTATCAGGAACAGTCTCCAAACTGTGAGGTTTATTACCATATGGCATAATCTCCCAGTGGAAGTGTCATATGACCAAGTGCTAGAGAACATCCTGTAGGTCCAGTCCCACGCTAGCTAAGAAAATGGATGGACGAGCTTACCTAATGAGTCTCTTCCATCTTTAACTTCAGGACATGAGACGTAAGGGTCTGAACTACAGCCTGTTGATGTCAGCAGGAGCTTTTCCATCAGGCTTTGGATCAAGCCCAACAGCTGTTGCTTCATACCCCATCTTTAGCTGGGATGGAAACCATAACGAGTGTTTTTCCAGAATCCATTGCTTATGTCAAGATGCTGTGCAAAAATCCCCTTTGCAAGCATTTGTTTCGTAACAGTAACCATAGGAAATGAAGCCAAACACCACACACACCCATCTGACAGAATTCATGGGAGTCAGATCTGGTAATGCAGCCATTTAAAACTCATTAAAAGAAAAGTGTTTACATGCAATAGAGAAACAGCCTGTGGAACTCATTGCCACAGGATATCATTGTGGCCAAGAGGTGAGCAGGATTCAAAAGAGGATTGGACTTCTGTACGGAGCATGAGAACTTCCTGTGCTATATGAAAAACAAACAAGATTTTTGGAAAGGGCACATACCTACCTTCTTCAGGGAAGTAACGAGACCCTCACCAATCGATTTAGGTGTCTTCTGCAGCTTTTTGTGCCCCATCCTCTGAAACAACTGCTGTTGGCCACTCTTGATGACAGGGGACTGAATTAGACTGGTGCAGAGAGGCAATTCCATTGCTCCCATTCTTAGTTATTGCCATATTTTAAGTATTCTCGTCGTTGTTCCAGTTGCCCATCATAACAAATTGAATAAGTGCACACGTCAAAAGGCCTGTGCTTATAACATAAAGCCATCAGAGCAGCATGCAGAGAGTGAGCTGACAGCTGTACAATGAGTGGTTTTTATTATCAAGAGTGCTGGACAGCAGCCAGTAGTCACGTCCAAAAGGATGTGCCAGGGAAAAGTGCTGAAATGGCCGAGTGCTTCAGCACAGAGAAATACCCCGTGTAGCCCGACGGTGGCTGGAGTGTGCAATTCTGAATTACTGGGACTGGCAGGACTCCAAAATTTTCAGGATTGCTTATAAGCAGGGGGGCAAATCACAAGTTTTATGGTGGACAAATCAGACATTTTTCAAGAATGGGTCACAGCGTAAATAGCACATTTTGCAGCTGTGTTTGTACCATATTGTCCACGCCATCCTTTTGTCTGCAGTGCTGCTAGTGGTAACACGGCCTGCAGAGGTCTGGACACCCGGTCAGCAGCCGCCACTCTCCAGCTATCCAGCTCTCAAGGCAGTGCAGAAATAAGAGTGGACAAACCGTGACCCTCCCTACCGCAGCCAGATTGCACGTGGTGCATTTTCCATGGTTGTGAATTTGGTAGAGCCCTGGTTATAGCACCAGATATTCAGCCCTTCACCCTGAAATAATATCTGCACTGATATGTGGCAAGACCCCCCGTCTGAGGAGCTCCAGGTGCTTTCCAAGAGCAAGTACTATATGGAGCGAGTGTTGTGTATTTTGGTGTCTTACCTAATTGCCTGGATTGCCGTAACAATCATGCTGACTTGTTGCCACCATAGCAACAGAGTCAGCCTATTAGTGGTTAGTACAGGCAGTCCTGGCTGGTTCGTTGAATAAGAATCAGCCTGTGTTCACCTTCTTTCTGAGGCTGTGCTGGTTTCTCTCTGATACAAGTAGTTTCAAAGGAGTCAATGTAACAGCAAGTATGTTTATTGAACAGCTATCTAGGATCTGGGGAGACTGAGGCACAGAGTGCGTAAGCACCTTGCCCAAGATGTGAGTAACGGGGTGGAGATTTACCACTGCCCTTCCCATGGGTCCACAAAGGGGTGTGACTCTTTGATCCCTCCTGTCTGTTATATGGGGGTGGCCACAAGGACCCTTCTTCACAGGAAAGTCTTTCCTAAAGTGGGTCCTAACTACCCCCTCCCCCCTTCTCTCGACTTAGCCGTTGTACTGCAGGAGTCATTGGGGGGCATGGTGTCCCAGGAGGCTCTCTAGCTCCTCTGTTGTTGGGCGAAGGCTTTCCCTGCTGGCGGCAAACAAGATTTGCTTGGATCCTAAGAGTTCTCTGTTTAGTGGCCTCCAAAATTGGGTTGAATTAAGCAGGAGGAGGAATCAGAAAAACGTGATTTTGTTTTGCTCACGAACCATCAGGGCTGGACCAAAGTGCTAAGATCACCAGTTCAGAGACATCGTAACTCGGTTCTATGGCCCAGGCAATAAACAAAGTCTGTTACCAGGTTGGTGGGGGTGCTTTCAGCACCCCAAGTGTCACACGCGTGCTAGGCCACGCTTGGATTGGACGTCCTGGAGCTGAGTGCCAGCGAGTGTGCAAAGGGATTGCCAACATCTAAGTCGAGCTGCCTTTGTAATTCATCCAGAAATAATGTTGTGTCCAAAGCTGGTGTTTAGCTGCGGAAAGATATGCACCCAGCCGCTAACAATGCAGAGCACATACTGAAAGTTCTTCTTAAAAGGGCGCCACAAATTAACCTCCCTGCTGCAGCTTTTCATTTCTTTAGAGCATCGCTTACCAGTTTAATTTACCATTAGTTTAACTGCTAAAAGGCAGAAAGCTGCATCAAACATATCTTTGCACATAAACGCCTAAGCCTCTAATTGGGAAACTTTAAGTGAGGTTTCTTTTCCCTCAGACGTGTTGCAAGTGGAGATGCAGAAATGCTTCTTGCTATGCAGAATAACAATGCCTTTTAGCCCAGACTTGTAATCAGGTGAGAGAAATGCAAAATAACAAGAGGTTTGCTGAACTGACTGACAAATACATCTCATTAGATGTGAAATTGAACAGTTCTGTGTGGCTGGTGTAGATGTCTCCAGAATGCTATAATTGTCTGTATTTGTGTATCATCTTTCATCTGAGGAACTCAGCGATTTACAAAGAATAATTTAGTGAGGCTCCTCATGCTAGCGAAGGAAGGGGTTTAACTAGAGGAGGGCAAAAGAATGCACAAATGTCGTGAAATTTTGCAAACCAAATGTTACTTATTTCATCTTGGGGTTAGTTGGTGATCCAGAAATATGACTTTTTGCTTATCTTTGGTGAAATGGGTGGAGTTTTTGCTTCATCTTCTCCCTCCAAAACTTCAAATTTGTGCATGTTTTTATCTGAAAATGCATCTTCCTCTGAAATTAAATCCTGTCCTGTTTCAGCCATTTCTCAGATTTTTCATGGCCTTGGAACACTAACACATTTATAGCAGGGGGCTCAGGTTCTCATTCACGCTGGTGCTACTCCAGCTTTACACCTCGATGGCAAAACACTGCATTGGTGAGGTGGTGAATCAGGCACCCGAACTTCAAACAGTTATGAATTTCATTGGGAACGTTTCACCATGCCCTATTGTTAGTCCCATTGTACAGATGAGTACACGGAGGCACAGAGGCATGCTGTGACTTGCTGAAAGTCACACGCTAACTCAGCGAGGCATCATGGAATAGAGCCTGGGAGATGAATACTGATTCCTTAACCCCGATCTAACCACTAGACATGTTCTGCCATCACCTTGGGAACCCATTACCTTTGGAAGGCACAGATGGAGAAAGCAGTAATTCTGGTGGGGAGAATTTTGACCAAAGTTAAAGAGGAGATTTGAAGATGTGCCAAGTAACCACATAGTCGATGATGCAAAATATTATGAAACATCCCTTCTCTGTCCTTCATCTTCCCCAATCCTGCTGAGATCATAGCTGAAGACAGTCACTGACATATCTTTCCCCCAAGGCAAGCTTTGCACCCAGGCAGTAGTTCTGCCAGTTTGCAGATCACATCTCTTCTCTTCAGCTAATATCTTGCAATGGAAAAAGGGCCCCACTCCCTGCTCTCCAGTCCACTTCTGTCCCCGAATCCCTCACTCCATCCTGAGCCATAAAGACACAGCTCCAGTCCCGGGCAGTAGATTGTCAGCTCACACAGATGCATCAGTGACTAATCCACCAAACCTGCCAAAGGCTGGAGAACCAAAACAACTAGTCTCCAGACTTAGCAAGGGAATAAACTGGTGTTAGCAACTGATGGAATCATAGATTCCATCTAGATCTGGATCTGGAGCAATGAGACGTGGTCTCTGACTCTTCAAGTGACTTCTTCGATTGGCCTTGACCTGCAGTTTTCTTGGCATTTGGCAGGCATCCACTAGCTTTAGTTCAGGCTTTGAATGCTGCAAATTTAATCCATCATTGCTCTCCCTATTCTTGGACCATGAGACAATTCAAAACACTTGCCATGGCTCAGTGTTATTAAGCCACTCTGATATAGTAGCTGTGCTTGTCTGCTGCATTCCCTGCTCATTCCAAAGGAAAGCAAGATTAAGCCCTTATTGCATTGTAGCAGCTTGCCAGGTAAAGCCCAAATAACCTGTGAAAATAGTGTGATTTGACAAAGCATAAGACCTCTACATTTCCTTCAATTAAGCTGCGAGGCTAGTGGAATGAGGACAGTAGGTCTTTTGTGAACTTTGCATTGCAAAGCTAGGACACTGTTTACTTCTTAGCGAAAGAAAAGGGCAAATGTGGACTAGTCTAATGGTGCAGAAATTTCATCCTGCCTTTCATGGATGAGGAATTTCAGGAAGAGATGGCTGTTGCTAGCAGCTCTATTGGTTGTTGGGTGACAGAATCCACATCTTGCAAGTGCACCCACTTTATGGTGTCTTAGGTGCCCATGGAGTTGGATTTGTTGATAAGAATACTAGGAGGTTTCTTTCTAACTGCCTGCTACGCATTATTTTCCATTCTCCAGAAAACAAGCACAATCTCCTGTTAAGGGTTCTGGTGTGTGTAGGTCAGAGCTGCTTAATCTGCCGGCCCTTTGCATATGTCTGAACAGCAGAAAGGCGCGACAAGAAGGGGGATTGGGGTTGTGGTATGAAAAAAACTGAGAACCCCAGTGGTGTAGTTCAGACATTCCTGTTGCTGAGTGTCATAACTTGAATGAGCCCTGGAAGAAATTTTAGACTCCAGCTCACTCTTATACTCATTACTGCTCTCGCACTTGGACTCATGTAAAACAGCCTGTCCTTGCTTTGAAAATGCTCAGGAAAATTTGATCTAGGCTGTAATTTCACTATTTCCATTTCATCAGTAGAGAGAAGAGACACTGGTTGTCTCTACACTTGCTTGCCGGTCCACATAATAAAACCAACTTGAGGAGCATCAGCAGCTGCATCAGCAGGCACGCCTCTTTGTGCACACAAGGGCAAAACTTCATGTCACCCAGGGGTTTGTGGGTTTTTTCACACTCCTTCACAGCAAAGGTTTTGCCAACATATGCATAGCGCAGACGTGGCCGGTACTTGTCCCATGTGTTGTGTGACTCCCAGCGTCCTGCAGGACACATCCCTAAAGTCACTGGCTACCTCCTGATGTCAGCGGGAGTCCTGAGTGAGACCGGCTTGCCAACCCAGTCTGTTGTTGTTTGGTAATGATGGCTCTACAATGAGGAATAAAATGTTGTACTGGAATGGACTCATGGGCTAATCCAGTAATTCCCAACCTTTTTGGCTCCAGGGCCACAGATATTTACAACCCTGAAGGGCCACCAGTCTCCACTAGCAGCCCCCCATTCCTCAGACAAAGGAAGGTCACTAAGCAGGCTGCTTCCTCGGGAAAAACAACGTCATGTAGCCTGTGCACTACCCGGGTCCCTAGGCAGTGGCTCCTTCTGCAGCCGAGGAAACGGGAGATCAGTGCTCCCCTCCGTCTGGCTCCAGCAGGGATCCCAGTGCCTGCAGACCCAGCTGGAGTGCTTTACCCTGGTCCCTGCTACAGCCAGGGGGAGGGGAGTGCAGATCTCCCATCTCCTTGGCTGTAACAAGCAGCCTGCACCCGTCTTTTAGCCCCATGGCTTTGCCAGGGTCCTTAGGCAGCAGCTCCCTGACCGGTGGGCAGGTCACAGGTTGGGAACCACTGGGCTAGTCCCGTCCATGCTCTGCTCTCAGCAGGGCTAGGTTGTTCATCATGTTTCCAGTGCTTTCCTCACTCTGCTTGAACATTTCCCAAGCTGCAGGATTTCCAGCCCTTTCCTGTGCAGCCTGTTGTGCAATGGTGAGGGCTGCACACTCGTTTTCCCTTGTTGTTCGGTCTGGGTTTTCCGTTCATCAAGATTGTTCCATTCACAGGTAGTTTCTCCCCAGCTTGTATCAAACTCAGTCGTTCCTTCCCTGTCTACACCTCGCATGCCCCATCGCCCCCCAGACAAACACACGCACACAGGGCATGTCTCTATGACCGTCACAGGGGGCGACCACAGCTCCTGTACTTAGACCCGGGCTAGCTTTAAGCTTGCTGGCTGGGCTCCCAGGACAGAGAAGCTGCAGAAGCTCACACGTCAGTAAGGACTGTCTACGCCCATCTGGAACCTTGGAGGATTATTGTTGGGCCAGCCCAGAAAGAAGTACTTGTTACCACAGCTTAATTGCTCCTGAACCTGAGCTAGGGAGATTAAAGCAAGTCATAGCATCATAGGCTGTCCCACAGATTTACACTTACACTGGGAACTCCCTTTGTCCAAACTAGACACTGTCATTTTAGGGCCAGCTTGGACCGAGCTCTAAGCAGGTGCAAAATTTGGAGACGTTCTCTGGCCTTTGAAGCTTGGATGATCATATTGGTGCCTTCTGGCCTTGGAATCCCTGAATCTAGGAGAGCTGTGAGGTGCTAAGCCTCTGGGATTTGTCACTACAGCAGACAATTTCGCCCCCAAAGCCAGCGGTCTCCTAAGCCGCCATCCCAGCCCCTAATCCTCCTTCATGAATCAATCTCTCCATTGCACACCTTCCTGCTTAATCGGTGGGATGGGGCAAACAGAGATGGTGAGGGGTGCTGGGGTTAAGCTGCCACGGTTGAACAGACGGGGAGATGAGGCTAACCAGACAGTAGCTGGCCAAGTGAGAAGGGATCATCAAGTCTCTCCCTCCTGTTTGCATGTGTGGCTTTGTTCAGATTTCCCTGTTCAAATAAAATGGCTCTTGCTGGTTTGCCCAGCACCCTTGTCCTCGGTGCCTTAGCTGAGTGGAATCTCACCATGCTGGGCTAGACGCCCTGTTGGGTTGACGCGCTATGGCCGTTCTTCAGCTGATGAAGCTGGTGCAAAGGGGTCATTCGGGCCACCCAGCTCTGACGTGGGGATTGGAGCTCAATTCCTGCCTGAGTTTTACAGGCACCAACAGGGTTTCCAGGCTGTTCCTCATCATTACAATGAATCAGTTAATCTTCAAATATTTCTAAAAGGAGGTGAATTTTGACCTGCCCCCTTCAGCAAAAATTTTTAAAAACCATAATCACAGAGACACCTGTGTGCATTTCCTCACAAAGGGAATTGGCCAGAAAATCTGTTGCACATAATAAATCAGGGATGATTTTAGCTGCTTTTCTGGCAAGTAAATTCTTTGCTCTCCAATCCCAATTTTCTTAAAATATCCTCACCATTTATACTTACACACTAAATATTTTGGACAAATACCTTTCAGACTACGGGGCGTTCATGTCAACTACTGGTGTTCTGTGTTTCATACCCGGAACACATGCTATTATTTCTGCTCCTTGATTGGGCAACCAAAACACTTTAATGAATAATAAATAGTACTGAATAATAAATAGCACACAGATCTCTCTCTCTTAGCATTTCTAAAGTGACTATCACTGTAGATTATAAATCCTGACAGAGATTATGGAAAACAGCAAGCTCTGCCTAGAATTGTAATTTGTGCTAAACTCCATGATGCAAAAATATTTTCATAACTACATGGGGCTTTTCTGAACATTTTTAATTCCAGTAAATACTTAAACATGTGTTTAAGGCCCATCCCAGGCATTAAGCATGTGTTTAACTTTAGGTCCTACTGGGTTTAAATGCTTTCCAGAATCAAATGCCCCTCACTGCGCCAGCCTGACAAATTGTAGTCAACCCAGCATGGTACTTTTGGTTCATGAAAGTATTCTTGAACTAGGCTTTCTGCCTATTCGACCAGCTCTAATCATAAGCTACACACATTGCCTGCTGGCTTCATCATTCAGCTGGCTAGGAAAGAGAAGAGACTTACAGAACCTTTGTTTGGTAATTGTCTAGTTCTATCTTGGAGTTTGCTAATGAGCGTGAATCCATTATGCCATATGCTAGGCTGGGAGTCAGGCTGAGGAACACTTTTAATCAGAGACTCTTTTGGTTGGTATGAGAAATAACCCCACAATGCCAGGAACAAAAGATATGTGAGTGGAAAAACCCCACGGCTGAAAATAATAGGCTACGTAGGTTAACGGAATGAAAAGCTCTGAAAAGAGTCTCTCTTCTTCAATAGCACAGTGTCTTCTTGTTGTTTAGCAAGTGGATATTTGCAGACTTCCCCCATGCTCAAGCACAGACACCTAACTGTTTAATAGACTGGAAGGTTACTAAATGATGCTAGTTTTATCTCACCCAGTTTTGCTGTCACTTGCTCACTGCAGAGAAGAACTTGTTCCTAGATGTTTCTGTTGCTAAGTGGTCATTTACTGGATCCACAAAAGTTGGTCACTTACAGGAAATACTCTTCTAGAAAGGGGAGCAGGCGATGTCTGAGGATGCTTTGGAGTGGGCTCTGAAGATAGGAGCTTGCCTAGTTGCATGGGCTACAGAGCAAGCTTCGCTGCACAGAAGAATTACTTTGCTCAGCGCTGAAATTAAACCACCTAAGTGAAACACTGTCACTGATTCAAAAGCACACAGCAATCCAGAGCTAGAGATCAGGATAAGAAGGGAAAGGAAAGGACGGGTAGGGAAGGTATCTGTTAGTGCAGTGCTGAAGAAATGACAAATGCTCTATAGTTTCCATAGTTCAAGGCATCTGATTGGCCTACAGCTTGCACCACGTAAACTTCTCATTAGTCGTGCATCCCGCTCTAAAAACTACAGCCGGCGGTGTCAACATTATTGAATTCCATCGCCCCGACACTAGTTGGCAGCCCTGATGCACCCTCTCCGTTAAGACAGGCCAGACATTTTCTGGGCCGTGGAGAAAGAGCACTTCCTTGTGCTTTGAGGAATCCCTCCACAAGGCCATGGTTAATGCCACATCAGCAGGGTGGTGCTGAGGAATCTTGCCCTGATACCCTCTGCGTGGCATCTTCTGTGGATGAGCAGAGGACTTTAGTCTTCAGGGCTGTTAATCCAAGATCTTTGAACAGCATTCAGCACAGAGAAATAAGATAAAGCTAGCTGAAAAAAAATTACCTCCCCCCCGGACCTTTGTTTTCTGGAATAGACTAAATTTGAAAACTTCACTGGCGGACGCTGTCATCTCTTTATGTCTCCTAGTTGATGGGGTGTTGCCAAGTGTCAAGCAAATGCTGACCTAAGAAGAAATCTTGACCAAACACATTTCAAGGGCACTGTGCTTCTGCTCCATTCCTTGTCTGTCTGAAAATCCCTTTCTTTTGTGTTTTTCTATCAACCACATTGTTCCTGGACTCTATCTCTTCAGAGGTCTTTAAGGCGTCCTTAATTATGTAGAAAATGAGTCATCTGGAGAGCCACTTACAAGTTCAGGAGAGTTTCCTACAGAGTGTTCTGTGCAATGGGGCTGCCACCAAGCAGTAGCTGTAGAAAGTGATTGTTTAATCTAGCCGTGCATGGAGAGTTCTTTGATTTTTCTTCATACCTCTTTCAGTGATTTTTACTGCTGTTTTCTGAATTCTCAGTTAGCCAATGTGTTTGCAGTTTTCTCCCAGTGTTTCGAAGGCTTTTGTCCCATGCTTATTGCACTCTGAGTGGCTGATGACCTTGGTGCCCCTTTGCAAACTTTTGCTTCCTCCTTTTTCGTTAACAGGCAAGCCAATAATTTATGTGTTTTTCTTCTTCATTATCAGGATGATAATGATGGGTCAGCAAACTCAGGACATCCTTAAAGTCATTTGGAAGCCTTGGTGGTTAGGCTATATTGAGGCTAACTTGGCCAAGGTGACTTGTTAGAAGTCTTCTGTAGTATAAATCCACTGAGGTTGGTGGTGTTATAGCTGAGCAGACTTAAACTGGCCCATTGCCTTTGTCTGATGTGTCCTTTTTTGTAATGAGGACCAGCAATTCCTGAGAGAAAGGCTGGTCTTACAGATACAGCAGTGTGCTGTGATTACACGGGTCTGGGTTCAGTTACTAACAAGCTTTCCATATGACCTTTGACAAATAAATTAAATCTTTCTGTGCTTCAGTTCTCCTCCTATAGAATGACAGTACTTTCCCTTGTCTTTTGCCTATCGTCTTATCTGTTAGGCTGTAAGTTCATCAGGGCCGGGACCATCTCTTACTGTGTATCCATATACCGCAAGGGAGCCATGATAATAAATAACACATCTGGAAATACACCACTCTTTGAAACGTATTTCAGACATGCCCGTGGTCGTTCTTTGTGGAGAGAGGAGTTCTGCCCGGCCACAGGTTTAAGAATGCCAAAAATGCTCAGCTAGTGTGAACTGATGTGACGCCAGTGGAGCTACGCTGGCTTATGATTTACATCAGTGGAGGATCTGGGTGCTTATTCGAAATGTGCTAATATGTAACCGTGGGGTTCTAGATTTTCAGATGTAATAAAAGAGTGATATTACTATCAGAGCCCTGCTAAAGCCAGACTGCATTACTCAAATAGTGTGTAAGATTTTTTGCAGTCTGTTCTTTCACTGTGTAACCTTTTAAGGGTTTTTCCTAAAGCAATCCTTAACTCACTTGCACATAAACTGCGAGTCTAAAGGCTAAAAATTCTTTATTGCTGCTGATGGGAAATCAAAGATTTCAAAGGCCATTATCAAAAGGATTTTCATTTTATTTAGTTAGGGAAAACAATGAATAGCTATTGATTATATAATAACCCTTTGTGAGCTGCGAGTCGAAATGTGTTCCTCTACTAAATGCCTGTATGTTTCCTCCATAGTATGACCCCACTCATTTATTACTGTCATTAGGCAGGAGCGCTGCTTTTAGGGCCCAAGTAGGTTTGTGCTTTAGAATAAAGAGTATTGAAAAACTTATTAAAAATGCACAACAAAATGCTTGATTTTTGCAATAAAGTAGGAATAATAAAAAAAAGCTTTGTTGTTTTGTGCCTACTAGCCGTGCCAGGCTCCTTACAATGGGACCGTCCTATTTAGACAGTGCAGGTTGTCAGCACTTTTCCACCTCAGATGGGCAGCTCGACTGTCACCTACTTGCATTACATTGGAGCAAGATGATGTGCCTTGTTTGAGCAACGAGCCCAGCCTTCCACTCTCTGGAAGAGACTCTTATAATAGGAGACCTAACGGCATGGCTGAGGAGGTGTTTACACATTCTAACACCTCAGTACTCCTCTTACCAAAATGTCGCTTCGTCCATCAGTTTCAATGAACAGACTGAGCGAAACTGTAGGCAACTGGTGTTTAAGGTAGATGCTACAGGTGCTGGTACTTCCCAGCTTGAAATGCTGGCTCAGCTGAAGTGGCTCTAGGCAAGATGGATTTATCTGCGAACTCCAGATCAGACAATATTTATGATATCTGGGACAGTTTCGTTTCTGATCTGGCTGGAAGCAGAAGGGGAAGCAGTTTTCTGTATGTTGTTTTGGCAGAAAATGAATTAAAATGGCCTATAATGCTGGATTTGGTCAAAATGTGAATACAGGTGATCAGAATTATTGGTGGGCTAGGAGGACTTGTTTCTTTATATGTCAAATTTGAATTTGATCCAGATTAGTGTGAATGGATTTGTATAACCTGGGGCACTTAGCGGATGTAAGCAAGCAGCCTGGAGGGTGAAGTCCAAATCCTCCTTGGGAGTTATCCACACAAGCAGACCTACTATTCATATCTGGACATGGAGCAGAAAGAATCTGGGAATACTCAGGCCATGGAGATGATTTACAATAACCGTCCATTTGACCCCTGAGGACCAATAGAGAGGAACCCAAATGGAACCACAATTCTGGTTCTGGTCCTCCTCACTCTCAGTTTTTGAGGCCAGGGTCTTACGTTATGTCCTGTGGAGGAGTCAGAGTTAAACCCAGAAGTGGCCTGCCTGATTCCAGGTCTGGTTTAGATGTGGCCCATGATGGTAGGAGTTGTCCAAAGTCAGCTGAGTGTGGGGAAAAGAATCTAATAAGGCTGTAGCATACGGCAAAACAAATCTGAGCTCTGAAGCTTCCTATATTGTTATCTCAGTCCTCACCTTAGCCTGAACCTAACTGGAACATGTCTTCATCTGCCTACTAATTATAACCCCTTGTGCAGTGAAATGGCCTGGCTGACGGGACATGTGTTTACTCCGTAATTCAGTATAAATCAAGAGTGTTCAACCACCATGCAAACCAGTGTCTGCCTCTTTAATTCTTCTTTATTTCTCAAATAAGGAGTCTGTTGGCACTTTTAAAGACTAACAAATTTATTCATTGCATGAGCTTTTGTGGGAGAAATTCACACTTGGTGGAAAGAACTAGTGCTCCTATATTGTAAAGATACCCCCCATTGCCAAGTCCATTGTAAAGTCCTGTATGTTACACAGAAATTGGGTTATCTGACCTGCTCTTCTCAGGGGTAGTGGCTGTGAAATGCACCCAACATGTAAAAACATCAAGTCAGTCACACTGTCAGACCAATGGCCCATCTAGTCCAGCATCCTGTCCTCTGATAGTGGCCAATGCCAGGTGCTTGAGAGGGCGTGAACAGAGCAGGTATCAGAAAAAAGTCCATAGACTATTACTTCATATCCTCTAGTGTTTGCTTCATAGATCAGGAAGGAGGAATAGGGGAGTCGGTGGGCATGAGGAAAATAACAAGCAAGAACGTCTCTTCTGAGGACTATAAAAAGGCCTTGGGCTCACTATGTCAGAATCTTTGGACAGGAAAAGACTGGGAAAACTATGGGCAGGAATCGTAAAAGGTGTCCATAGGATCAGGGAAGTAACAGCAAAACCAGGGTCTGGATCATGAAAGATTCATGGAACTTCTCCCTACAGCTGAAATACTTGCCCTAGTGTCCTGGCTAATTGTGACACCTTTCTTTCCCCCTGTTTAAATCCCCTCTGTGATTCCATTTGGATGTGCCACCTTCCCGCCATGACACAGTGTTCTTGCTGTCTGCTGTTAAACAGCTGCTGCACTTCAGCCTGAGTGAATAATAAAACTATCATAATAACAGTAATTAAACAGCTTTTATACAGATCCTTTCTTCCCAGTCATTTCAAACTCTGTGTGCAATGAACTGCTCTGCCTACTAAAGGGTACTCACCTTTGGGGTGTAACCCTACAGCTGTTTAACAGCATAGCACAATGTTACCCTACAGCACGGGGCAGGGAGTGAAGAATAGCACATATAATTAATCCTCACACCATCCCAGAATCAGGGTGAGCAATGTTAGCCCCATTTCACCAGTTGCTAGGACTTTCAATCTACAGATTTTTGTCTCAGGTGATTTGATTATTTGATTCCTCTTGCTGTTCCCCAGTGTTTGAATCTTAACAACCGCTTTGATTTGCTGTTACAGTGTGACCTGATCCCATGATTTACTGCTCCCTGCATTTAGTTCCTCCCATTCTGTAAGTTCCCCCATCTTCAAAGCCTCTGACAAAGTGGGATTTTCTCCCACGAAAGCTCATGCAATAAATACATTTGTTAGTCATTAAGTGCCATGGGACTCCTTTTCGTTTTACTGAATTAGACTGACATGGCTGCCCGTTTGTAACTGATCTCCAGACAGCAGCTGTATGAAATGTTTGGGCCTGGTTCGGGGTTTCACCATCAACTTTAACCTTAGATCCTACTCCCTGAAGGGTTTGCTCGTGTTCACAAACTTTTCACTTTAGCCTGATGCTGAATTGCATCAAGATCAGGGGCAGATTCTTTGTTTTGCTGAGAAGCCTAACTAGTTTTGATGGAGTTATAGCACTAAGATTTTGGAGTTGTTTGAATCTCAGGTGCTGAGTGAAGCTGTGTGTGTGTGTGTGTGTGTGTGTGTGTGTGTGTGTGTGTGTGTGT